>JAANYP010003048.1:0-362500 GCA_020465985.1 Centrapalus pauciflorus
GATTAATTAATTTCCCGATTCATCGCACCGATGAATTTGATTCTAATTGAGTTGAATTTCTTCATGAACCTTGTTAATCACTTTGGTTAATTTCTAATGAACACTGATTAGGTTATAATTGGCCATTAAATACTAATTAGGTCGTTGTTGCTAACCTGGTTCAATGCCGGATGTTACAGTCTCCTCCTGTTAAAGGAATTTCGGTCGAAATTTTATCCTGTTTCCTTAGGGGTATTGTTATTTAAGAGTAGATGAGAGTATCTTTTCTTTAAATTGCCTTTGCATGCCTAAGTGAATTGTGGTCCATGTCTAGAATTTCCATCTGACCTTGAGGATGGGTATACAACTGTGCTTCAATCCTTTGACCTGACGGTCCATGATTTCAACCGGCTCTTTGATGAAGCGAAGTTTATCATTTAGCTGGATCTCTTCCAAGGGGTAACAAGTGTCTCCTCTAACAAACACTTCTTCTTATTTGATACATGGAAGGTATTGTGCATGCTGCTAAGCTCTGGTGGTAACTTTAAACAATAAGCTACGAGTCCAATTCCCTTTAAGACTTTGCATTGCCAATGTATCGAGGGTTTAATTATCCTTGTTTCCCAAATCGTATCACGCCCTTCCATGGCGAGACTCTCATCAGTACTCGTTCTCCTAATTAGAACTCAAGGGATTTTCTATTTTCATCTGCATAACTTTCTTACAATCGCAGGCAACTTTTAGTCAGTTTCGTATCTGTACTATCCTTTCGGTTGGTTCGTGAATGATCTTAACGCCAGTGATTTGGCCATTTCCCACTTCTTCCCAATAAATCGGTGATCGACACTTTTGCCCGTAGAGGGCTTCAAACGGAGCAGCTTTAATACTTGAGTGATAGCTATTGTAGTACGATAATTCCACTAAGGCAAATGCGTATCCATTACACAGGCTCTTAATGTATGTTCTAGGGTTTGGATCGTTCTATTATTCTGACCATTGGTCTGAGAGTGATATGTGGTACTCATGTACAGGTTTGTATCCACAGTTTGCTATAATAATTGCCAAAAGCTTAGCTGTAGATCTGCTATCCATATCAAAAATGATTATAATAGGCACTCTGTGTCTGGAGACGACTTCCTTGAGGTACGTTTGGACTAGCTTATTCATCCTGATGTTCTTCTTGATTGGTAGGAACGCGCGGATTTTGTTAGGTGCTCGAATATTACTCAAATGGTTTCTGATGTTGGTCTTAACTTTGGAGCATGTTAGAAATTTTTTTGACATATGTGGCAATGTCATCCTTCATGATAGGCCACCCGTATCGTTCCCTATGATACATTTTATCAGATCCGGGGTGAACGACATATCTTGATTTGTGTCTGTCATCTTTAACCAGTTTTCTTACTCTATCAAAAACAGGGTAACCAGACTCTATTCGTGAAGTATTGATTTCCATAAACCCTTATTCCAAACTATTTATCCATTCTGTGCAGGGCTTTATTTTTCATATTTTCCTCCTTAATAACTTCATGAACTAAGAAATGAGGGTTTGGTTGAGTGGTTATAACTATGGCTGGTACTCTTAACGGCTTAACTCAGTTCTTTCGGCTATGAGCGTCTGCAACCACATTAGTTTTCCTCAGGTGATAACGAATCTCACTGTTGCAACCACTTATTAGCTCTATCAACGATGTAACCTAATATTTGACTCTTTCTGGTTCAAGATGTGTTGGAGGCTCTTAGGGTCCGTGAGTGTAATACACTTCTTACCGTACAACTAATGTCTTCAAGTCTTAAGGGTAAAGACTACTGTTCCAAGATCTAGATCATGCGTTGTGTAATTCACCTCGTGAACCTTAAGTTTTCATGAAGTATAAGCTATGACCTTATCTTTCTACATCAGCCCATTGTGTGAAGTGTCATAGTAATCTATAAATTTCTCGTTCCTCTTAGGTATGGACAAAATAGGCGCGCTGCACAGTTTGTGCTTTAATAACTGAAATGATATCTCCTGATCCTTGCTCCAATCATACTTACACTACAAAAAAAGAGCCATTTAGTGGCACAAATTTTTAATGGCAAATACTTTATGTGTCACTGTATATGATATTTTTATGGCACTCTTTATATGCCACTAAAAATCTGATACATTTTTAATGGCACTTTGTAAAATTATATCCCATTAAAACCTAATCAAACTTTTTATTTCCCTCCAACTTAAAATTCCTGGCCGCCAATGTTTACCCTAAATTTTACTTATGCCTCCAACTCTCAATTCCTCTCTTCTGCGTTTTCTTGTCTTCAACCCCATCGCCTCTGCATTTTCTCTCTTCTTCTCCAAGTGCATTTTCTCTCTTCTTCTCCAAGTGCATTTTCTAATCCATCCACCGTCTTTGATCTCCGGCCATCGCCTCTTATCTCCGGCCACATCACCGTCCACAGCAGCCCCACCGCAGCCCCATCGATGCCACTGCTTTGAGTCAATGCAACCTTTTTCTCCTATAACCGTTAGGGATTTTGATTTGGTGGCAAATCGTAAAAAAAACCCTAAATGTTGCCTATGAATCTTTGTGTCAATCGCCGGTTATGGTTTCTATGGGGCTAATGGCGGTTTTATGGTGGTTTCAGCGGTGGCGATTGGCGGTTCTGGTGGTGTTAGGCGACGATTGATTATGGCGTTTCTTTCCGTGGGTTTTCTGCGGTTGTGGGTTCTGCGAAATCAGGTTTTATTTCTCGTTTCTGCGTGATGCGATAATCTACGGTTTTGTTATTTCGGTATGAGGCACTATCTATGATTCTAGGAATTTGTTATATCTGATTTCTTATGAACTTGCGATGGGGCTTTACTGCTTTCTTGAAATTGTTGAACTGTTGCTTCGGTTCTGTGGGGTTTGCCTACTGTTGATGCTTCTGTGACGAAGGGTTGCGATTTTGTTGCTATGGTCAATCATGCTAGTAAGGGAAGTTGTCTAATTAATGAAGGAAGAATTGAAATTTGTTGGTATGGTCAATACTTTTTTCCAGCGATACACACTAACACACCCACATTCTTATTCAAGGATTACATAAGGGTGAAGGAAGAATTAAAAATTGTAGCTAATTCACACAAATGGGCACTCTGAATTGAAAATTGTAGCTAATTGAAAATTGTGAGCACACTAAATGACTAAATCATTAGCAACTTTGTAATCATAACTCCCAAGATGGTCTGCGTGAATGGTCAATCTTGTGGCAGGGAATGATCACTTTTATACCTGAATTTTTTTCTTCATTTAAAGTTCCATCTTTCACCACACATGGTATATATTAGGTTCTTGTAGATCATTGAGTTTACAATAGCTTACAACAGTTGAATATTTGCAAGTTTTATGTGAAGGGTTAAAGGTTGAATATTCAGTAGACAAGCAATTGCTGTGTTGAACTTCAAAACTATAGGTGAGAACAATGCCACAAATCACAATGGCCAGGTTGGGTAGCTGGGTGTTTGTGCATTAACATGACAAACACTTTTTTTGTCCCTTCCTTATTTTTACAATTTGAACTATTGAATATGATTCTAAAAGTCTTCTATTAAAGTAGTAAGAAAATCTTTTGAGTTGCTGTTAATTTATCGTTTTCGGTTCTAAATTTCACACTTTTTCGGTTTCGGTCCGGTCCGATTTTGGCTCGGTCTGGTCCGGTATTGGACCGATGCTCATACACTTTCTATTTTTCTGTTTTGTTGTTTTTATTGCAGAAATTGAGAGGATAAATGGCGAATTTACATTGTTAATGATCAATCAACAATACTAGATTAGACTTGGGACTAGGCCGAAGGCCATTGCCTTCTTGTCCAACAAGTTACGAACTCCACAAACCAAAACAGGGACCGTTTTACTGGCTTTTGAATTAAATCATCAAATTAAACATATAAAATGATAGAATCATCAGTTTATTACTCATTAAGATCATGCATGTAGTTTAATTCAAGTTTTGATGATAAATTTTGAAGATTGAAGATTTAATTTGTGCGTTTATATGATAACATCAAGGTATGTATATATTAAATGATATGTCGTTCTTTTCCTGTTAGGAGAGAGAGTCGCTCAAAGATGCCGAATAACTTTTCTATGGTTTCAAACAACTCACCACCCGCAAGTCATCATAACAACGGTAAAGAACTTTATCTTTGATCATACATAATACTTGTACTCTAAACGTGTAGTTTGTGTGTATATATAATTCATAAATAATTTGATGATTAAAATTGACAGGTGTTGGTTCATAAATTGCATCAATATGAGGAGTTTTTCAAGTGAAGCTTGAAGAAAGTTAAAATTTGAAACTTGTAGCTAGATGGTTATTTTGTTGGTTTTGGTACTAGTATTTGGTTCAACATGTAGCTAGACATGGTATGCATTTTTTTTTTGTTATGTATTAAGTATTGTTGAAAGACAAGTTAACTTTATTATAACTAAGGGTTTTGAACATTTAATTATTTGTATGAATTGTGTTTTTATTGTTTAATTTATATTCTATTGAAATTACAATTAAATGTAAAATATTATTACATATGGATTGTTAATGTTTGTGTGAAAAAATATGTGCCACTAAAGAAATTTGTTGTTACAAAAAAAGAAAGCATACATTTTGTGGCATAAAAAAAATGCCACTAAAACATGTAAGACCTGCAGCAGCACATCCATAAAGTGCCACTAAATATCTTTAGTGGCAGCGCTTTTAGTGGCACTTTGTATTTGTGCCGGTAATTCTTTTAACAGTCTTTAGTGGCACATTTCTTGTATTTAGTGGCACATTTTCTATGCCACTAAATGGTCTTTTTTTTGTAGTGTTAATGTCTTTTCGGGTCAGTTTTGTTAGAGTTCTGGTGATCTTTGAGAAAATTGCTTATAATAAGTGGCAAGTCTTAAGGACTGTCGTATCTCTATGGGGGTTCTAAGAGTTGACCAATTCCTGATAGCCTCGATCTTTGCGGGGTCGACTTGGATTCCTTTACTATTGTTCACGTGACCGAGGGATTTCACCTCTCCTAACCAAAAGTCAAATTTAGAAAGCTTAGCATATAGTTGTTCTTTCTCCGATAATTCCAGAATCAGTCTTAAATGTTGCTCGTGCTCCTTCTCGTTTCGTGAGTAGATTAAATGTCATTAATGAATACAATCACGAATTTGTCTAAATAAGGTTTGCACACCCGATGAGGTCCATGAGTACCGTTGGGGACACTGGTTAATCCAAACGGCATTAATAGGAATTTATGATGACCGAAACGGAATCTGATAGTTGTCTTTGGAATATCTTTCTTGTGAACTCTAACCTGATGATAACCAAACCTTAGGTCGATCTTCGAATAGAAGCTTAATTCTTGGAGTTTTGTCAAACAAGTCATTGATCCTTGGAAGTGGGTATTGGTTCTTTTAGCTTATTTAATATCTCGGTAATTGATGCACATCCCGAAAGTTCCATCCTTCTCCTTTATGAACAAAACTAGAGCTCCTCCAAAGCGAGGAACTCGGTTTGATAGGCCCTTTATCTAAGAGCTCCTACAGTTGGTTGGACGATTCTTACTATATTGATGGGGCTAATCGGCATGGTGCTCGAGCCACTGGTACCGCACCTGATACTAGGCCTGTTTTTGAATTTGACTTGCCTCGATGTTGGGAGTTCATGTTCTGGAAAAACTTTGGGGTAACCATAAATAATAAGAATATTTTCGAGCCGCTTTCCCTTTGGCTCCCTCTCTATCAACACTTCAGGGTCCTAATGCTAGAGATGATGCTTACTTTGGTATTTCTTGCTTTGCGTTGGACAGTAAGGACCTTCTTATTGGCTAAAGGTATATGAACTGTGTTCTTGTTGCATACTATTTCCACACGATTTTTGATAGCCAATCCATGCCTATGACCACGTAAACACTTTCCAGTTTGATGGGTATCATGTCTGTTTCAAAGAGCCGGCCTACTAATTCTAAGGAGCATCCTTGACTTATATTATTTGTCTTAAGCGTCTCACTGTCATCAACCTCAATAGCATAAGTAGCACTTAATGGAATTTATCTGCTTAGTGAACTTAGTGGATATAAAGCTCCTATCAGCACCAGTATCAAATAGTAGAAATGCATAAGTGGTATCTAATGGGGTAAGAGGATAAGTCTACGGGTTTGAAATTTCTTAGGCAGATAGTCACAGCTTTATCTTTTCCTACGCAGAGTTGTAGTTAAAACTTAATTCCTCATAAAAGTTCTTGATACTTAATCTTTGTATATGATATAGTCAGAATTTTCTAAATTCTTAAGCCTTATTTACCCTAAGATATATCAGATAGTAAAGCCTAGAGAAATACTATAAAGAGATGCCTCCGGGGTTTCCTCGTACTCCAGAGCGTTAAGTCGTTGGGTTAGTTCTGCAGTGTGGGCTTTGTGCTCCGCTAGGTGCTGTCACAATTCGTCGATTCCGTCTTGTTAAATCGCCTGGGTATTCTGGTTGGCCTAAGGTTTATTGGTGGTTTGCATTGCCTCCTGCTTAATCCTTGCAAAGATCTCACCGACCTCTTGGTGGATTTTGTCGAAATTGGAGGTCGTGTCTGGCGGCCCTTGCCACCAACAGGGGCATCGTTTGTTACATAAGTTTCTAGGTAAGTGTCGGCACTTGAGAGGAAGATGGTGTTCTGACTTCAAAATGGATTTGGATCCCCTCCTCGTTTCTCCACACTTGGAGAGTGTGAGGCATCCATCCCCACTGTCCTATGCTTGCCCGTTACTACTGCGGCGGGCTTGGCTGATGGGCAGGTACCGGGATAGACTCCCGTTGTGCTAGTCACACCCTTTCCCTAGGGGTGAATTTCGACATGTAATTGTCATCAGGGTCCATATATGTGTTCACAGTTCTTGAAGAAAACTTAGTTTTGTAACAGTTATAGTCTAGGTACTAATGCAACCTAGTTCACTATAACTATGGCTCTGATACCAATCTGTCACACCCCGTTGCCCCGGTTGGCAACGAAGCGCGACGTCGCGGAAGCGTAACCATAATCATAATGAACGACCACTATATGGACGTTTTCAAAAATACATCGGCGTAACTTTAAAATATATAAATGTTTTACATAACCCAAAATGATAAAGAGAAGTTCGCAAGGTACAGAGATTTAAATACATAATTAAATCATCCAAAATAATGCAAATAAATCTCCGATGGTTTGAAACTGAGTGCGACTCCTTAAATGCGGAAGCTTGAAAATACTACCGATGTGAGGGACTTGCCTTAATTTCCTGAAAATACACGCTAAAATACGTCAACAAAAATTGTTGGTGAGCTCATAGGTTTACACGTAAATCCGACTTGTATGGACAACAATAATAGATGTTGAATTTATAAAATCATAAATTCCTTGTTATGTATTACATATAAACCATCATGCAACCGAAGCTTAATTTAAAATGAGTTTGCCCTGTGCAGTATTCCCATACGTAATACCGTGTGTTGAATATATATGCACCCGCTGTTAGTCAATCCGAACTAACCCGAGTGGGGGACATGACTCCCAATAGATCTATCCACAATATATTCGCGCTTACAAATAAATGCAATTAACGGTTCATGATATCAGGGCTAATGGAACCACATGTGTAATACATAATAGAAATGAAGATATTTTCGTGTCCATATAAAAACGAAGCATGTATTTCATCCCCAAAACATAACAGTGTGAAAATAGGGGCTATGAGAACTCACCGGGATTGCGATGGCAAAAATCTAGCGTAAAAAGCTTTTAGCGTAAATGGATGGATGATGCGTCGAGTGAGTTTAATCGAGTCCTAAATGATAATAAGGACTTAATATCTCTAATATATGATGATATATATATTTATAGATTTTTATGTCTTAAATCACCCAACATTACAAGTTTATAAAAAAAATTCGCTTAAAACGTCAAGTTTATATCTATATATATAATTTTCCAGCTTTTTCGGAGGTTTTTCGGCCTACTTTGAGGTTGTTTTTGACCAAGCTCAAAAATGTTTTAGACTTTGGTTTTCTAGGACATTAAACTACTATATACAAAGGATTTTTAGAATCAAGAACGACCATTTTTCGAGATGTTTAGGTTGGTGAAAAAGCTCGTTAAAAACCCTATGTTGGCCATTTTTGAGCTGTCAAACTTTCGGTTTTCCCAAATAATGTTTTACATAACCCAAAATGATAAAGAGAAGTTCGCAAGGTACAGAGATTTAAATACATAATTAAATCATCCAAAATAATGCAAATAAATCTCCGATGGTTTGAAACTGAGTGCGACTCCTTAAATGCGGAAGCTTGAAAATACTACCGATGTGATGGACTTGCCTTAATTTCCTGAAAATACACGCTAAAATACGTCAACAAAAATTGTTGGTGAGCTCATAGGTTTACACGTAAATCCGACTTGTATGGACAACAATAATAGATGTTGAATTTATAAAATCATAAATTCCTTGTTATGTATTACATATAAACCATCATGCAACCGAAGCTTAATTTAAAATGAGTTTGCCCTGTGCAGTATTCCCATACGTAATACCGTGTGTTGAATATATATGCACCCGCTGTTAGCCAACCCGACTAACCCGAGAGGGGGACATGACTCCCAATAGATCTATCCACAATATATTCGCGCTTACAAATAAATGCAATTAACGGTTCATGATATCAGGGCTAATGGAACCACATGTGTAATACATAATAGAAATGAAGATATTTCCGTGTCCATATAAAAACGAAGCATGTATTTCATCCCCAAAACATAACTGTGTGAAAATAGGGGCTATGAGAACTCACCGGGATTGCGATGGCAAAAATCTAGCGTAAAAAGCTTTTAGCGTAAATGGATGGATGATGCGTCGAGTGAGTTTAATCGAGTCCTAAATGATAATAAGGACTTAATATCTCTAATATATGATGATATATATATTTATAGATTTTTATGTCTTAAATCACCCAACATTACAAGTTTATAAAAAAAATTCGCTTAAAACGTCAAGTTTATATCTATATATATAATTTTCCAGCTTTTTCGGAGGTTTTTCGGCCTACTTTGAGGTTGTTTTTGACCAAGCTCAAAAATGTTTTAGACTTTGGTTTTCTAGGACATTAAACTACTATATACAAAGGATTTTTAGAATCAAGAACGACCATTTTTCGAGATGTTTAGGTTGGTGAAAAAGCTCGTTAAAAACCCTATGTTGGCCATTTTTGAGCTGTCAAACTTTCGGTTTTCCCAAATACTTTCTAGAGGTCTTAAACTCCAAAATAAATTATTAAAAATTAGGGATCTATAGTTAAGACATAGATCTAACTTTTGAGACAAGAATCAACTCATTTCGTTGAGTTATGAATTAGTTATGATTTTTCAAAGTCGGTATAAATTTTCTGCCGAAAATCCGCAGTTTTATAAACTTGAAACAACTTAAGATTCTTGTTGTTTATTCAAAGACTACTTGTATAAAAGTTGTAAAAGTTATATAACACATATATAACACATGTTTTCATAATATTAACATGTTTATAATGTGTTCATATATTCATATGCACATTTAAAGAAACAACTTAAAAATAAAAACTAGAAACTTATAAACTTGAGTTTTTATGAAACTTGTTGTTGTTGGTGATTATATATATTATGCAAGACTTATATAAACATAAATGTATGATGAAATAAGTTAGTATTTACTTACATTGAAGTATTTAGAATATGATTTTGAGTAGAAGTGAAATCCTTGCAAGATATGCACCAAAACACTTGATTTTCTTGAAGAACACTTGAATGCACAAGTTTGTGATGTGTGAGTGCATAAATCCGGTTTTGAGTGAAGAAAAGGAGAGGTTTTTGTTGTTTGAAGTGTGGAAAAGAAGTGAGAAATGAGGTCTTATTTATAGGCAAAGTGTTTGGTCTTTCAAATGATGAAAGACATGGATGAAAAGGTAGAGTGCACTTTTAGACAAAATGATTGTGTTTAAAATAATATTAAAAAAATAAAAGTCAACTTCTAATACACACATGACCTATAGGCCAGCCATACATGTATTATACATGTATTTATTATTATATTTTTTTGTGTATAAATGTATTTAGAAATGTATTCTTGTATTTCCCTTTTCTTGTAATTTCATAAATACTTATGGATGCATTGTTTTAATGAATTGCTTTAGTCTTGCATAATTAATGTTAAGTAATTGTATTAGTGTTTGATTAGTGTTACTAATCATAATTTAATTATGTACTTAGTTGAATTAATCCCTCATATCGTAAATCGATCGGATTAATTAATTTCCCGATTCATCGCACCGATGAATTTGATTCTAATTGAGTTGAATTTCTTCATGAACCTTGTTAATCAATTTGGTTAATTTCTAATGACCACTGATTAGGTTATAATTGGCCATTAAATACTAATTAGGTCGTTGTTGCTAACCTGGTTCAATGCCGGATGTTACAATATATGTATATGTATATATATATATAGGGGTGGGTTCAATGGAGAACCTTATGCATCGAAGAACCTTGAATAACCACAATGCATCGCTAGAAAAACTGAAATGCATCACGTAGAAATCGATGCATCACGCGGGAATTTGATACATCAAGTCGAAATAATGTAAAATTCGATGCATCACTCGAGAATTTGATGCATCACGTGGAAATAATGATGCATTACGTGGAATTGTGATGCATTTGTGGTGGTGCATGGAGGTTCTTCAAGGTTTCTTCGATGCATGAAGGTTCTCCATTGAACCCACCTCTATATATATATATGTATATATGTATATATGTACATACATACACATATATATATGTATATATATATATGTATATATATATATATATATACCTATATATATACATATGTGTACATATATACATATATATGTGTACATATATATAGATATACATATATATACATATACATATATATATATATATATGTGTGTGTATGTCTATATATATATATATATATTATGATATATATTATATATATGATATATATATGATATATATAATATATAGATATATAGAGACACACACACACAACACCTAAGATATATAGATATATAATATATATATATATATATATAATATAGATATATATATATATATACCTATACCCACACAATTATATATATCTATATTGTAATATAATATATAATATATGTATATAATAATACATATATATATATAATAATACATATATTATATATATATATATATATATAGATATATATGTCGATATATCTATATCTATGTCTATATATATATGTATATATATACAAGATATAATCGATATAATAGCTATATATATATGTGTGTCCAATATAATATATATATCTATATATGTCGTATATATATAAGATATAAATTATAAATATATATATAGAGAATATATATTATTACATCATATCTATATAGACATATATAAAGTACATACATATATATATATAGATATACATATCTTTATACATATATACATACAGACATAGATAATATATATATATACATACATACATACATACATACATACATACATACATACATACTACATACATACATAAATAGCATAATAGCATACATAAGATATATATAGATAAATAGTATAGATAAATAAGATATAAATATAATGATATTAATAGATAGAATAGTACGGTTCGTGTGAGTACCTAAAAAACGAGAGTACCGTGAGTACGGGGAACACCGGGTTTAAGTGTGAACATCGCCGAAAAAAAAAAAATTTTAAATTTTTTTCAATATTCATTAGATACAAATAATATAAGCATATTTTGTAAAAGAATTACATGCAGTCACACCTCGGAGCCTCGTAAAAGTCATGTGAACGTGGAAAAATTCATGTGAAAGGCTTAGTTTGTGAAACATACGTTCACGAACAGTGCAATTCATGTGGAACTTGCACGTTTCAACATAGTTATAGCGGGTGTTTATGTGTGATTATATTTGAAAGTAGTCTTAATATTATTTATTTAAAACATGATTATGAAAAAAAATTCAAACATAATTTTTAAGCAGGTCCCTCCGGTACTCCGCAAAACTAGTGGTCTCGCATTTGAACCCAAATCTATATATCATATATATATAGTATATATATANTTACCGTGTAACTATTATATATATATATATATATATATATATATATATATATATATATATATATATATATATAATCAGGTTCATCAGCGTACCTATGAGATTCCAGCGTACCGAGCGTACCCTAATGTGAATGATCATTCACACATATTTTTTTTGAATAGACATATATAACACAACATTATAAATTTTTTTTTCAAAAGTAGTAACATCATAAATCTTGTGAATGGTAAAAAAAGATCATGTGAATGGTCATTCACACCATTCACATAGTGTGAAATGACCATTCACATGGATGACCATTCACATAAATATGCATTGAGCATTCACATAAGTTTTAAGAACACAGAAATGGTGAATCTATATGAAATTCATATATCATGTGTATAACATTAAATTAAACATGGTTATGTGAAAAAAAATCTAAAAAAGTTTTTTAAGGTCGGTACCTTCGGGTGCACTTGATTTCGAGAGGTACTTATTTGAACCTGAATATATATATATATATATATATATATATATATATATGTATATATATATATATATATATATATATATATGGTTAAGTTCCATGGAGTCCCATATTAGATTGGAGTCCTGAAGTCCCATATTAAATGTACATGTTCATTACAATAAAATGTTCTATTTTATACAAAAGTATAATATACACATGCTCAAAAGTGCATTACAATTGACGAGTTCACATCATTTGAAGTTATAACGATAAAAAAAAATTCTATATCATGCAAAATTACAATAATTAAACAATATGCACATGTGATCTGATGATGCACTTTGAGCATGTGAATATTGTATTTTTGCATGAAATATAACATTTTTATCATGATGAACTTCAAATTGTGTGAATTGTTCAACAGTAGTACACTTTTGAACATTTATATATTACATTTTTGCATAAAATAAAATATTTTATTGTAATGAACATGTACATTTAATATGAACTCCGGGACTCCAATCTAATATGGGACTTTATGGAACTTTATATATATATATATATATATATATATATATATATATATATATATATATATATATATATATATATATATATATAAATTAAAATATCCGCGTAATACGCGAGTATTAATTACAGTTTAACGTATATTGATAACCAACTTTGGCAACTGTATTAAATCAATGAATTAAAATCAATCAGCTCGGTTAGTGCCACGTAATGACCAATAAAATAATTTCACACATCTGTTAATATTTTTTAGACTATTATAATGTAGATGTACGTAATTAGTAAAATAAAGCTAAATTTAGCCGAAGCATCAAATTTAAATAATTCGATTATAAAAGGAATTACAATTTATTTATGTCCGTGTATTTGTAGTATAATTCAATTTAAAAAAAAAAATTTGTTACAGTGTGTGTATTTTGTCTTAACTTTATTATATTATGTTTAAAAATTGTTATATTATTCTTTACCCATTTAAAATTTGGTAATTGAAAGTTGATATAGCAGTCCATTTATTTTAATTGAAAAACTCAAATCATATATATTTTTAGCGGTGAGAAATATTATCCTTTCAATCGGCTTGTTAGTTTCATTTAAATAAGTTCAAATATCAATAAACATTTTATTTACAGCAAGTTGTTAGTTTTATTCAAAGAACTTTAATATTTCATAAACGAAAAATTTGATAAGATCAATTAAATATACATCAAAGCTGAACTTATTATCTTTTTTTTCTGATAGTTCTTGTATCTATTTAAATAAATGAAAGAGTAAATTACAGAAACGGTCTTTGTGATTTGGTCAAAATTATAGATATAGTTACTGGTCTTTAAAAATTGCATAAAAATACCTCAAAACACTATTTACTTGCAAAAATGGTCTATCTTTCTCATAATTTTTTCTAAATGACAGTTTTGCCCATTTCTCAATAACAATTTTGGTCCCTCAACTATGTTATGTATTTTCAATTTTAGTTATGCATGTTTAATCTGCATATGATCCATTATCCCAATATATTTTATTTTTTGTTAGGCATTATTTTATACATTTATCTCAAAGTTAGTTAATTGTTTTTACTTTTTTGATTTTCAATGACTACGATTGCGTCACGTAAGCAGGGGATAAAAAAATATGAATTTCAATGGCTGGAAATACACCACTTCAACATAAAATCAAAAATTTCCATTTTGAATGGTTGTGATTAATTTCTGATTTGATCAAACTCTAGCAATCCTGCCATGTGTGTAAAACTTTCTTTTGGCTCCGTCGACAATAAATATACTTAATATCGAGTAATTTACAAAAATGGTCTATGTGGTTTGGTCAAAATTATGAATATGGTTCATGGTCTTTAAAAATTGCATAAACGGCCTCTCAAAACTATTTACTTGAAAAAATTATCCCTCTTTCTCTTAACTTTTTTTAAATGACGGTTTTGCTATTTTCTAAATAACAATTTAGGTCCCTTAACGATGTAAATTATTTTCAAGTTTAGTCATCTAAAAAAATTTATTTTTTGTTTAAATTTATTATCATTATTTATACACTTTTATTTTTTAATTATTTTGTAAAATATATTGATTTGTTATTTATTTAAAATTATCATCTTTGAATATTTATTTTACATTTTTTATATATTCAATTTAATTATTAAAAATTTACTTATCTTATGTTTCATTTGATAAAAATATTTATATATTTTTATCTTTTATATGTTTCTATTTAACTATTTCATTACATTCATATATTTTGATTTAATTATACTTATTAAAAAAAATATATAAACTAATGATCTAACATTTTGATTTAAATTTTTTTATGTTAATAAGTTTGGATTCACATGTAGTATTTTATTTGTTTTTATGTTACGATGTTTGGATTTAACATTTTGTTTTAAATATTTTGTATGTTTTATTCTGATTGAAATTACATTTTTTAAGTAAAATATATAAATTTAACATAAACATTTATATGTTTTGATTTAACGAAACATATACGTTTTGGATTGTATACTTTGTGTAACACGCCGACTTTATGTTACACGCCGACGTTTTGGATTGTATACTTTGTGTAACACCCCGACATAGTATGAGTGCCACTATATGTAAAAAAATAATTAAATTATAATGTCCCAATGTTTATATTTTTCTCATAAAAATATATTTACATTATTAGATAGTTAGATGAAAACGAATAAAAGATAAAAAAAGTATAAATAACTTTACAAATAAGACGTAAGATAAGTACTTTTGAGTATACAAATTGGATATATAAAAAATACGTAAATTAAATAATTTTAAAATATACAAATTAGGATTATTTTAATAATAAAACAAATATGTTTTAAAAAAATTAAAATGTATAAATAATAATAATATTTAGTTTTTTAAATTAAAATTTTAAAAAATAAATAAAAATTAAAAATTTATTAAAAGGACTAAAACTGAAAAGAAATTATATGGTCGGAACCATAATTATTATTAATAAAAAGGTAAAACTGTCATTTATAAAAAGTAAGAGATTATTTTTATAAGTATATATTGTTTTGAGGGACCATTTATATATATTTTAAAGATCAAAGAACAATATTCATAATTTTGACCAGATGACCTTTATGTAATTTACAAAAACACTCTTTTGGGCATGATTTAGAAAATGGAGGATGATTTATGTAAATAGGGCACAACAGAGACCGAGTTCTTAACCTTTTTCTTTGCTTTCCCTAACATAACAAAAACCTTTGCTGCCATTTCGTTTCTTCTCATTCGAAAGTCTAAACCACTGAAACATGCTCCGCGGTTCCAACTAGCTCTGCATCGCAGCGCAACACTGGTTCGATCGTTCTCTAAAACTGGAGTAGTTTGGTTAAATCCTACATTCATTGATCAATCGATTCACACAGCTTATTGAAAATTCGAAATAATCGGAACTGCTTATGTGATAACATCTAGGTATCGATCAATGTTGTTTGCTACTCATATCCGAACTTGAATTTTGTTTATCTGATCAAGGATTTTTTTTTTTTTTTTTTTTTTTTTTTTTTTTTTTTTTTTTTTTGCGAATTTGTGTCAAATTGTGGAGAATCCCCTTGACTGGCTTTGGCATTTTGTTGATCAGGAACTTTTTTTATATAAAAAAAATTACTTGGTTGAAAGTTGTGGACTGTGATTGGTTTCCAGAACAGATTGTTTTGGTTGGGGACAATGTTTGTGCTTTATCTCGAACTTGTGCTATAAGTGCATTTTCAATCGCGTATATATAATTAAAATTTGGAAGAAATTAAATCCAAAGTGTACCCTGTTTGATTTTTAGACATATTGACCAGGTTAACTTTTCTAGGGTTCTTAAAAGAAAGTATTTTTAGAGTTTGAGGTTTATTTGTTGCCTTTTACTCCAATTATATGGATGAGATGATTTATTAATGTTTTGATGTTGGTTAGAAATCAGTCTTTTAGCTGACAACAGAAGCTGCAGCCTGAGTTGTGACTATATTTTGCATTCTAACTTAAAAATATCTTGATATTTTTTGCTTTTTCTTAAAACATCGTTATCAGTTGGTTTGGATGGAACTGTTTATAAGCTTCCACCATATGTATATCCAAAGTCGGTATACAATGTCTGTTAGGCCAACACCATATGTATTTCCCAATTTTTGCCATTTGCTTATAGGTATGTAATTCCCGCTTTCTATACCAAGTTGCGTGATTAATCTTCTATTCGTCATCTACAGCATTGTACCTAGACGTAATATCAGCATTGCTTATTTCCATTTCGTGAAAATCATTAATGTTGTCTATTTAACAGAAACAATCTGACTATATTCCAAGAAAGAGTGCTGTTAATATCCTTTTGCTTAAAAATGTTCTGGATTTTGTAGAAATACAAACTTTTACACAATTGTTGAAGTCAAAGCTGCTGATCCAAACATTTTCAAGCTGGGAATCTTGAACTTAATTTTATAGTTAACTAGATGCCATCTATATGATGTGTAAAATTACTCTATAGCAAAAACAGTAGAAGACTAAGTAAGTTCGTTCTCTTGTAGCCTACTTGTGCATTTGTGCTTGTGGTTGATGAACCACAATTTTTCTTTCCAAATAGGATAGTTGAGATTAACGAGTCTTTCTCAGTACCTATAACCCCCCTGGAAATGTACCTACTCTATTCTTGAAAGGCTATCATACTTGAAATGTCACATAAAGTAAGAAAATCCAACTTGCTATACTAGGAGATAAAAAGGCATAGTGAATATACATTTAAGAACAATGGGATATAAGAAATCTCTATGCAGATTTATTACAAAAGCTCTGAAAGTATTGGTTAAGAAGAATGAGATAAATAGATAGAAGAGGAAATAGAGATTAAATACTATTACGGATATTTGTAACTTTTACACATTTGTTGAAGTCAAAGCTGCTGATCCAAACATTTCAAGCTGGGTATCTTAAACTTATAGTTAACTGACGTCATCAATATGACGTGTAAAATTATAAAGTTACAAAAATCTTTTGTCTCTAGTTCGTTCGTCTTCTATTAATTTATCTAGTTCTTCTTAACCAATACTTTCAGAGCTTTTGTAATAAATCTGCATAGAGATTTCTTAGATCCATTTCTCCTGAATGTATATTCACTATGCCTTTTTATATCCTAATACAGCAAGTTGGATTTCTTACTTTATGTGACATTTTAGTATGATAGCCTTTCAAGAACAGAGTAAGTACATCTCTAGGGGGTTGTAGGTACTGCAGAAAGAAATATTAATCTCAGCTATCCTATTTGGAAAGAAAAAAACGTGGTTCATCAACCACAAGCACAAATTCACAATTAGGCTACAAGAGAACGCACTTACTTAGTCTTCTAATGTTTTCGCTATTGTGTTATGTTTTTCTTTTTCTTCTAGACACGATGAAGAAAAAATAGTCATGCTTTTTTGGTTTTGTGTTGTGCTCCTTCAAAGTGAAACGATAGTGAGACTAACAGGTTACAAGTATTTGTTTGCCACATCTTTTGTTTCTATTTTTTTCATTGCAGCATTTAATATTTTATTGTATTTTGTTTACCATGTAATATTGTTTCAACGAATGACATGGCTATATGACATTTCAGACTTCTCTATCTGCTCAGATGGCCAATAATACTCAGTATCCTGCCATACAGGTAATTTATAATGTTGTAGAAATAGAGTGACAACTATTTCATGGGTGTTATATTTATTGATGTGTAAAATCATTTTTATTACATCTATATTTTTGTGTTTTAAGACCTCGTGATGTGCGCGCGCGCCTAATTTGGTCAGGGTAAATGATATTTTGATGTTCATGAGTTCATTTTGTATTTATGACGTTATATGCCATGCATGGTTTCTCTTATATTGCATTTGTGTTTTGATACTCTTAAGTCTTAACAGCCTCCTCGTCCTCCTGTTGCTCCCATGGGTCCTCCTCAGAACACTTATCCAAAAATGTCGATGCAAGTAGGTTTTATTTCTCTCTGTTTTATGTAAATTCTCTGTTATGTTGAATCTGAAGGGAGCTGTTCTAATAATAAAATTTTTTATGTAGTTCCGCCCAGTAGGTCCACCACGGCCACCACCACCATACATGCCTATGGCGTCTCAACAGTTTATTCCTGTAGGGAGGCCAAATATTGGACTACCATCTCAATCTCAGCAACTCCAGTTGTCTCAGCCCGTGCAACATCTACCTCCTAGACCTGGACCACCAGTGCATAGCATGGTGCCACCTCCACCACCACCACCTGCGCCCCAAGCTTTTTCATTGGCTGATGGTCAGGTGAGCAGGCCTATATTATCCGTATCACCTCAGGCCGGGCATGCTGTTTCAATACCTAACAATTATGTGCCTGGTCCAAGTGGCCCACGGGTGGCTCTTTCTTCAACGTATAATGTAAGATACTGCATGTGATTTGTTACTAAATTATAAAGTCTGTTGGTCAAATTATATGCATATGTTGTTTATATTGAATTTCCTTTTGCAGCCATCAACTTCAGCAACTGCACAAGTACATATAACTGCAGAAGCAACGAGTCAGTACCAGTCAACATCATTGGTAAGTATGCCTAGTTTTCCTCTAGGTGCACCGGCTTGGTCCTCTGATGGCCAAAACACAAAGGCTGTCAGTGTTACACAAGTGTTGCAGTCTGCTGAACAGGCATCAGTGGCACCTTCTGTTCCAGTAAGGAACAAGGATCTTTTAACTTTACCGTTGAATTTCATTCTTATAAAATCATGCCATTTAAATCAACTTACTATAAGTGCAAACGTGACATCACACATGCATGTTTAATTATTAGGTAACAACTGATCCACCCAAAGCTGTCGAAAAGGCTTCATCGGATTGGATCGAACATACTGCTCGCTCCGGGAAAAGGCATGCTTTAACTACTTATAGTTTTATTATACCTTATATTACCGTGTTTACTAGTTTTCTTCTATGTGAGCTGTTTACTGTTAATAATGTACCCCGACTCATGACACAATAAATGTCATCTTTTAAAAAAAAAAAAAAAATAGTAATGAATGTATTGTTTTTTGCTAAAAAACGTAAAGGAAACATCTTAGAAAAATAATCTATGGCTAATCATAATTCATTAGTGTGCATATATACATACATGTGTGTGTGTGCGCGCGCTTGCCTGCACGTGTAGGTTTCCATGTTCAGCTTTGCTATGAATTTATGTGTGCATGTTTTGGAAGCATGGACAGTCCATGAAGAGTTCATGAGTATGAATCAGATTCATGCATGCTAAATTGTAGTTAGATTGGTTGTTTTAAGAAAAAATCTGTTTCTACAATTTTGCTATTTTCTAGTTTAAGAAAGTTTGGCTGGTGAAAAACAAATGTTATGTTGGGAGAGCAGGGGTAAGAGAGTACTTGTTTTGGAGAGATCTAATGGATGATCTTAAGTGCTTTCAGTGAAGTCATAGAATCTGTACATTTGTAGTTATTAGCTTCATCTTGATGGAGATAATCAGGTGTGATAGAATTTGTGGAAAAACTAACACTTAATTTGTGGGAAAAAGGTGAGATAAAATATTTAGAAACATCATTTAGTAAACTTACATGAACAAGATGATCGTCGGCCCCCAAACTTGAAACTTGCGTCCAGCAGAAAGAGAGGTTCACCATAAGACGTTTTTTTTTTATTAATGACATGTTGTCAACTTTTTGCGTATTAATTGGCATCTTCTAGGTGAAGAAAACACACACAATATGTTGGTAAATAGAACCCGACGGCTTGTTTTATTTCTTGTTTAGTGTTATTGCAAGTCCAATAGTTTAATACTTAGAAGCTGTACCTTCTTTGTAGCTTGTAGATTCTTGTAGAAGCTATCCTTGCAATTATTTCATTTTCAGATCCATGCGTAATGGCGATAATGCATCAAAATGGTGCATGGATGCAACCATTTGTGGTGAAGTTAGCTATTTGATTTGCCACATCATTCTCTCTCTTGTACTTCTAGAGGTCATGCCTGTTATCTAGCATGTAACACACTGGTTTTACCTGCCACAGTGCCATTGCATTTCTCAAGCTCGTTCTTGTTTTGTGCTGTGTTTAAAGAAGGTACTCAAATGTTGTTTCAGATACTATCACAACAAAAAGACAAAGCTGTCTAGCTGGGAGAAGCCAGTTGATTTAATGAGCCCAATTGAGGTATGTAAACGATCGAGTTATTCTTTACCATATACAGCTTTACTTTGTTTTTTTAGCTCGTCTGCAGAAATTTTTTTTGAAGGCTCTGCACAGTTATTTCTTGGAGGGCTACAATATATATGTTTTAACTTCTATATAATGTCCTTTATGAACAGAGGGCTGATGCATGTACCGACTGGAAGGAATACATTGCCCCTGATGGGAGAAAGTGTGTACTCTGGCACACTCTCTTGCTAGGTTCTGTTATAATTTTTTTTTTCCTATGCCAACTAATATTATCTATGCAGATATTACTATAACAAGGTCACAATGCAATCGAAGTGGAAGATACCTGATGAACTTAAGGTTTTTTTTTCTCTTTGCACCAATCTATTACCCATTACTCATACATTTACATAGATTGTCTACTAAATTATCAAATGAGCATATGCAGTTGGCTCGTGAACAAGTTAAAACTAACAGTACTGCTGAGGAGTTAACGAAGGATCCTGGTAATGAAGCCTTGGTACCACCAGTAACCGGTGTCAAATCTTCAACTCCCAAAGCAGATAGCCCATCTTCTCGAGCTCATGAACATATGTCAAGCCCAGTTCCAGTGGCTCCTCTTATTGCAGTTGTTCAATCTGGATCTGTGGTGACTTCTGAGTTGTCAATGGTATCCATGGAGTCTTCTAAAGTGACAACAAATGCTGCTGAAGAATCAACCACGCCTGCTATGTTGCTCGATCCTGCTGCACCAGCATTGTATAACATTCTCTCAAGGTTCTGTTTGCTGGGAGTGCACTTTTTCTTATTCTTTACTAACTTATCTTGATAAATATTGTAGGAGCAACACCGAGGATGCTTCAACTAAAGATGCTGAAAGTGGAACTCCTGTTGGTAATATTGAGGTAAGTTGGTTTGTTGGTTTTTTTTTTTTACAATTGATGTTAGATTAGTATCTTTATTTGATCTAATTTATGGTTTGTAGGACTCAGAGAAAGGCACAACTAAAACTAGTGCCAAAATTGCTGTTTTAGAAGGAAAAACAGTTGATCATGAAACTCATGTTTATGAGAATAAACAGGCATTTGCTTACTCCTTGAACCCTACTCTTTTACCTTGCTCATGCATGTTAGTTTTCGTTTATCTAAATTATTGGATACATGCCTTACATTGTTGTTTCAGGAGGCTAAAAGCGCATTCAAGTCTCTTTTGGAAAATGCAAATGTTACCTCTGACTGGACCTGGGATCAGGTACATGCAGACTTC
The DNA here is from genome assembly GCA_020465985.1 of Centrapalus pauciflorus. Taxonomy (NCBI): domain Eukaryota; kingdom Viridiplantae; phylum Streptophyta; class Magnoliopsida; order Asterales; family Asteraceae; genus Centrapalus; species Centrapalus pauciflorus. The sequence goes on from JAANYP010003048.1 coordinate 22,016, forward strand.
TATTAATAAGTAAATTAGGCATTCAGATGCCTTGACATCTGTAGTTGTTGTATCAGGCAATGAGAGTAATTATTAACGACCGAAGATATGGTGCTCTTAGAACACTTGCGGAGCGGAAGCAAGCTTTCATCGAGGTAACTGTTAGGTGGACGAACAGAATTGAAGCTTTTCTTTAAAATAATGTGGCGGATTTTTCTTACTCTCATGTTTATAATATATATCTTAATTTATAACGTCTTGGTAACTTGATGTTTCAGTTTCTGGGACAAAAGAAAAAACAGGAAGCAGAAGAAAGGCGAAGTAAACAGAAGAAGGCTCGAGAAGAGTTTAAGAAAATGCTAGAGGTAAGTTTTCTATCTATTCATTGTCCTAGCATTTTGAAGATAGTTACTCAATTCTATATGATGTGATCATCTTTTCTATCTTCTTACCTTATTTATTTCACAGGAATCAAAAGAGATTACATCATCAACTAAATGGAGGTCTGTATATAAATTAGAAATTTATTAATTTTCTTGTATGTGTTTGCTTACTTAACGGTTAACATGGTTATTGTTTGATTTGTTTCCATCTATTAATTGATGTATTTCCTTGTAACCTGGTAAACAGAAATTATGTATCATATCATTGTATGCCATTCTTATTCACTTTCCATTGAACCTTATGTAGCAAAGCGATTGCAATCTTCGAGGAGGATGATCGCTTCAAAGCTATTGAGCGATTGAAAGACCGTGAAGATCTGTTCGAAGACCATTTAGTGGAACTTGAGAAAAAGGTTAATTGCTTATGATTCTATATCCCCCCCAATACACACACACACACACATCTTAGCATAGGACCCAAGCTTAATATAATTTATGATCTTTACATTCTATGCTTAAATTAACATTATCAATCAATGTATAAAAATTCACATTTTTTTTTTCGAGTTTTGTAAATACATTTAAAAACTTACATTCACATCCACATAACCTTCATACATCACATGACATTTTATAGACTTAAAAAATACAAGAGTGTGAATTTATATATACAAATTCATAATGTTAATTTAATCATAATATGAAACACGCCCCACTCTCTCACATCCACACACACACACACACATATGGTCGGATCAACGGAGAACCTTAATTGGGTACAGAAGTATAGATTCAATCTAAACCCTAAGATTATAAATTAAGATCAAGGGTAAGATGGTAATTATTAAAAAAAAACTCATCCTCTGATTCATTTTCGATCGGATCTAACTTGTTTGTTTAATGGTTTCTATATTTGTCTATAAATTTAGAAATTTTTTTTTCTTAATTTGGAGAAGGTTGAACGACATCTCACGTCATCAACGGAAAAATGGAATTTATGCCTTGTAGGACCATACACACATACGGTCTCCGACCAAACACATTTTTTGCTTTTCTGCTTTAATCCCACTTATCTTAATTTATAATATATGATTTAATTGAGTTCATTATAAACTGAAAACATTGAACTGTCGTCATCGTATTATATGAATTAATATTTACGCAATATAATTGCGTTTATTATAGGGCAAATTACCAAGAAAGGTAATATAAAATTCAAAAATTGCCAATAAAGTAATGTAAAATTTTTTAGGCCAAGAAAGATAACATAAAATTCAAATTTGACAAAAAAGGGTATTGATGACAAATTAAGACGGTAAATTTGTAATTTTATGTTCCCTTTTTTGGTTAGCGAATAATATTTGATTATCTTTCTTGGCCTAAAATTTGAATTTCATGTTCTTTCTCGGCCAAAATAGAATTTTATATTACCTTTCTTGGCAAATTTTTTTTTACAATACCTTTATTGTCAAATTTTGTATTTTATATTACCTTTCTTGGTAATTTCCCTTTATTATATTGAATGTTGAAAATATAATATTTGGTGTTGAGCTTGATACAAGATATACAATATTCATTGTTCGTCAACATTAAATATTTCAATATTCTATATACGATATAAATCTAGGTAGAGTTTACTAAAAAATATACTACGTAAAAATTTTAAATCAAATTATATCATGACTGGTCTCATATTAAAGAGAATAAACTTCTTTTTTTTATGATTTAATAATTTGATTTAAAAAGTAATCATATTAATGTTTTATAAAATAAAAGAAATAAGATAATATTTTTGCTAATGCCAATCTTTTTTCTAATGCTAATTTTTTTTTCAATTTTATCCTTGGATGTATTAATGTTTTAGTAATGTCAATCTTTTTTTTTTTTCACTAATTATACACTTGTCCAATTAATCATGGCCATTAGATTGATCTAAATTATGGATAAGATTGGTTCTACATTGGGTTAGAATTCTCAACTTTGTGAGAAGCGTGAGAACAAAGTATTCTCAAACCTTAATATTCCATTATCATATATAATGATTAGGTAAATTTTACATTTAAAAAAAAAAGAACAATGTTTATTTGTGCTCTTAGGTGTCATTTGGATTGCAGGAATTTGATATAACAAGATTATAGAATGAAATGATTTTGATATGATAGGATTTGAAAGTGTTAGGATTAGAAAATGACAGGATTATAGAAAGCCCAGTGCTAGAGATTATTAAATATTTGGGGTAGAGGTGGGATGATGAAAGAGGAGGAAGGGAGAATATTAAATGTTAAAATGAAGTTAGATTGCTCCTTTTTTTTTCAACCAAACACACCCTAAGGTTTCATGAAACATTAACAGTTTAGGTTTAAAAACCTTCACTAGTTCACTATGAAGGTTCATCAACCTTAATTGTTAAGCTTTGTAAAACTTAATCAACTTTCAAGTCATCATTCTGACGTAAAATAATACATTTTTGATCTTCCAAATAAATGTAACTAAAACACGTGTTGTGAATGTGAGAATTTTATTGTTAAAGTTCTCACATTTCTCATAAAGTTGAAAAACTCTCACATGATCCAATGCCTATACATTGAAAAATTCTCACACGATTTCAGGCGTATATATATACATATAAGATTCATACGAGAACCCCTATATTTTGTGAGAACACGGGAATCACTCTAAAATTTGTGTATTTCATGTTAAAAGTTGTGCTTTTGATACACAAATTGTGCATTTAGTGTATAAGTTAATAACTTTAAAATTTAAATGTAAATTTAGTATGAGATTATGAAAGTTAGTAATATTTACGAGTAATAGTGTTTTGATGTTATAAATTTAATTTCTAAATTTGTCATTAGGAGTGGTTCTCATGGAATAAAGCGTGTGAGAGAGAGAGAGAGAGAGAGAGAGAGAGAGAGAGAGAGAGAGAGAGAGAGAGAGAGAGAGAGAGAGAGAGAGCCTATATTTCGTAACGTGAGTACCCCTCTTAAATTTATGAATACAATAATATTTTTTTTTAATTTCATGTTAAATATTTGAATAAAAATATGTGAATGTATATACAATGAATATAAATTTTACATGTGAATTCAATATGAGATTATGATATTTATAAAAGAGTACAAATTGTTTTTATGTTATAAATTCAATTTTTGAATATGTGAATCTTGAAGTGGTACTGTCGTTCTTAGGAAATATAGGTCTTACGGGAACCAACACACATACATATTATATGATTTTAAGGTCTATTAGGAATGTTTTTTTTAAGACTGACATGACTATCAAACATGTATGGCATGCTAAATATGTGTTCTCAGGAGCGGTCCAAGGCTTTAGAAGAACACAAGAGAAACAAAAAGGAGTACATCGAATTTTTGAAATCTTGCGACTTCCTCACGGTACACGCTCTAGCAAATTTAAATGAATACGGTGTAATTTTATTTCTGAATATTTTACCAATTTCAATCTCAGTATCTTTTCCGTCACTATATTTGTTGCCTCTATCTTGATTTTTCTTCACACATTACATTTATCTTCAGGCAAGCAGTCAGTGGCGGAAAGTGCACGATCGTTTAGAAGCTGATGAAAGTTGTTTGCGGCTTGAAAAAATTGACCGCTTAGAAATTTTCCAAGTACTTTCTTTAGACTTGTTTTTGCCAGTTCCTCGGTTGGAAAATTATTTATTTCTTTTAATTAAAATTTCCTTTGCCAACTAAAAGGTTAATGTCTCAGGAATATATACGTGATTTAGAGAAGGAGGAGGAAGAGCAGAGGAAACTACGGATGGTACCTCAACTATATAAATTAATTTAAGTGGTCCTGAATTGTATTTGCACTTCTGTTCTTAATTGTAGTTCACCAATACAGGAAGAATTAAGGAAAACAGAACGTAAAAACCGCGATGAGTTCCGCAAGTTGATGGAAGAGCATATTGCTTCTGGCATGATTACTTCAAAAACTCACTGGCGTGACTATTGCATTAAGGTTGGTCAATGTTGTTGTATCTTATGACCATGAAAGGACATGAATCCTATTTTTCTTTTTGTATTGGCTTACAGGTAAAAGATTTACCTGCATATTTAGCTGTGTCATCGAACAGTTCTGGTGCCACCCCAAAAGATCTGTTTGAAGATGTAATAGAGGAGCTAGAGAAGCAGGTAAACTTTCCACCATTGTATTAAATCAAGTAGTCCATTAATTTTCTAATATAACTAATATAACCAGTCATGTGATTTGGTTATGAAGACTTCATCAGTGAAAGCCAAAATAATTCTCTTGACTTAGTTCCAGAATTCATGAAAATGATTCAAGTTTGCTTTCCTAGAGTCAAATGTTACCTAGTGTCTAAAGTTGTTTTACAAGTGGTCAAGTGTGTTCTATCCTCCGTTTGGTTAGAAGTAAGAAATTATACAAGCAGCTATGGACTATGGCATGGCCATGTATATATATGTATATGCATACTCCAAATAACAACAATCCCCTTCCTGCCCTGAAAGTTACCTTAAGCTCTACATGTCTACTTTTCTCACTGGATGTGTCGTATGCTACAAATAATACAATGTTTTGACTTGTTTGGTCCTACCAGTTCTTCTTACTTCCATTTTTTTTGTTCTCTATTATCTATATCTTTCTTTTTTTTGGTGTCAATTTGGAAGCAGGACTTCAAAAGTCAAATATAGGCATTATCACTTTATGTAGGACAACATGATCGTGAAATTTATCTGCCAAAAGTATAAAATACGATCTTTTATGTTGGAATTGGTATCGAAATTGTCCCTGCTCGCTCATATATCTTTTGGTTTCTCCCTCTTTTTGTTTTGTTTTGTTTTTATTTTATTATAAAGTCATTGATGCTTAAGCAAGGGCTTGTCTTTTAGCTGTTAGGAAACACAGAAGGATGTCAACTTGGGGGGTGACAGCTAGTTAGTTTCTGGTTATTGTTAGAAATATTATGTGGTATGACAAATTCTTTACACGTCTCTATGGTAGAAGTGCTTATTAGACTACTCGTTTAAGTTTGTTATCTTGTGCAATCAATGATAATGTGAAAATAGGACGGACGACTCTCTCTGGGGCGAATTGGGGTGACCTAGGGGTTTCAGCATGCCCTTTTTTTTTTTTTTTTGCTTTCTTGGTAATTTCAGCGTTATTCTTTTGATTCTTGGTGAAGTTCACATATTTTCTTGTACTTTCTTCACTGATTTCTCCATCTGCATTCATGATTAGTGTTCTGTAATATGGTTTTGTCCAGTTCTGGGAGTCTCACAATGTTTTCAAAGAGACTTGATGGCAAAAACCATGTGGGTTCACAATGTTTCAGCATTTTTTGATAAGCTGAGTAATTAATTATCTTTGGATTCAAACCTGAATTATAGGGAGGGATACATGTCTGTATGGGTGCATGTAGTTTTATTACTGTACATGTAGTCCATAGTAAGAATGTAGTGCAAAGGTTGCATCTCTTGTGCCCATGTGGGACTGGGAATCTATTTTAGAATAAATACTATGCGTGATTGCTTACGGCAAGGGTTGATGTACCGTATATTTCTCTGTGATTTGGCATTTGAAGGATATGAACGGGATACTATTTCTCCTACAATCTTCTTCAAATTCTCTGCTCATCTTCCCATCTGAATTTGTATGCTATTCTATTTATTAGCTTACCACTCAAATGGTTTCTTGATTTACTGTTGATAATTATCAACCATGATCACTTTAGCTTGTGTCAGATAGTGGAACCTTAACAACCATGTTCAAACTATGGCACTAAAACCTAAATCTGAATATCAAAACCCTATGCAAGGTACATTGAGCGTGGTTGATTGTTTTGACATAGGAGTTATTCGATGTTGATTCATCAAGATCAAACCATCGAAAGGACTGAACATGGAGACCTTAATCACGATTTGACTGAATCATTTTTACCATAGGTGATACAAACCCTAATGGGACAACACCATGAATGAAGTGTCAATTGGCAATCCTACTAACCAGGAGGATGTGGATGTTTTCTGCTTTGGTCAGCCTTCTATGCGGGCCTACAAAGAATGGTTTTCTCAATTGGAGACATGCTGTTGGGAAAACTTTCAAGAACTGTTGAGTACTAAACTGGGTCTGTTGACCAAGATGAGAAGGATATCTGAAGCAGATTGCAGATCGATGGTCCTTTATCTACTATCCACATGGGCACACTATGGCATACCTTAGTTCCAACTCTTTTGCTAAAGTGATCAATGGACATAGTTGAAAACTAGTGTTCGTTTAAGGTTTTTGCCCCAGAATCCACAATGAAGGATTAGGATGTTGTTGAGGTTCTAGACTATGTGCAAAAGGGTATTGAACCATATTATTGAACTTTGAATGGGTACTTTATTCATAGGGAGTTGGCTTTTTAAATTGTGGGAATAATTTGAATTGAAGCTGTGAAGTTGAACAAACAAGGATTTCTTCTGCAAGTTTAATAGCAAACACGGTTTGTCTAAGGTTCTGGGAAATGGACCTTTGATGTATTGATCTTTATTCAGCAGTGGGAAGCAGGTCTCTGTTTTTTCGAAACCGAATTTTATAAAGTGCCTCTTTGGGTTAAGATTTTTGATATTCTGTTGGAAATGGAGTGATGAAAGCTAGTGTTATGTTGCAAGTGAGACGGGAGCTTCAGTGGACACTTGGACTGCTCAAATGTGTAAGGACTAAGGAGGCTACAAGAGGGCCAGTATGGATGGATTTTCGTTGAGGCCTTGGCAAGCTTGAAGTGGAGGGATGTTGTTCTAGTTCTTATTCCAAAACTTAATGGCCAAGGTTAAACCTTTCCCGTTGTGCATGTTGAGTATCCTTGGTGTCCATCACGGTGCTCCAAATGTAATGTTTTTGGTCACATGTATGAAAGATTTGAGCATATAATTGCTGTAGCTAAAAGGACGTCTGCTAGAGATCCTGGATGCACCACTTCAAGAAGTTGTGAGAAAATGTCACTTAGCAAGATAAGATGGGTTCTATAAGCTTACTTACAAAAAAGGTAGGTTTTTTCAAAAGGATACTAGAGATCCTGGATGCACCAGCTGGAAAGACTTGCCTATAGTAGGGTTGTGCCACAATCAAAGGTAAAGATAGGTGTGGCAACATCGCAGATGAAATAGAAGGCTTCTCATGGTACATGTTCTGCTAACCGGTTTAGGATGTTGGATAGCTGGGTGAGTGCATTTGATCATAAAAATCCTCTAGACTCTCACATTGAACATATGGGTGATGATGAGATGGATTTGGGGCAGTTGTAGGTGTACTTAGTTTTCATGTTTTGATGGTTAGAATCTGTTCCAGTTTCATGTTCTCTGGTTTGATGTCGATGTCTTACGTCAAGTTTGTAACATTCATTATATTAATAATATTAGCTGGGTAACCCTTCATGAAAAAAAAGTTATATAATTTATATGGTTTTTCCATAACATACTTATGAACTGCTTGTATATACTTGTTATTTTATGTTCTTCAATAATATTTAGTGGGGTAACCCTTCGTGAAAAAAAAAGTACATCATTTATATGGATTTTTCGTAACATACTTATGAACTGCTTGTATATACTTGTTATTTTATGTTCTGTTTTCTCATATAACAGTATCTTGAGGACAGAGATCAAATAAAAGAAGCAGTGAAGATGAGAAGGGTTAGTATCTAGAATCAATTGGTCTTACACTTTCCAAGTCTCGATACTTATCTAATCATGGTGGCTTTCAGGTTTCCATGTCCTCTACATGGACTCTTGAAGATTTCAAGAAAGCAATTGCTGAAGATGCTAGCTCACGTGCCATTTCAGATGTTAATTTAAAGGCATGCTCTTTCACCAACTAGTTAACTGCTTTAATTCTAACCAAAAAGATGGTATTAATGATCTTTTCCGTGCTAAATGAGAAGGATTTGGCACATGTATTGTATGTAACTATATGTAATAACAAATTCCACTTTATTGGGGTCTAATGTTCAATAGAATCCTTGAATGACGTTGAATCATCTACTTCCACTACAATCGGCTTTACTCTCAGACAGTAACCGGTAACATTCAGCAGGGACAAACTGTACTGAATAAATTTGAGTAGTAAATTTTTTTCTGTTCTATTCGTCCTTGCATCTTTCACTTGCACATGCCACCTTTTGCTTTCTTCATGGTATCAATAGTTTGAATTTAAGATCTATAGTTTGGTTCCAGGCACTCTTGAGTCTTGACCCCCTGGATATGTATAAAATATAATACATGTTTTACTTTCTTACAGCTTGTATTTGACGAGTTACAAGAGAGAGTTCGAGAGAGGGAGGAGAAAGAAGCCAAAAGGCGCAAACGTCTTGCAGATGACTTTTATGCTTCTTTGAGCACTTCTAAGGTTTGACTATATAGTCGTCAGTTGACATTAGAAGTTGTTGTTCAGTTCCATTTTAATTAACTATCATCTTGCTGCAGGAAATTACTTCTTCTTCGCGATGGGAGGACTCTAAGCCCCTCTTTGAAGATAGACTAGAAAACTGGTATTCTTTTTTGTTTCTACAACTTTAACTCTGATATCTGATACGACTGTTCTGTTGCAAAGTTAAAATTTTCTTGCTGTTATATGATGTTATCTGGTCAACAAATATGGATCTTCACCCAACATTATTTTCTTCCAAGCACTTGTCACAAAAATTCCGATTTCTCTAGATGGCACACCTATAATGCCCTGTATCAGAGCCATCTGCATAAATTTTGTGCATATTCATAGCATTTGCATAAAACTTGTGATTTGTAGTTTTGTACCAAGCTTGATGACACATTATTTTTCTTATTTTTTGGACACTGTATTAAGCTTGTTAAATTTGTCAATTATTTCCTTTTTTGGATGATGGAAGTACAAGTATTAGAAGCGTGCTCAATTATTTAGTAGATGGTAACTTGGTAAGCATGGTGGTAACTGGTTAGTTTGATCTCAGTTCCCCCATATATCTGTTGAATAATGTTTATCTGCTGCTATACCAACGGTTCATGACATTATTTCGTGGCTTTGAAAGGTCATGTCTATTCGATTGTTGTTATACAGGTCAACTGTAGAAGAAAGCTTCTTTAGAGAGATTTTTGACAAATACATAACAGAACAAAAGAAAGCAAGAGACGAACGAAAGCATAGGGAGGATAAGGTATGCTTAATTTCATATTTTGACATGAATATTTTGTTTATATCAAGTTGTGCTCCTGGTGGCTTCTTTAAAAAGGTATACCCTTATTCTAAGGACACCAATTATGATACTAGGAGGATGTCAATCTTCTCAACGTCATTCCTTATCTGCATCAGTGTATGCTTTTAAAGCTACATGAACAAGATGTTGACGTTCATTGGTTGACACATAAAACTATAAAAGTGTTTGTAACCATAAGTTAGATGTGAATTGCCTCTGAATGTTATTGCATTTAAAACCACAAGGGTGGTAAGACTTGGTCTCCGAGGGTGAAATTACCTGGAGGTCCCAAGTTCGATCCCTAGGAGTAACGGAAAAAAAACCCTTGTGGCCAGTACACGAAGGTTCATTTGCAATGACTCTGGGCTACCCACAAAGCGGGTGGTCGCCCTGGGTTTAGTTGGCTGGTATCGGAGACCTAGGTTATCCAAAAACAAACTATGAACACGAACTGAATGTGAGTATCATATATATATATATATATATATATATATATATATATATATATATATATATATATTATTTTGTTTCAGGCAAAAAAGAGTGTTGATGCAAAAGATAGAGATAGGAGATCAGAAAAAACTAGAAGGGACAAGGATAGAGGCAAGAAAGATAAACGTCGAAAGGATGAAGTAGACAGTGACAATGGCGATAGAGGAGAGTCTTGCAATTATGAGGAGAATAGAAGGTCTGGAAGAGAGAAGGAAAAGAAGCATCGGAAGCGGCATCAGAGTTATGTGGATGATATTAGCTTGGATGACGATGAGAAAGATCGGTCCAGGGATTCTCACAGACACAGTGCTGAACGGAAAAGGACAAAGCACGTATGTTGTCTCTCCTTTAATCATACTGGGTTGCTTTCTAGCATGCCAATAATATATATTTTTATTTTTTATTTTGTGCTTTTTGGGTTTTTTTTTCAACATATCAAGGCTGTAATTTATTTTGTGCTACAGTTGGACCAACAGTCATCTGGTTTGGTAGAATATGAGAGCAGACACAAGAGATACAAGAGAGATCGCAGACGTGGAGACCATGATGATCAGAGAGAAGCTGAAGAAGGGGAAGTTTGGTAGAACTTCACTGCTTGCCTTTTTGTAGATACATTTAAGCTTCTATACAAATATTTATCATTGCTGATTTATGTGATAGCAATCATGCTTCTTGTTTTCTCTACCCACCTACATGGCTACATGTGTTTAGATGTCACATATCTTGGTACATTGTCTCTTTTTGGTGCAATATTACTGGGTTTAACTTTAACAGGTCCTGCCAATAGGGAAAGTTGTCTATCAATGCTGGCCCCTTTTTGGGAGAATTTCATATATATTTTGTACTTTTTTAGTCTTTATATTAGAGCAACAGCTTTATAAACTTTATCATAACTTTTATTATATGTAAGAAGAAAAGTATATTGGATTTCAATAGGAGGAAAATGATCCAATCAATTTAGCTTGTGATCGAAAACCATTTTGAGATACGTATGTCGTATAAATCTATTTCTTTTTGGTATCAAACTATAGATTATCAATCCCATCCTTCATCTCGGCTATGAGTCGATGTATAAGGCATACCCCATCATTAACATGCTTGTCTATGTAAAAGGTGTTAAATGAACCTTAAACAAGTTTTATGTTTTTGTAGTAGAGTCAGTAAGATGATGATTTTTGTAACACGTCCCGACCCAATCATGCGATTGAACACCCAAATGCCAGGACACACAACTGATAATAATACATTTCAAATGTAACAACCTGGTATTAAAGAAATCCTTACTCTTGCATTTCATATTGAGCTTAAGATTGCATCTTGGGACTTCGAATTATTATTATTATCATCAACACAGGCTGCTAATAAGTAATAACCTTAAACTTCAATTTCTGTGGGTTTGAATTGCAGGACGCCGATTCAGTGTCGATCGTCCTGAGAAACGAGCTTGCATATACTAAAACTGCTTTTATGAAAGGTGAACATACAGTCTAGACAAACACTGAACCCGTATAAACAAAGTAAGAGTTGCATTTCGTTGAATAGAATGCGGCACTCCTTAGTGAAGAGGAAAGATTTGCAATCCTTGCAATTTCGTTGAACCCCAAATGCAAATCCTTGAGCTTTTCACCCCCTCGAGAAACCAGTTTACAACTGTACAATTTGTAACTATTTTGTCCAATTCAGTTTAATATGAAAAACATCTTAATGATTTATTAATTTAAATACGATGTTGTTTGTAGTTTGCCTTAGAACACAGAAACTAGTTAACAATCACATTACCAGTTCGACCTAAATAGAGATGCCTCTTCCAATTCTAACTCAATAGTGACTGAGTTTAGGACTGTGCATATATTAAAGAAATTAATTAGGAGGCAAACGAAATTGATGGTTATGAAATATGCAATGTGTTTTGTTTCTATTTTCAAACTTCTCATATGACCCAGATTTTTCTGGTGCTGTACGAAAATGTTGTTTGTTTATTTTTTAATGGAATTATTAAGAAGTTACTCGAAGGTAAAATGACTTCTTAATGGTTCCATTAAGAGGTAAACAAACAAAGCTCGTTTAGAAATATTATATAATTGGAGTACATTACATTGTATGTGCTTATGGCAATTGATGCCTAGTGGGTAACAGAAAACCTGTCAAGAAAATAACACCACAAATTTCAGTTGTGATGGACAGGTTAGTAGGTTACCCAAGTGAAAAAATCATACCAACTTTTCTTTGTTTTCCTTAAACTTTTTTCTCCTGTTGTTTAAGTCCTTAACTATTTTTGTGTTATTCATAGGTATATATATTTTTGATCCTACCAAATTAATCAGTAAAACAAAACTAATAAAATAAGAGGTTTAATGTAATGACTAAATTAAGGAAAAATTATGGGTTTATTCTCATATGAATTAGGTGATAAAACCAATGAACTTGTTTACTAACCGGTCAAACATATCAAATATATACTTTTGAATAAGACAAAAATCGTTTAGAGACATAAGCAATAAGAAAAAAAAGTTTAGGTATTTAATCACGAAAATAAGAAAACTCGATCGAGTTTTTTCAATATTAACTCTTTTCTATGTTAACCTTAATACATGTAACTATATCAGTTAAAAAAAGCTTATAAACTTAAACAATTATATTCTATTTTATCGTACCAAACACCCTCTAAGTAATTAAGTTATTAAAATAACATTTAAGATCGTAGGACCGTACAATCCATGTATAAAATTCGATCCAAATGTTTATAGCATGATCGTTATAGGATCTATGGGATCGTACATTCCATCATATCAAATGCCTCATAAGTAGTAGGGGTGAGATCGCAAGTACCGAAAATGAGTGATACCAAATTTTTTGAGGCATAATATTAGTACTGATTACTGAACCGATTATATAATTTCAGGTTTGGTATTTTCAGTATTGAACCGGTTAAAACTGATTTTTTAATTAATCACACAAAGCCAATTAAAAAATAATGTCAAAACCAATAATCAAATTTAATATTAAAGCATAAATGAAGTAAATCAAAACCAACAAATAAAGTAAATATCAAAATCAACAAAATGCAGAAGGTCACCATTTTGAAGTAAATCATTAGTTTGATAAGTTTTAATCGGTTAGAGTTTTTTGTGACAACAAAAATGGTTGTTGGTGGCCAAAGCAAAATGCAACCGGTTAACCAGTTGCTGGTCACCCTTTTGAAGAATATCACTATTTTGATAAGTTTTAGACGGTTAAAATCTTTTATGACAAAAAAAAATTGGTTTTGGGTTTTATCGTAAAAATATCCAACTTAAAGGATTTTGTGTGTAAAAATCCATCGATGATCTTATTATGTAGCGTTTGGTTCACAAAATGAATTTCGAAGGAATTGAAATTGAAATTTTTAGTTATTAACATGGTTGATGGTAATTGTAGAAGATGTTTTTAGTATTAATCGAGATGTATGTTTGAATCTAATTCATGCATAGGTTAGAATTTAATTCATGTATGAGTTAGAAGGAATATCAAATTCCTATAAACAAGGAATTTGATGAAAAATACATTAAATTTAACCTTTTATATTAATTATCGTAAATTTTAACCGAGCTAAATTAACAATCCCGTCTCACGAACCAAACGCCTTACTGTTTTGTGTATTAGTCCCTGTGTTTTTTTTTTTTTTCATCACATTACCAGGCAACAGAAACAGACTAAATAGGGATGCTAACGGTTTAAATCGGACAGTTCCACCACATACAACTAATAGGGATTCTGGGTGAAGTGACAATCACAGGCGAACAAGCATAGTGGAGGCACAGTCTTATAACTTGGATTTTTAGGAATCAAAAAGCTTTATCCCGATATTAAATCATGTGTTTTTCCATATCAAACCACTACTGTTCGTTACTCAAGCTCTGTTGTGAATCCCGTAACCAACTTCAAGCAAAGAAGCTCCATTGCTTTATACTTAAAACCCTAGTCGATACTGAGACCTTTCTGCTCAATAATCTTATCAGCAGCTATCATAAATTGGGAAATATTAATTATGCACGCAAAGTGTTTGATCAAATTCCCCATCCAAATCTTTTTTCATGGAACTCTATGCTTTCTGCTTATTCAAAATCTGGCAACATATTGGAAATGGAGAAGATGTTTTATAGCATGCCAAAACGAGATGGTGTGTCATGGAATTCTATTATTTCTGGTTACTCTTGTTTTGGTTCTTCTGATAAAGCAGTAGAAGCGTATAGGTTGATGTTGAAGGATGGAAAGGCAGTGAATTTGAATAGGATTACATTCTCAACCATGATTGCATTATCATCAAACAATGGGTTTGTTGATTTGGGTAAGCAGATTCACGCACAAATTGTGATTTATGGGTTTGATTCTTATGTATTTGTAGGTAGTCCATTGGTGGAGATGTATTCGAAAGCAGGTATCATAGATGATGCGAGACGTGTTTTTCATGATTTGCCTGAGAGAAATGTGGTAATGTATAATACAATGATTATGGGTCTTCTTCGTTGTGGCATGATTGAAGCTGCAGATCAATTATTTCATTGTATGCCTGAGAAAGATTCAATCACTTGGACGACAATGATTACAGGGTTTACCCAAAATGGTTTAGGCAAAAATGCAATTGATATATTCAGGGAAATGAGAATGCAGGGATTGAGTATAGATCAGTATACTCTTGGAAGCATCTTAACAGCTTGTGGGGGAAGTATGGCATTGAGAGAAGGTTGCCAAATCCATGCGTATATCATAAGGACTGATATTATGGATAATGTGTTTGTTGGAAGTTCCTTGGTTGACATGTACTTGAAGTGTAAACGTGTCAACTATGCAGAAACAGTATTTAGTAGGATGAAATATAAAAATATCGTATCTTGGACTGCGCTGATAGTGGGCTATGGCCAGAATGGGCATAGTGAAGAAGCAGTAAGGATCTATTGTGAGATGCAGAGAAATGGCATAGAACCAGATGAATATACACTTGGAAGCATAATCAGCTCATGTGCAAATCTTTCCAGCTTAGAAGAAGGTGCTCAGTTTCATGGTCAAGCACAGGTTTCCGGCTTGATTTCATTTATTACTGTCTCAAATGCACTTGTGACCTTCTATGGGAAATGTGGAACAATCGAGAAGTCTAGTCAGTTGTTCGATGAAATGAAAACAAGGGATGAAGTGTCTTGGACTGCTTTGATCTCTGGGTATTCTCAATTTGGGGAAGCCAATAAAACTATTAATTTGTTTGAAAGAATGTTAGCGAGTCACCTGAGGCCTGATGGGGTAACTTTCATTGGTGTGCTTTCAGCCTGCAGTAGGGCAGGACTAGTGGATGAAGGACAGGAGTATTTCAAGTCTATGGTAGAAGAACATGGAATTATGCCAGATTCTGATCATTACAGTTGCATGATTGATCTATTTAGCAGGGCCGGGCGGCTTGAGGATGCCAAATGTTTCATAAATGATATGCCTTTCAGCCCTGATGCATTTGGTTGGTCCACATTACTCAGCTCATGCCGATGTCATGGTAACTTGGATATTGGTAAATGGGCAGCAGAGTCTCTACAGGAACTAGAGCCACAAAACCCTGCAAGCTATGTATTGCTGTCAAGTATTTATGCTGCTAAAGGCAAATGGGATGAGGTAGCTCAGTTAAGGAGAGAAATGAAACATAAAGATATAAGAAAAGAACCAGGATTTAGTTGGATTAAATATAAGAATAAAGTGCATGTGTTTTCTGCTGATGACAGATCAAGTCCATATTCAGACAAGATATATGCTGAGCTTGAAAAACTGAATCTTAAAATGATACACGAAGGCTATGTACCTGACATGAGGTTTGCTCTTCATAATGTAGAGGTGTCTGAAAAAATAACAATGCTTAATCATCACAGTGAAAAACTTGCTATTGCGTTTGGGCTGATATTCATTCCTAAAAGCATACCCATACGGGTAGTAAAAAATCTCAGGGTATGTGGGGACTGCCATACTGCAACCAAGTACATTTCTAAGATAACTCAGAGAGAGATCCTGGTAAGAGATGCTGTTCGGTTCCATCTATTTAAAGATGGAACATGTTCTTGCGGAGATTTCTGGTGATGTATTTTGATGGAGGTAAGCTTGTTGATTTAATAATTGTATTCTTATGATGTTAGCATACTTTTGATAAACATTTAGAAACATGTGAATGTCAACACTTTTCGTATATTAGGCTGAGAGTGTTGTCTTGATGAAAACTTTCAGGGTCTATATGCTATCTGATAGAAATCGGATAATGGAATTACAAATTGAAAGATAAACTGAAAATCAGAAGAGTTTCATAAATGGAAATCAACAAAATACTGCTCTATGATAATCAGAAGAGATCTCTGTTAAGAATCTCTCTGCCCAAGCCTAAGCCGTAACAAACTTTCTGTTACATCAGCATGACCTCACATCCCTTGCCTCCTCCCCTTTTAGACTATTCTCTCCAGTAACTAATTCTCTTCCCCCCTCCTCTCCACGTGACCCTCTCCCTTTCTTATGTTTGTAAACTATCCAATCTTTAGGCCCACTGGGCTGATCCAATGAACTGACCCAATATCCCATTCTTTATCACTATCTAATCCCTAGTTTTGGTGCTCCTTTTAAAATCAAGCAATTATGTATACTGGTGAACTCTTGTATATACTTGCATAAAAGTGGTTGATCATGTTGAAGAAGGTAAGATGTTACTTGTCTAGGCTGAGAGTGTTGTCTTGATGAAAACTTTCAGGGTCTATATGCCATCTAATCCCTAGTTTTGGTGCTCCTTCTAAAATCAAGCAATTATGTATACTGGTGAACTCTTGTATATACTTGCATAAAAGTGGTTGATCATGTTGAAGAAGGTAAGATGTTACTTGTCTAGGCTATTCAAATTTACTTTATAATGTAGTGGCTTTTTCTTAATCCATGGTTGTGAATGTTTGCCACTTGTACTTGGTATAATTTCTCTAATGTCTTTGTAACTTGATTTTTCAGTTTCTGGGACAAAAGAAAAAACAGGAAGCAGAAGAAAAGCTGAATAAACAAAAGAGTTTAAGAAATTCTAGGGGTAAGTTCTCTATGTGATCTATATCATTTTCTTCGCTTGACTTGTTTCAAAGGATTCAAAAGAGATTACAACATCCACTAACCAGAGGGTTGTCTATAATTATGAAAATTATTATTTTCCTGTATGTGTTTGCTTACTTAGGAGGTGTTTGGGATTGCATTTTGGAGATGTCTATTAAGTTGAGTTTTGATGATGCAACACGGAGTGTTAGGTTGTGTTTTCAAAACATGATTATGCACTTTTTTGGTCTTCAAACAACATTTTGGAGAAGCACCTTTAGCCCTGCTTTTACAAAATTGGTTTTCATAGCTCCTTTTTGAAGCTAGGTAATCAATCCCAAACACCCTAATAACGACTATAATGGTTATGCTTTCCCTGTATTAATCGATGTATTTGCTTGTAATCTGGTAAACATGATATAATATCATTGTATGTAGTTCTAATACACCTTTTTATTGAACCTTTATATAGCAAAGAAATTGCAATCTTTGAGGATGACGATTGCTTACTGCTGAGTGATCTGAAGACCGTGAAGACCTTTTTTACGACAATTTAATGGAACTTGAGAAAAGGTTAATTGCTTAAAAATTCTCCAAGTATTGGTTACACACACACAAGAGCTTTATTAAAAAGTTTCTATAAGTATAGAGTATAGACAATCTTCAAGATTGCTATTACTCTTTCCTATAATCACCATCACCCTTGGGGTGCGTTTGGTATAGTGGAATCGGGAGAATGGAATCATGTGGTGTTTACAAGTTTATTTTAATCTTGTGATTAAAGCCTCAATCCTCAATGGAAAGGAGTAGAGACTTGAGTTTGGTATAAGTTTCAAAATTTTCATTTCCTTATCAATAGAATAGAATCAGAAATATATAAAGGGAATGGAGTTCATAGTTTTTATTTCATTTTCTTTGTCAATCTTTATATATATCATTATATGTAACTATTATTAGTTAAAAAAGATTGTAAAGGTTCAACAATTCCATTCCTTACAGTTCCACCATACCAAACGCCCCCTTAAAGGTCTGTCAGGAATTTTTGTCTTATGACATGTATGGCACATTAAAATTTGTCCTTAGGAGCGGTCTATAAGGCTTTAGAAGAACAAATGAGAAACATAAAGGAGTACATCGAGTTTTGAAATCTTGTGACTTTCTCACGGCACCTGCTCTAGCTTATTCATAAGAAATAAATGAAATTTTAGTCTCGGTTTCTTTCTCATCTCTATTCCTTTTGGAAATCTGGATTTTTCTTCAATCATTACATTTATCTGTAGGCTAGCAGTTGTAACACCCAAATCTCTACTAAATGACACCGTAAACACATGTCCACATAGGCAGATATGACTCCTATTCATAATAATATCTTTAGGCTAGCAGTTGTAACACCCTAAAATCTCTACTAAATTCCACATGTAAACACATGTCCACATAGGCTGATAATATGACTCCCATTCATGATAATATACCTACATTATACCACAACCAACACAAACCATATCTAATTTAAAACATTATTCACGCCTAGTAGGGACCAACCCCTCCCTTGTTATTATGTTAATCAACCATAGTCTACAATATATACAGTAGCTATTGTCATCACGCGAGTTTACAAGTACTTAACTGGAGGTGCCGATATTATTATATGCTTCACTTCTAAGTTTTTGGAGGGGTCAAAATATAAAAGAGGACAAGTTTTAAGGTTATATATATATATATATATATATAAAATATGCAAACATTAGTGGAGGGCCCCCCCCCACCCCCCCCCCCCCCCCCCCCCCCCCAAAAAAAAAAAAAAAAAAAAGAAAAGAAAAAGAAAAAAAGGAAAAAGTCTCTATTAAGGTTCGTCTATGATCACAAAGGCCTAAACCATCATTAGCAACCCTACATTACTATTGACTACAAATAATACTATAGACAATACCTACAATACTACTGACTGCTAACCACCATTACTGAACAATAATGGAAACTACAAAATGTGGCCAGCAGGCATCGCGATCGCAACCTAGGGTCGTGGTCATGACCCTGCCTTGCTGGCCAACCCTTCGTGGCCCATCCAAGCTCACAACTTCATACACTTGTCATGGTCATGACACCATCACCCACAACACTCCTCATGGTCACGACTCACGAGGAACCCCCACAAGAGCCACCGCCTTATTGGCTCGTCATGATCACGACATCAGGTGGCGCAGCTTTGTTCAGTGGCTACCATGGGAATCATCCTAACTTCGCTTTTCAATGATATAACTCAGCAAATAACCCCTCGTTACACCTTTTAACAACTATTATAACCACATAACAATAATTAACAACCAAGATTACCTGTTTAAGCTTTTCTTTTGAATTCTTGAGAAATAAGGTGGAGAAGAAGATAATGATGTGAAGGTGAAGAAGCTGAAGTCTCTTGCTCTTTTGATCCTTCTTAATGGTAACTGTCATCTTCAATCTCTCTCTCTCGATCTCAGTATACACACACACACACACACACACACCTTTTGTTGGTCTCTGTATGGTGAAGAAACAAAAGCAGCTAGACATATTAATATGTTTTCTAAGGCGGTTCTCACAACTGTGTATTAATATTCAGTATCCGTTAATTTAATTACTTTTCACATTTAATCATCAAAGCGGTCCTTAAATTTCCCAACATGCTCGAAACAACTGTACGGACTCAATTTAGAGTCAATTCGACTACTAATTCAGTAATTCACAATTTAACACGTATTAACCACTTAACTAATTACATGCACGTACTGCTATTGTGGGACTGTTACACAGTCAGTGGCAGCAGGGCAAGATCGTTTAAATGCTGATGAAAGTTGTTTCACCGCGAAAAAGTTTGACAGCTTAAAGAGTTTACAAGTACTTAATTTGAACCATTTTGGATGTTCTTCCGTTTGAAATATAGATTTTTCATTTAACTGAATTTCCTTTACCGACTCAAAGTTAATGTCTCAGGGTTTATACATGATTTTGAAGAGGACTGGAGGTGGAGGAGGAAGAAGACCAGAGGAAACCATGGATAGTACCTCAAGTCCTCAATTGTATGTAAGTAAGCAGTGCTGAATTGTTTTTGCACTTCAGTTTCTATTTATTGTTCATCTAGACTCGAAGAATTAAGGAAAACAGAACGTAAAAGTCGTGACTAGTTCTGCAAGTTGACGGAAGGGCTTATGACTTCCAGCTTGCTTACTAAAAAAACTCACTGGCACTGCATTAAGGTTTGTCAATACAGTTTCTACCTTTGATCATGATAGGACATGAATTCTATTTTGTTTCTTTGGCTTACTCAGGTAAAAGATCAGCCTGCATGTTTAGCTGTGTTATCAAACAGTTCTGGTGCCACCTGAAAAATATCTGTTTGAAGTGGTAAGACGAGTTAGAGAAACAGGTATATTTACCCCATTGTCCATTGAATTAAGTGGTTGTTTTTTACTTTTTAATGGAATCATTAAGAAGTCATTCAATGGTATAATGATCTCTTAAGAGGTAAACAAACAGTTGGCCTTAAGGAAACATTAAGAGGTAAACAAACAGTTAGCCATTGAGTTTCTAGTTGATGTACCGGCAACCCCAACCGTCCACGCCAGACCGTTTCAGGTCCATCACATGAGAGGTAAATCGAGCTGACCCAGCAGTAAGGCAACACTAGGGAGTCCAATGGCTTCAAGAGAGCAGCTTTGCCACTCCACCTCGAATCCCTGACTTTTGTTAGGTAGGCTCAAATGTACCAATACCTACACATCCGAAGGCTTGATTTTCTAGTTTCCATGAATTGGTTAAGTAGACCTCATTGTTGAAAGCCAAAATAAATCTCTTGGGGTGTGTTCGTTATGTGGTAATCATGGACGGAATGGAAGAGTTCATTCCTTTCCATATGCAAAATGGTTTTTGCTTGTGCAGCAGGAATGGAAAACCTCATTGATGGGTGAAAGGGATTCCTTCAAATCGGATGCTTATCATTCCACCCAATTCATCCACTTTTTTTTCATTCCTTCCTGGAAACAATTGGATAATGACTATTTTACCCATCTTTCACAACAGATTACCGTCTGACAAGCGTCATATATTTAAATGGAATTTTTTTAGCATGAAAGTATTGATATTAGTCGGCCAAAACAGAGCAACGTCTTCATCAACTTCAGCCTATTTTCAACCCGGAGGTATGTTTATTCTCATCCACTTTTGTTTTCTTCTCTAAATGACGTCTGAAATCAAATTCTATTGGAAATTTTACATTCCTATTAGGTGTTCGATCAAATGCCTTTATGAAATGGGTTATTTTATTAAGGATGTTGATTTGTAATCCATTTTATGATAATACATAGTTTTTTTCATGACATATATTCACTTTCACAATAAAGTTGGATTGAGCTTTGTTTAGTACTAGTTGTGTATAGTTGGTCTTGGTATCTGTTGGAAAAATTGATTTTACAGATTTAACTTTTGAAGCTTTATAAGAAAGAAATTGATTTTATAGCTTTAAATTTTGAAGATTTTATAGGCAATGTAACCAAATGGAGTAAGGGGCTGTTTGTTTGCATTTTCCAATAAGTTCTAACTGGATTAAGCTAGCTGTCTAGAATAAGCTATCTGTCTAGAAAATAACAGATATTGTTTGCATATATACTGAATGAAACGTCTGAATAAAATAGAATTACTAATTTACCCTTTAGTTTAGTAATTTTTAAACCGACGAAAACAAACTTCAATTGCAACTGTTATTCAAGAAATAATCCTTTTATCCGTGTCAAATCCTAGTTCAATAACACATAATGTTCAATAAGCAAAATAAGAATATCAATAAATAATATAATTCCATGATTTGCAACTTTGGTTAACAAAACCTAAATGCCCCACATAAAATCACAAACTTAAAAAGATGGCACTGTGAATGATTCTATTACAACCTCAAAATTAAAATATAAGAAACTCACAAACCAAAATGCTCTAAATAAGTTGGAATAAATACAGAAAGCCACCGACATCTGTTTGCTCTAAAATTACAAACCCACCAAACTAAAAAATTCACAACCTCCACTACTCACATGCCAAAACAAGTCCTTTTAAGTTGCAATGGAAGTTGCATCATAGACAGAAAGTATGGAGGAGTTGTAGCAAACACAAAGTGATAACAGATCGGAGCAAATTTGGCGGTATATTAGAGCCGAAATCTCGACGGTGACATATCTCGATGGCTATGGTGGATTGTGGAGGAGATCGAAGGAACAAGCTATAATAGATCGAAGAAAAGTCGGCGGTATATTAGAGCCAAAATCTCGACGGTGACATATCTTGGTGGCTATGGTGGTTTGTAGAGGAGATCGAAGGAACAAGATACAACAGATCGGAGCAAAGTCGGCGGTATATTAGAGCCGAAATCTCGACGGTGACATATCTCGGTGGCTATGGTGGTTTGTGGAGGAGATCGAAGGAAAAAGTAGATCGAGAGAGAGGCATACCAGAGATGATGTGGTCGAACATGGCGTCCTGGTGACTGACAAAAGAATAGCGATGGTCTGGCGTGGAATACATCTCTGGAGAAGCTACAGAAAAAATGAGAGATTTGTGAGGGTATTGTGGGAACTAAAGCTACTGAATGGGGACTACAAGCCATTTAAAGACTGAACAAGGTGGCTGACCGGGTGTTAAAGCTTAATCAATAAGCTTTCAACAAACACTTGAATGTCTGACCGAGAATTTATATTAAATCTCATTAAGTCTTGTTAAGTCACCAACAAACACCCCCTAAGAAAACAAATTGATATAAGATGGATTCCTCATCTTATAACAATAAAATTAGACACCTTCTTTTGCAAAGAGTTTGAGATTATGGATAAGTAAATAACAAGACTTTTCAAACCCCAGAGAACATCTTTTCTATGCAATTCCTTCCCCCCTCCCCTCCCCCTGCACAAATGCACCACCTTCTTTTCTCTCCGATCCAATTCTAACATGGTTTTTAACAATACACATGAGTGCTTTTATATTTCTAGATAAATTCAAAAATAAAAAATAAAAAATCGCATGCTAAAATGATTATAGCCAGCCAGCCAGGTGGACAGAGAGGGCATGGAGAGCCAATAGTGTTAAAAATTAGTCCACGCGATGGTAGGCTAATGGTCGGGGACATGAAATCCATAATGGAGGTTCAGGTTCAAACCTTGCACATGTCCCTTAACCATGGGCTACGCGATTTACCTCCTCCACGTTGGCCGTGGGACCGGTCGGTGGGGCCCCAGTGGGTGGGTTACCCTTTCTTTTATAGTGTTAAAAATTATAATCGTATAATTCTTTTTGTGATAGATTTTGTGGCTTCATTAATTGAGGTCATTGTTAAAAGAAAAAACATGTGTATATGTCGACTACAATAGAGAAAAGAGAGGTCGTAATAACAAAATGAAGAGTTAAATATTATTTGATTTTCATCAAATTCTTTGTACATAGGAATTTGACATTCCTACCAACGCATACATGAATTAGATATCAACTCATATATGAATTAGATTCCAAAATACATCATTAACTAATACTGAAAACCAATTTCTTAACCCTCATCACAGATATATTAATAACTAAAATCAAAATTTTAGTTTCTTTGAATTTTGTTACTCAGTAAACAAAAGATACATTCTTCACCTGTCAACTACCTAATCCAATGGCTCATAACAAATCAGAAACACATTTTTTTTATATATTTTTAAGTTTTTTTTCCTTAGGAAAACTAATTATACCAATATTAATTTTGAAGTTATAATTAAATAAAAAAAGTCATCCTTAAAATAAAGTCGTAATGAGGATTTGACAGGAGAATATGCACTCATCATTAATCATAACCTCAAAAGTAAAAGATTCCCCAACCAAAACCCCTTAATTATACCTCAAACGACTAATTACATGCCGTTCATATATTTGCACCATTTTATATTAGGGAGAATTTCATATATGTCCCTCTAAAACTGCATAATATCGTATATACCCAAGCCAAAAAAAGAATTTCATATATATCCTTGTAAAACTTCATAATATCATATTTACCCACTTTAAAACTTTAATATCATATATATCCTTTCAAACTTTTAAATATATCAAATATATCCAAATTTTTTATTTATTCTTTATTAATTAATTTAAAACTCATAATAAAAATTCACTATTAAAGAAATGACCAATCTACCCTTTTTATTTCTTAAACTTCATAATATCATTTTTACCCAATTAAAAACTTTAATATCATATATACCCTTTTAAACTTTTAAACATATCAAATATATCCAAATTATTTATTTATGATCTTTTTTTACTTTAAGATATCAAATCTTTTATTTCTTGACGGAATTCGGCGATTCAAATTTCAATTTGTTCGTTACGTAATTGGCATATAACTTCACCCAAATCAATTGTGTCATATTTAGTCATATTACTTTAAAACTCATAATAAACATTCTTTTATATTTTTCCTATATACTCATCTTTATAATATCATATTTAGCCATAAACAAATATTAAATTTCTTAAAGCCAATAATATTACCAAAAAGCCAATAATATGTCTATCATTTCGAATAAAGTTGACAATCCAATATCCATGAACGAGTTGCATGACAACCAAACTATTACCAAAACACCAACTCAAAAACATGTCCAAAATCCATGAACGATTGCATCACGACAAAAAATTACCAAATCACCAACTCAAGAACATGATCGATCTAGACACCAAAAACTTTGAAAGTGTATCATTCCGACCTTGGTACTTCACAAGTCTTTGTAATCTTTCTTCTTCCCCTAAAATAAGAAACAATTAGCAACATTTTATAAGTATTGAGATTGTTTTTTCAACAAAGTATAATAGATTAAATGAGTTTTTACCTTTTATTGGTGGATGCATGAGAATCTTGGGATGCAGGGTTTTTGCATGTCTTCTCATGGTGTCCATATTGACTACATCGAGGGCATTTATGCCTTTTTTTTGGCTCGTCGGGTGCTACAATCCTGTTCTTTCTTGGACGTCCAGGTGGACGTTTGACAATTGGTGGGTATATCTTCTCCCCTGCATCTATGTGCAACCATTGATCCTTTCCTGGCATTGGAGCAATTTCTAGAGCATATGCTTCTTTGAATTTCTCGACCGTGAAGTACGGATCAACATATTTGTCCCAGTTAGTATCCCCTGTAAAAGTAATGAAAGCCACGCATGGAAGACCTTTAACTTGCCAAACCCGACAACTACATCTTTTCTCATCTAGAATAACCTCCCAATGTTTCCCTTTACACTTCACTTCAGCTCGATTGTCACTGCTTCTACAAACCTCAAATTCACCCAATTTCTACATGGAAATAAAAAAGATAAGAAAAAACTTGATACTGATTATAATAAAATTCTAATCCACTTACCTTTTAAACATACAAAACCTCAAAAATTGAAAACAGAAATTGGGTAAATATGTGAGAGAGGAATAAAATCGAGAACTAAAAAAGTAATCCGAGACACAGAAACAAAATCGAGACATTAATAAAAAAGTAGCTATCTCCTGCTGCTGATCGATGAAGGCAGAAAAAACCGAGAACAGAAAAAAAAACCGATCTCCTGCTGCTGATCGATGAAGGCAGAAAAAACCGAGAACAGAAAAAAAAAACCGATCTCCTGCTGCTGATCGATGAAGGCAGAAAAAACCGAGAACAGAAAAAAAAAAAAAACGATCTCCTGCTGCTGCGAGAACAGAAAAAAAAACCGAGCACAGAAAAATCGAGAACATAAAAAGAAGTCTCTTACCTTGATCAGAAATCCGAGACACAAAGGAGCTATCTGCTGCTGATCGATGAAGGCAGGAGACGACGATTCATCTTCTGCAACAGGGATGGAGGATGAAGCAGGGCAGCGTCTATTCTTCCAGAATTCTTTATGATGAATGTAGAAAGGCTTGAAGGGTATTAATGTCAATTGAAAAATAAAAAAAAATTTCAGGGTTTAAATTTTTTTAAAATTAATTGGATTTTTAATTAAAAAAGAATAAATAAAAAATTTGGATATATTTGATATATTTAAAAGTTTGAAAGGATATATATGATATTAAAGTTTTAAAGTGGGTAAATATGATATTATGAAGTTTTACAAGGATATATATGAAATTCTTTTTTTGGCTTGGGTATATACGATATTATGCAGTTTTAGAGGGACATATATGAAATTCTCCCTTAAATTTTAATCTATATTCGGTTTTATAAATTTGTTTATTGTTAATTAAATATAAATATATTTTTAATAAATAGTTGTTTGAAATTAGATTTAAAAATATCTATTAATAATTACAATTTACAAATGTCAAATTTGGTTTGGTATAAAGAACCTAGAAATAAAACCAAACGAATTACAACTTTTTTTAATCACGTGATAATTTATATCTTCATGAAATGAAATTGAGATTTGAGTTTTATATAAATATCATTTCTTTACATTATTTATTAAAATTGAAATACTAAAGAAAAATGGAAAAAATAAGTAATGTTTTCTTTATTTTTTTATGTTAAGTTTATTTATCATAACTACTCAAAAAACTTATAGTAAGTCTAAATAAATTTTATTCTATTGTTACTCTTCTATGAAACACGGCTAAATGATTATTTTGTAAAATGGTATGGTAAGAAATGTAAACAAATGGATTGACAATTATTTGTACGTGAATTCTGTGGAACTTTTTTTATCGAGGAAAAAAATAAATATATAAATCAATCTTGATGCATATAAATATCGAGTTAAAAATTGCTCGTACGTTAATGCGGGTAAAGGTTTTCACTAATTAAAAACCGGTATGAATAGAAACTGATAAAGTTAAGAAGCTAATAACCATGAAACATATGATTTGTTGTTCATTTTCATAAATAGAAAAAATATTGATTCCAAATATGAAAATATAAGATAACGTTATTAATAATTAATGGAAAACACCAATCAACACTGACATAAATTTAAGATAAAAGATAAACATTATTAAGCAAAAATATACACAACTAATAAAATTGGATAACAATTTATAATTCAAATATTAGATTAAATATAAAAAATAAAAAAAGTAAGCTAGAACAAACAATTATTATAAAACGAAAACACACTTGAAAAAAAAAACTAATGTGTATAGAAAACAAAGAGATATATTAAATTTTAAAAAATGCAATACAACTATAAATTCGAAAAGAAAAAAAAAAAGAAAACATAATATAACCAGTTAATTGTATATAGAAAACTACAGGAAAAAATAGTAAATAAGAAAATCTAATAAGTCGATATGATTTTATTATAAACGAATGAAAATATAATACAATTTTTTTTGTTAATGTTAATTTGTTTTACTATGAAGAATTTACATAGTAAGGCTATACGGAGTACCCAAGCCGTGGGGTGCCCGGCTTCGCCACATCAGCGAAGGCCGGCGGCTACACCACCCCGCCCACGCGGCCCCGCGAAATTCCAACCCCGGCCCGGCTCGAACACCCCGCTGCACCCCGCTTCCCTCTTCTCCTTTCACCCCCTTCTTTCTTTTTTTTTTTTTTTTTGTTTTCAAACATAACATACATATATACTTTTATATATATATATATATAATTTTAATTTTTTAATTTCTTTTATTTCAGTTTCGTAAAATTTTTTAATTTTTTTATTTCAGTTTCGTAAATGTTTGTATTTTTTTTATTTCAGTTTCGTAAATGTTTGTATTTTTTTTATTTTAGTTTTGTAATTGTTGTTTCGTTCGTAATACCGAATTATCTTGTGGAACATATTGCACTTGCCCAGATACCAAATTTAGACGGCTAGTTTGTATTTTTTTATGTTCATTCGTAATTTTAGTTTTTATTTATTGTTATGTATTTTTTTATTTTAATTCAGTAATTTTTAATTTTTAGTTTATGTAATAGTTTTTAAATATTTTATGAAATTAATTATTTTAGTTCTAGTATTTGTTTTGTTAGTTAAAATTAATTAAAATGTTAAAAAATTTAAGAAAGATGGAAAGGTTAAGAAAGGTGGGTATTTCCTAGTTAGAAAGGTGGGGAAAGGTGGAGAGAGAAAAGCTGATGTGGCGCTGACGTGTACAGAAAGATGGTTTTGGGAGAGGTGGGTACTCCCCACACTCTAAAGGTTACAAAAATAAATTACATAAAATTGTTTAAAGGGATATGCTATTTTAATTTAAGTGGGATAAATATGATATTTTGAAGGTTTAGTTAAAAGAAGAAATAAGTAAGAGTATAATTGTCATTAATTAACAATCAATATAAAATATGAGTTTTAAATGTTCTAAAAATAATTAAATTAATGTATTTTGGTATATATGATATTAACGATGTTTAAGAGGGATATATGTAATATTAATTATTAAAATTGAGTATATATGATATAATGATGTTTAGGAGAGATATATATGATATTCAAATTTTAAGTTAGGTATATATTACAGAGAAAATGACATCAAATAGCGCTGAACTTTCGATTTTGTACACATTTATGTAGTGAACTTTTTTTGTGCACATTTGGTAGTCAAAGTTTCAAAATTGTTCCAATTTGGTAGTTGGCGTACCTTTTTAACCGGTTGCTTCCGGTTTCGATGCCTACATGGACAATTTTTTAATGACATGGCTACCCGGTTTTATCTATGGAAACCCGTTTTTAAAATCACCCGGGTTTATAACGTCGTATGAAATTAAGAAGTCACCCGGGTTTATAACGTCGTTTTTAAAAAAACCCGGTTATAAACCTGAGTGATTTTAAAAAACGGGTTGCCACGTAGATTAAACCAGATATAATATAAAAATGGGTAGCCACGTCATTAAAAATTTGTCCACGTAGGCATCAAAATCGGAAGCAACCTTAAAAGGTAAGCCAACTACCAAACTGAAACAATTTTTAAACTTTGACTAACAAATGTGCACAAAAAAAAGTTCACTACATAAATGTGTACAAAGTCGAAAGTTCAAAGCTATTTGATGTCATTTTCCCTATATTATATTACGAAGTTTTAAAGGGGTATATATGAAATTTCTCAATTTATATATATTCTCTCTCGTAAAAAAAAATCATATTTTATGAAAAAGTGCAATAGAGTCTTCTACATTCCACATTGTTGGCAAATACAACAATCAAAAAGAAAAGAAGCACGAAGTATTTTTACAATTAAAATATACGGAAAGTATAACATCGGCCCCATTTATAACAGCCTTTTAACACTGTCATGTATATACCATCATGAACCCTTTATGGGTGGCCAGCTTCCAAATCTCTTCTTAGAAAAAAAAAAAACTAGTTTATATTATAAAACATTTGTTTAATTAATGATAAAGATAACATTTTTTTAAATAATTTCGAATGAATGTTATAATATATGAAAAACACTAGTTACTTTAAAACAAAATGATCTTTTACACCCTTAATTACCAAAGAAGTATATGTATTATATGACCAACATAAATATATCTGTTGGTTTTTGTTTTAATTTTTTTTTAAAATAAAAAATAACATCAAATTAATAATATAAAAACGAACATAACATTTAAAATAAAAACACTCAAGTTAAATATTAAAATATTCAAATTAAAACATAACATTAAATATAAAAAAAATACAATCCTTATATTTCTAAATTTCTTCCTTTTGTTATAACGTGACTTCAAGTTATTTTTCGATCAAATAACTCACGTCTTTCAAATAAATTCTCACGGCATGGGTCCATTTTTTTTCTCATTGACCTCCTCTTTTTTCAATACAAAATATTCAGTTAAACGATCTTGTAACTCAGTCATATCGGTGGTAATGGTTTAAAGATCTTGTAAGGTCGTTGTATTGGTGGTATCACTTGTCGCTGATTTACCTTTACATTTTGTCATTGTCCTTTCAATAGGTCGTGTGGGTGGTGGAACCAAAAAGGACTCGTTGTCGTTGAGGTTGATCTCGATATGCGCATTCGACGTCGTGGTGTAGTCGTTTGATTTGGATGTTTTGGATCGTTTAGACCCTAAAATCATCGGTCATCGCAACACATTGCCAAGTTGGGGGAATCCTTCAACATGGACCAAGCCTCGGTACGTCAAAACAAAATTGAATTCGTTTCTTTAAAATCGCAAGTGCTTTTTGTAAAATTATGACATCGTTTTGTCCACTTTGTCATTGGATCGAGTTATATATTGTACAAAAATGTTTAACGGCGGTGTTGACATTTCACCATTTTGTGTAGTGTTTGCCTTTTGAACGATAATCATTTTTTACATCTCTTGGTGGAACTGTACCGGTACTCAATAGACTTTGTAATCTAATGTATATTGATGTGTGAAACACTGATTACAATGCAAGTATATATAGAGAAACTAATTACAATAATTACTATCTACTTTAGAGTAATTACATTCTAGTCCTTCTACTCTATAAGCTATGTCTAATATCCCCCCGCAAGCTAAGGCCGGGGAACGACCTGTAGCTTGGATCTAAGAAGGAGAAAGCGTGTAGACGAGAGTGGCTTTGTGAAGACATCAGCAATTTGATCATCTGTAGATATGAACCGTATGGAGAGCTGTCGCCGGGCAACCTTTTCTCTGACAAAGTGGAAGTCGATTTCAACATGCTTTGTTCGGGCATGGAAAACAGGATTAGCAGAAAGGTATATAGCACCAACATTATCACACCATAGAGTAGGTACTGTCTGAAGAGGAACATGAAGCTCACGTAGTAAGGCCTGAAGCCAAGTAAGTTCAGCAACAGTGTCAGCAAGAGCCTTGTATTCAGATTCTGTAGAGGAGCGAGAAACAGTCTTTTGTTTACGTGCAGACCATGAAACAAGGTTTGACCCGAGATAGATAGCATATCCCCCCGTGGATCGACGATCATCGGGACAACCAGCCCAGTCAGCATCGGAGAATCCAGTCAGTGTGGTGAAAGTAGAGTCAGAATATGCATGAAGAAGCATACCAGACTTGCATTCAAGTCGTAAACCATACTCAACGGTACCTAACAAATAACGAAGTATGCGCTTGACTGCGGACCACTGATTGTCTGTTGGAGAGTGCATGAACTGACAAACCTTGTTAACAGCATAAGCAATGTCTGGACGAGAAAGGGTGACATACTGAAGGGCCCCCACAATTTGACGATACTTAATTGGATCCGTGAAGGGCGCACTGTCACCGAGAGCAAGATGCGCATTAGTAGTCATGGGAGACGGAACCGGTTTTGCATTTGATAGACCTGCACGCTGTAGGAGCTCCAGAATATACTTTTTCTGTGAGAGAATCAAGTCTGGGCTGTCGCGAATAACCTCAACACCAAGAAAGTATGAAAGAGGACCCATATCCTGAAGAGGAAAACTCTGACTAAGACGGCGAACAACAGTATCAATGGCCTGAGAATTGTTGCCTGTGAGGATAATGTCATCCACATAGACCAACATGTATAAAAGCGTGCCTTGGTGAGAATAGATAAACAGTGATGGGTCAGTCCGTGAGCCTCGAAAACCAAGAGCCTGAAGAGCTGAAGAGAGGCGATGAAACCATGCTCGAGGAGCCTGTTTCAACCCATATAAAGCTTTGTGAAGAAGACACACATGATTAGGTTTAGTAGGATCCACAAAACCGGAGGGTTGAGTCATGTATACTGTTTCGGTGAGATCACCGTGAAGAAAGGCATTCTGCACATCAAGCTGTCGGAGGGGCCAATTCTGTGTGACGACCAGAGATAAAACAACCCGGATAGTAGTGGATTTCACCACTGGACTGAATGTCTCAATATAATCCACACCTTCTTCCTGACTGTAACCTTTAGCAACAAGTCGAGCCTTATAGCGCTGTATCGCGCCAGTTGGGTCACGTTTCAATTTATAGACCCATTTGCAATCAACTACATTAGCACCAGGAACAGGAGGAACCAAAGACCAAGTACCATTTCTAAGTAGAGCCGAATACTCGTCGGACATAGCACGACGCCACTGAGGATCCTTGTTGGCAATGGAGAAGTAAGGTGGTTCGGTGTTTGTATAGGTGGTGTGGAAGGAAGAGATATTGTGAGGTTTGGTTTGTTTAGGATTGGGACGGAGATTAGGTGGCCGAGGACGGGAGGGGGCAGTGGTAGTGGGTTGTGGAGTAGGAGAAGGGTGATGAGTATCAGTAGAAGGGTGGGATGGTTGGGTAGTAGTAGAGCGACGATGATATGTGCGAAGAGGAGTGGGTGTAGGTGTATCAGTAGTGGGAGGAGTGGAGATAGGTGTAGTAGTAGAGGGAGGGGTGGGGATAGGTGTATCGGGAGATGTAGTGGTAGGTGTATCGGTAGGTGTATCAGTAGTGGGAGAAGTGAAGGGAGCGGGGTCAGGTTGAGGATAGGATGAGATGTATGGGTCTGAGGTAGAGGGTGAAGGAGGGGTGGAAGGTTGGTGAAAGGGAAAAAGATGTTCATTGAAACGAACATGTCGAGCTATGTAAAGGCGTTCAGACTGTGGGTCCAGGCAACGGTAGCCATGGTGGATTGGACTGTAGCCAAGGAAAACACACGGAGTAGAGCGGAAGTCCATTTTGTGTTTGTTGTATGGACGGAGATGGGGAAAACACTGACACCCAAAGACTCGAAGAAAGGAAAAATCTGGGGGACGTTTGAATAAAAATTCAAAAGGCGAGATATTGGAGTTTGTTCTAGACGGCATGCGATTGATGAGATAGACAGCTGTATCAAAGGCAAAATGCCAGAAACGTTGAGGAACATTAGAGGCAGCTAGTAAGGTAAGACCGGTTTCGACAACATGTCGATGACGTCGTTCAACAAAACCATTTTGCTCACTGGTATGAGGACACGAGAGACGATGAAGGATGCCGAGAGAGGAGAAGAATTGAGAGAGATTCCGAAACTCCCCTCCCCAATCGGTTTGAACAGTTTTTAGTTTTGTTTGGAATTGACGTTCAGCCATGACAATGAAACTTTTAAAAGTAGCATACACATCAGACTTGTGTTTTAACGGAAAAATCCACATGAAACGTGAGTAATGATCAACACATAATAGAAAGTAAGTGTGACCATCAAATGAGGTAACAGGAGCGGGGCCCCAAACATCACAAAAAACTAACTCCAAAACACTCGAACTTTTATAAATAGAAGGTAACAAATGTAGCTTAGAGGATTTCCCAACAGAACAGGAATTGCAAAAAGAACTACTAGAAGACTCATTATTTAAAGGTAAACTATACTTAGAAACCATAGAAAGAAACAGTTGTTGATGAGGATGGCCGAGTCGGTGATGCCAGATAGTGGAGGAAGCACGGGTAGTGGAGAATCCGACCTTGGGGATAGGTTGATTCGTAGGGAGATGAAAGGAGTAGAGGCCACCGTTACTTGGACCAGTGAGGAGGATGGTGTGTGTAGACTTGTCCTTCACAACAAAGAAAGTGGAGTGAAATTCAAAAAAGACATCATTATCAAGACAAAATTGTTGAACAGAAAGTAAGTTTTGTTTAATATCAGGCACATGGAGAATGTTTTTAAAGCTAAAAGTTTTGTTAGGAGGGTAATATTTGGTGGAACCTATATGAAGGATGGGTAAGCCCTCACCATTGCCAACATGAAGATTATCAGTGCCGGAGTATGCCTCAGAGTGATCGAAACTAGATAGATCTGGTGAAACATGGTGATTGGAACCTGTATCTGGAATCCAAGAGGTGGACATGTTGGAGCGCAGATCTGTAAAGTTAGCTGACGGAGGCTGCCGAGACCGAATAGTAGAGGGATCACGATTCGGGCACTGAGAGGGAATGTGGCCAATGCCACACCTGTTGCAAGTTCCAAACACAGTGTTTTGAGTAGAGGCCCACGGAAATTGATCCCGATTACCGCCTGTTTGACTGCGGTTAGTGTTGTAGTTCCCACGGCCACGGCTATTTCCACGTCCACGACCACGATAATTACCAGACCTGTGAGTATAGTTAGCCTGTGCAATAGGAGTAACAAGAGGTTGTACCTGAAGACCGAGCTGAGAGAGAGCATGCTGAAGAGCTTGGAGCTGATCAGGAGATGGAGTAGTGCCAGAAGTAGATGAGGTGCGAATATTACCAGTACCAGCAGTAGTAGTAGACAGGAAGGCCTGAGAGGGTGGTATGACTGGAGCAGGTTTCTGAATCATGTAATCATGATCTGACAGCAGCGCAAAAAGTTCAGCAAAAGTAATTGGAGACTGGCGTCCAATAAGGGATGACTTCAAACCATTGTATTCGTCTCGAAGACCTGAAATAACCACGTAAACCAGATCTTTTTCTTTTGGCGGTTCACCAATGTTGGCGAGAGCGGTAGAATATTCCTGAGCCCTAGTCAAATAGGCTGTAGCAGTTTCATCAGGTTGCATCTGAAGCTTGAGCAGTTGGTTTTTAAGGGTGTATTCCCGAGATGAAGTGTGTGGGGCATATGCACGTTCAAGAGACAACCACAAATCGCGAGAGGTGGTGCCTTGAACATGCTGAAAAGAGACCTCATAGATGGTGGAAATAATAAGCATACGTACATGAGCGTCATTGGAAATCCAGGCTGTGTAACTGGGGTTTAATTGCGGCAGTGGTACTGTGGTACCATCTTTGTCAGACGAAGAGATAATAGTCGGAGGCGGGCAGAGAAGTGTGCCATCCACGTATCCAAACAGGTTGTTTGTAACAAGAAACGGGTGAAGCATAGTTTTCCAATAACCATAATTGGTTGGAGAGAGAGTAAAGGCAAACTTGTGTGAGTTATGGCTAGTTTTCTCGGCCGAAGTGAGGGCTGTAATAGATGCCATTGTGGGCGGCAGCAGGAAAGATATCAGCAGCAGAGGCAGCAGGTGGCAGCAAAAGGGTGGCGGCAGCAGCAGCACCGGCAGAACAGAAAGTAATAAGCAGCAGCAGTACCGGCAGAAGGTAAGCAGAAGGTAAGCAGCAGCAGTACCAGAAAAGGGAGGCGCCGCCTAGGGTTTTGGGAGGAGAGGCGGCTGAGAAGGGGTAAGCAGCAGCGGTGGTTGTAGGGTGGCAGAAGGTAGGCGGCAGCAGCAGGAAGAAGCAGCCGCAGAAAATAGGAGCAAAAGATAGTAGCAGCCGCCTAGGGTTTTGGGATGAGAGGCGGCTAGGGTTTAGAGGACCTAGGGTTGTATTCCTAGGCTCTGATACCACAATAGACTTTGTAATCTAATGTATATTGATGTGTGAAACACTGATTACAATGCAAGTATATATAGAGAAACTAATTACAATAATTACTATCTACTTTAGAGTAATTACATTCTAGTCCTTCTACTCTATAAGCTATGTCTAATAGTACTCGACTTGAAAATTGATTCTTATATTTTGGGTGTTCCCGGTAATTGGGTTTGTGAAAACATTGAAATAAGCATGTGCTAAAGTCTTTTCCTTTTGCGGGGTCCAAAGTTGAGTATGCGCACCTGTCGTTTGTTTTTTCCTTTTATCCTTTCTAGTCGGTTCGGGCTCGGGTTATGTTTCCGGAACGATATCCGGATCAGCTTGGGATTGTGGAGTGGATTCAGATTCTAAAGTGGGTTGGACTTGTGGGTGCACGAATGATGGTGTGGTTGGGGATGAAAATGGTCAGTACTCTGCAAAACGGGTCAATTTGAGAAAATTGTAATGACATAAAACTTAGTCGAGTAGGTATGATGTCATACCCTCGACCTAAAACATATTGCAGAACACCCACAAAGTTTAGAATATCCGTCGGGGAGTATATTGGTTGATTCATTTGGATAGGTATCAGAAGATACCCTTGGTGTTGCAGTTGGTGTGTTTGATTGTTGGAGGAACCGGATGCCATTTGAGAGAATTTTGTCGTGTGGGGAATTTTTAAAAGAATGTTTTGTGATGTGAGATAATTTTTTAAAGTGTGAAAAGTGTGTGTGTGTGTGTGTGTGTGTGTGTGTGTGTGTATGCGCACGCGCATATAATGAGATTCAATGGAGAATCAGTGGTTATCAAAGACCTTGGAGAACAAGAATACATTGCAAAAGAAAGCATTGTGCATCACATGGTAGCTATTGTACACCATATAAAAGGAATTGTGCATCATGCGGGGATCATCATGCACAATCCTCTCCGCATGCATTGGAGTCCCTTCGTGTGATGCATAATTCTCTCATGTGATACAGAACTCCCACATGTGATACATAATCTTCCCTATGATACTATGATGTGAAATCTTCTCGTTTGATGCATTATGTAATTTTTTTGTGATGCATTGTGGTTCTCCAAGGTTCTGCGATGAACATTAAATCTCCACTAAACCTCACCCTACACACACACACACACACATATATATATATATATATAGCTATATATCTATATATAGTGAATGGTGTGTGTGTATCCAACTAATATGTATACAACGGTTGAGTGAGTTCGGCATTTGAAAGTCGTTGCCGAGTTGAGGGGGCAGTGTTCCCCTTGATGCGGAGCTTGGTACCGAGCAATGTCAATCCCCACTCCCAGAGGCCTAAACTAATAACTATCTTCCACTTACATGTTTATTGTTAATGTTATAGTACTCAATGATTAAACTTAATCACTACTCTCATATTAAAAGGAGGGTATATGATTAGTAAAATGAGAGACGTATATTTAGAATTTTCATTTTTTATATACTTCCAAGAAAAACACAATTTTTTACAACAATGTTTTCTTTCATTTTGATCTATTATTGCATTTTAAGTTGATTAGATGTTAGATTATAGTGCATAGTACTAGACATGATTGTTGGGGGTATGGTTATGATTCAATGACTTAGAAATGCCTATAAAAATTCAACCTTTTTGAGTTTTAACCAAAATTCTAATTGCTTTAATAATTACAACAAACTTTTATAGCATCGCGTGATGATATTTTAAGTCACGGTTGGTGGGTTTTGTCATGACTATTATTATTGAATATGTGTCAGTGTGATTTGATCTTATAGGTTATTAACTTTAAAATATTTATATTAATTTTGTTGATTTGGGTTTTATAACCATTTAAAAACCTACTATATGAACGCTATGTGTTCAAAAAAAATTTTGTTTTCGTTTAACTTTTTTGTGTTTGGTTCTGTTGTCGTCCATGGTATCTCTTGATTTCACATTTGTTGTTGACGTTGTTACCTTTGTTGTTGTTGGTGTTGCTGCTCACATTTACTTTACTATGTATTGTTGTGTAGGATATGTTAGGTAGGGGTTCAAAAGATTAATGTACTAGCAACCCCAATCGGCCCACGCTAGACCGTTCCAAGCCCATCACGTGAGAGATAAATCGAGCTCACCTAGCGGTAAGGCAACACCGAGGAGTCCAATGGCTTAAAGGGAGCAGCTTTGCCACTCCTCAACCTTGAACACCTGACCTTTGTTAGGTAGTGTCAAATTTACCAGTACAATTTCTAACTAGGCTACACGTCTAGAGACTTGTGTAGGATACATTGTACATGCTAGTATATGGTGTAGTGTTCCTATTTAGTGATTTATAGTGCCTGCATATTGTAAATGATATATATTATATTGATTCGCATCTCTAGTTGATTTATATTGCATTGTTATATGTATAGATTATATTGTGGTTTTTATGTTATTATATAGCAAATTGCAGTAGAATGTTATACGTAGTGGTTACATTATAGCTTTTATGTTGTTATACAGTATATCGTTTGTGTAGTACTGTAGTGTTATATTATATGACATATATGTTATATTGTAGTTTGCAATCATTTTTTTCATTGTGTTTTGCTTTGCTAGTAGCACACATCGATTATGTTGGTTTTTTTGACAGATTTACAAACAAAACACAAAACAGTAAATAAACAAATTCTACTTTCATTTTCATTCATGTGAATCCAACATATGACAAAATTAAGTTCATCCAAGTTCATTTTCTTCTAATTTTGGTTTATTAGACATCATTTATTCTTTTAGAAAACATTTTGTTATACCATTTAAATTCATTCAAACAGGTTTATAAACCAAATACAAAACAACAATTTGTCATTTCTACTAGTTCGAATCAAGATTGGTGTATAAAAAGACCTGGCTGGGATCGGACCGAAACAACTGGTTCAAAAAAAGACTGATCAGGTCGTAATAAAAAAACAAATAAAGTAAATCAAAAGAATGATGCAAGAAAATTAATGAAGCAGGGAAGCAGCAGAAGGCATGATGAAAAATTTTAAAAAAAAAATGAAAATGAATGATGGCACTGATTGCCGGCGCACGGCGGCGACCCAACGGTCGGAAGAAGAGATGTGGGGTCCTTGACACATGATAGTTGCCCCCATCACACCAACATTGAGCTGTGAATCAACCGCTATTTGGACCCCACGATTTATATTCCATTTTCATTTCATTTTTCACCAAAGACAGTCTGTTTTCATTTTTCAAAACCCCTCCTTAAAACCATCCCCCCCACAACTCTTTCTTCTCGCTTCTCTTTCATAGTTTCATTTCATATCATTCATTCATTCTAAAGTTTCAAACTTTCTTTGTATCCATGGCTGTAGAAACCCTCAATTCCGACGCACAATCGGCTGCCATTGTTTCTGATGTTCCAGAGGCTGAAACCTGTGCAAAAGAAGCTGCGTTGCCGGAGCCGGTGAAGGCTATTGCCGTTGAAGATGAGAAAGAGAAGGTAAAGGTTGCTGCTTCCACTTCCTTTAAGGAGGAAAGCAACGTGGTTGGTGAGCTTCCCGATCCACAAAAGAAGGCTTTGGATGAACTGAAACTTTTGGTTCAAGAAGCTCTTAATAAGCATGAGTTCACCGCTCCGCCACCGCCACCGCCGGCTGAGGAGAAACAGAAACCCTCTTCCGCCGTCGACGTCGAAGGAGAAGCTAAGGATCCTGAACCTGTTGTTGAATGCAAAGAAGAAGAGAAGGATGCACCTGCACCGCCGCCAGCGGCGGCGGAGCCATCGGAGAAGGAAGTGACGGAGGTGGTTGTGAAAACCGAATCCTGCATAGATGAAGACGGAGCAAAAAAAATCGAAGCGATTCAAGAGACAATCGTAGCAGTCACTGTTGCCGAGCCACCAAAGACAGAAGAAACAGAACAAGCACCACCTTGCACGGCGGAGGAAACTCCAGTCTCACCGGAAGAAGTCTCCATCTGGGGAATCCCGTTACTCGCCGACGAACGTAGCGACGTCATCCTACTAAAATTCCTTCGGGCAAGAGACTTCAAAGTGAAAGAAGCCTTCACCATGCTGAAAAACGTGGTGGCATGGCGGAAAGAATTCGGAATCGAATCGCTTCTGGAAGAAGATCTGGGAAATGAGCAAGAGAAAGTGGTCTACATGCATGGATTCGATAAAGAAGGCCACCCAGTTTGCTACAATGCATATGGAGAGTATCAAAACAAAGAATTGTATCAAGAAACCTTCTCCGACGAAGCAAAACGCAACAAGTTTCTCCGGTGGAGAATTCAGTTCCTGGAAAAGAGCATCAGAAAGCTCGATTTCAGTCCTGATGGGATCTCAACCATCGTTCAAGTCAACGATCTCAAATATTCTCCGGCACCATTCAAGAAAGAACTCCGGCAAGTCTTTCAATTGCTCCAAGACAATTACCCCGAATTTGTCGCAAAGCAGGTACCTTTATTTCAAAATTCAAGTGTTTTTCCGGATCTGTTGTTGCAGTTTTAATAATACTATATGTCTGTTCAGTTATTTTAGTTGTCTGGACATGACTGACTGCATGTTCTGATCTTTGTCCTTTTGACCTGGAGTCAACGGTTGACCTTAACTCCCACATGATTTTGTTCTTTAGTTTTTCCAAACTGGTTTCATTTGTTGTGTTTCTTGAAGGTGTTCATCAATGTTCCATGGTGGTACCTGGCTTTTTACAAGATGATTAATCCATTTTTCACCCAAAGAACTAAAAGCAAATTTGTGTTTGCTGGACCTTCAAAGACTACTGAAACCCTATTCAAGTGAGTTTTGTCCTTCTCCATGAACCCATACATCCATTTCCTATGTTGGTTTTTTCTAAATTTTCTAACTTTTTGGATGTAATTTCAGATACATATCACCTGAGTTGGTTCCGGTTCAGTACGGTGGGCTTAGCAGGGAAGGCGAACAAGAATTCACCACCACTGATTGCATCACAGAGGAGATCATCAAGCCTTCTGGCGAACACACAATCGAGCTCATTGCTCCTGAGGTACTTCAATTCGGACGGGTTTTCATTTTCATTTTTACATTTTTTGTTCTGTTTCTGATGGTTTGAAATGATGTGGTTTAACTTGTAGACATGTACATTGGTTTGGGAGGCAAGAGTGGTGGGAGGTGAAGTGTCGTATGGAGCGGAGTTTGTGCCGAGTGCAGAAGATGGATACACAGTTATCGTACAGAAGTCGAGAAAGATCACAGGGAATGGAGATGAATCAGTGATCAGTGGGAGGTTTAAATGTGGAGAATCAGGGAAAGTGGTGCTTACTTTCTATAACCAAAGCTCCAAGAAGAAGAAGGTACTGTATAGGTTCAAGACCAAGAAGTAAAAACCTGTTTCATATTTAATTCATACAACACATTATTAATTATTATTATATTATCATTCTTGAATTTATATTGATTTGGTGGATTTGATTTCTTTTGTTTTGTTTGGTTTGTATTGCTGTAGTTTAGTATTTTTCATTAATGGGATTTGATGTATTTGATATTTGGCATATAGAAGAAATGGATTGTGATCAAATACTTTTGTATTATGTTGTTTGTTCATGTCATCGTGCAATTTGTCATTATTTTTCTTTCGATTTTTGGTAACCGTTTGATTAAGTCCATCGGCCTGGTTTGAGTTCATCTATCACATCGAACCCGACATATATCCCCAGTAGAGGCAAATGTTGTGCTGAATAGTAGGTCCAAAAAGAATATCAAGGTTTGGTTCAATTATGACAGGCTTGTAATCTTTGTCCAAAATACAAGGCTTGGTTTTTGAATCTATTTTTTTTAGTTTATACTTAGAAAGATTCAGTGTTCATTTCAGAGAAATTTATCTTCAGCAACTTGTTTTTTATTTTTAAAATTGGTTTTCATTTTGATTCAAATTGCAAATTCAGTTTTCGTCTCGATTAAATTCAAATTTAG
This sequence comes from Centrapalus pauciflorus, assembly GCA_020465985.1. Taxonomy (NCBI): domain Eukaryota; kingdom Viridiplantae; phylum Streptophyta; class Magnoliopsida; order Asterales; family Asteraceae; genus Centrapalus; species Centrapalus pauciflorus. The sequence goes on from JAANYP010003048.1 coordinate 63,223, forward strand.
ATTTTTTATGCTCTCACAAGTCGCAAATGTATTCATAAACTTGAGTTTTCATATATATATATATATAAACATGTTAAATACAATTCAAGAACTCAAGCTTATAAACTGATTGGTAATGCATATTAAACAATGTTTTAATAGTAGGATTACTTTTTAATAGTTCAGATCAAATAACTTAATGAAAAATTAAAAAATTTAATAGAATCTCACTAAACTTATGAAAAAGTTAGATAATTTCTTTGAATTTAATTTAATAGCAATAATAATGCAAAAGTAGGTAAGAAATAATAGATGTTGGTCCAAGTCACAAGGTAGGGAATGTTTAAGTTTCAATCTTTAAAATTGCTCTTTGTGTGGGATTGAACCGGAGAATAGATCATTTATTCCGAAGGTGTGCTATTTCTAAGGAGTTAATTGCGGACTCTATAAGATGGTGGGGTATTAACGACCCTGTTATTGATTCGGCTGCCGTTTTATTCTCTTGGGGGTGGAAGCAGGCTTTAAAGGCTATGTTTTGGAGGCTTTTCTCGGCGTCGGTTTTTTCCGTATGTTGGTTCATCTGAAGCTCAGAATTTCTAAGGTTTTTTTCTTCGAGTTTATGAGTCTTTCCTCTTTTATTGGATGGGTTCAAGGGCAGAGGGAAGATTCCAAATAAACTAAGGTGGAGTTCTTGGCTTTTGTATCCTATTTCTGCGGTACGTATTTAAATTCTAGTTTTTTGACCATGTCAATAAACATTTCTTTTGGTGTGGGTTGTTTGTAATCCTTGCTTCTAGCGTCTTTCTTGTAGCCTTTTTGGTTTTAATAATATTGTTGTTGTTCAAAAAAAATATTTTCAGTTGATTTTGCTCAATTAACGAAGATAATTGAATTTGTTTACAGTTTCACACAGAAGGCAGAGTCTAACCATATTGAAGAAGGTTGTTACATTTGTAATGTTGGTCATATATACACCTTGATGTTTTAAAATGGTGATGAGGGAACTTTTTAAAATATCTTTGTTTTCTCAAATGGCTAGAGATGTTTATTGTTTTAATCACATAAGTTGTGTCGGAAAGCTACATTAAAGGCCGGGAGGTTTGATTTTACTTTTTGTTAAATTACATTTTGTAAAAGTGTGGTTTCAAAAAATGCAATCGGGAAAAACTCCAATTGGACTATCTGTAAAAATACATATTAGGCACTAAAAGACGATACGCCTCCGGACGTGTAGCCCGGTTGAAAATGACATGGGTAATTCGACTCTACTTAAGATCAAGGGTTCGAGGTGGAGTCTAAAGCTGCTCCTTTGAAGCTTTTGAACTCTCACCGTTGGATCAGCTTGATTGACGTGTCAAACAGTCTGGCGTTATCTAGTTGGGGTTGATGGACATCAACCTTTTTAACCGTACATCTTACCTAACAATTTTATCATAAGTGAGTTTGACTGTCTAACATTTATTATGCTTTTTATATTTTCTAAATCACAAAAAACTAATAATCATCTTTAAAATGCAAATCTAAATACCATTATACAAGTAGAGTTATTGATACTTGTAGAGCATCATTGTCTTCTTAATCGATCCAAGTTTTACTTTGTGATTCATATGTTGAAAATAAAGAACAATGTATGATTTCTTTATCTTTTACTAATTAAACATCTTATTATGAATTATTTATAATATTATATTATATTATGTTTTCCATATTTAAATTTCTCTTTTCCGCAAAAACCCTAACATTTGATCATTTTATGAAAATCCCCAAACATTTTTATTACACAAAAAAATCCCAACCGACTAAAACTTATTAAAATAAGTTTTTTTTTTCAAAAAAATGATTTGTAACCTGATGAACTAGTTGTAATATGTTGACCAACTCCTTCGTCTCGAGCGAACCTTCTTTTCAATGAACTCATTTCTTGTTGATTTCATTGTTCAAGTTTGTGTTCTTGTTGTTGGAATTTATTTATTTGGCAAAATTCCAGTGGTCACTGGTGACTTGTTGACAGTGGACTGTGACTTTGAATTAGGGATGGCAACGGGGCGGGTTCGGGGCGGGGAATGACAATCCCGTCCCCGTTTAAAAAAACCGCGGGTGTAAAACGGGGATCCCCGTCGGGTATGCGGGGAATCGGGTAACCCATTTATAAATCAATGACATGAAATTTAACCACATGGTTCATAATTTAAGCTTAAAACGTCCATGTATGTTAAAATTACAATACTAATATTAAATTAAATTCGCATCTCTATCAAATGACAACGGAAAAAACATTATTTCAATAAATTATATGTAAATATATAAGTTCTTTAAATTATACATAATAGTTTTAATGTATAATATATAAAATATATAAAAATATTCATCTTTTATATATAATATATATACAATATAAATAGATGTTATTATTAAAAAAGTAATCGAGGTATTCGGGGATTTAAACGGGTATGTAATCGGGTATACGGGGCGGGTATCCGTTTAACTTAATCGGGTTCGGGGAAACCCGCCCCGATTAGATCGGTTTTCGATTTTCCCCGTCGGGTTCGGTTTTATTGTCATCCCTACTTTGAATTGGTTATAATCGGTAATATCCCAATTCAATGTAATATTGTATGATGTTGAATGTTAAATAACATAACTACACTTTAATCACTTATTTTTAACGGTTTCTTCCTATCGCAAATTCGCAATGCATGGGCAATTAATACCTTGTTATCTTGATGTTGAACTAATAATAACATTGTTGGCCAAATGATATAAAGGAGAACAATAAAGTTTATTGTATAACAGTATATAAATATGAAGAATACTAAAATTAAATTTAGATACTAATGGTCACATTATGATATATATTACACAAATTTATTAATACCTTACAAGCCACTTAGCCACATTGCCACAACATAAAAAATTACTATTACAACAACAATTAATACAATCTTTTACAAGTTCACAACACCACCTGCTGCCAGGTGATCTTCAGAAGCTACTTACTCGGTTATATATGTATGATTTTGCAAAATACAAGTAGACAAAGAATCCGACCACGCTAATACCCGCTAGAAACCAGTAAAAATAATCAAGATGGCCACGGTTCAAGTTATCAGAAATCCAACCATCTTCACCATCTCCACCGGTGGTTTTCTCAACCACCGAGATGAGAAAGCTGCTTAGGAAGCTGCCAACACCGAATATACTGAGGTAGAGTGCTAGACCGATGCTCCTCAACTCACTTGGCACTTGGTCATAGAAAAACTCTTGCAGACCCACCATTGTAAACACGTCAGCAGCTCCTGTCAACAGATATTGAGGTAATAACCACCATACTTTCATTGGGACTGTGGCACTCGGGTTATCTACCAACCCATATTCTTCTGCAGTTTGAAGTCGTTTGATCTCAACAAGCGCTGAAACTACCATCGAAAGAATGGATATGAAGATGCCAGTTCCTATTCTCTGAAGCATCGTTATGCCATATGGTTTCCTTGTAATAGCTCTGAAAATAGGAAGCACAATGCGATCATAGATGGGAATAAGGATAACGATGGTGAGGCTGATGAAGCTTTGTAATGTGGCAGCTGGAACTTCAAAACCTGATCCGATTGACCTGTCCATAGTAACTCCTTGCTTAGTGAATAATGTAGAATATTGAGAATATACAACTGCAAACACTAAGCAGCTAGCCCATATTGGAGCTAGTCTAAGAACTGCCTTCGCCTCTTCCACCTCACTGGCGCTACAAACCTTCCCCTCATCCTTTGTTCCATCAGGTGAAAGCAAGGCTTTGTCGAGAAATCTGTGGCAATCCCGATATTATGAAAAATGTTAAGAACATGTTTAATGTGCAGAATATGGTAAGGCCATATGGATATTGAAGTCTTGCCTGAATTGCTGAGAACCTTGATGAGGCAAGGTTCCAGAAGCTTCCTCTTCCAGGGATATTGATGAAGAAGTAGTTCTCCGGTTATGGTATGCTCTAACAAACACCTGCCCGATTCTGAGAAAAGGGTTTTTATCATCAACTTTCTCTACAAAGCGATAAGTCGTGGTTCCAGCCAAGAATAAAAGCAGGGCAAGACCCATGACGATGCAAGGAATTCCAAAGCCAAGAGCCCAACTTAGGTTGTCCTGAATGTAGTTAAGAACACCTAGCGCTACTATTGGACCAGCACACAATCCAAAGTACCACCAGTTGAAAAATGAGCTTTTGGCTTTGAATTCTTCTGGATTCTCTGCATCAAACTGATCAGCTCCAAAAGCTTGAACACAAGGTTTGTGCCCTCCTTGGGCAAATACCATAAGATATAGTGAAATGAAGAACAGAATAATTTGGAATCGAGGAGGAGAACATGTTGTGGAACTTTCACAGTCAGAATATGGAAGCAAAGCGGTAATAGTTATCAACCCAAGTGCCTGTAACTCATCAAATTCAAATGTCATTACCACATGGTAAACTCTATATCAAGAAGCTCAGAAACTCCAAGTTCAATCTGTCTTTTAGGCCATTCATATGGGTAAGGTGTTCTAAAGCCAGATGGATGACATATAAGTTTTGTTAAGCACTTGACAACAACTGACCCTTCCATATTTGCACAACTAGTTCTAGTCTTTTAGAGCTTTAATTAGCACCAATCATTAAGCAACTAATGATGGCTATTACATTTAAGGAAACTACCACCATTTGGTACTACTGTATTAACTCTGGAAAAAGAAAGTATATTTACATGTTACAAGGAATTCCTTTTTGAATTCAATTCGACGAAAAATACAGCATGGTCTCCTATAGAAAGGACTGCATAAGTGAGCCTTGGGTTAGTCATCCTAGATTGTATAACTTTTGGCCACCAATTATACTCTTGTAACAAATAGTTCCTAGTCGAAATAAACCAACAATTATAACATGAAATTCATTCAGCAGAAAAGGTGTGATGATGTGAAGATGACTAACCAAAATATAGAGCAGTGAAGCAATCAAAATAGTGCGATATCTACCCAGAAACGCATCAGCAATGAAAGCACCAAACAGGGGAAGAAGCGACGCCATTCCGGACCAAGCATTGATATTTTCGGCCGCCGTGGCCGTGGATTGGCCCAAAGGACCGGTCAAATATGTGATTAGGTTTGAACTAATACCATAGTATGCAATTCTCTCAGCCACTTCAACACCTATGCAGAAGTAGAAGCTCAAAATCCATTAAGGTTTGATTGAATCAAAGAAAGTTGAGAAAGAATTGGGGTTGACTGTATGGTTACCAATTATGAAATAAGCAGATCTCCAGCCACCGGTTTTGGATCTGGAGACTGGGCGTCCTTTGTAGTCAACGAAGCCGTCGACAACGCCGTCGACCAACGGAGTTTCAACTTCAGAGAAGTTGGAGGAGGCGGCGGCCTCCATGTCGGCGTCACCACCAAACACAGCCGCTTTTCCAAAAGGCGGGAGGATGATAATGTAATTCTGCTCCACCGGTTCTATACAAAAAGTTCCTTCTTTTTAATATTTCTGGTACTATTATTGATAATTTGGAATTTGTGTCTATTTCATTAATACTCTTTGTAAGCTTAAAAAATATGATACTCTAAAAATTGTGCATCCACTGTATAAAATTGTGCATTTGATACTAAAATTAAATGTTTTCGATATATTTATGCATTTCGTGTAAAAATTTACGCATCTCACGCTATAATTTATCCATTTTATGTACGAATTGTGCATTTAAGAAAATTTGTGAATTTGATGTTCAAATTTGTGCATTTAGTTTATAATTTAATGAATGTAAGTTTTGAATGTAATTTTAGTGTTAAATTATGATATTTATTAATATTTAAGACTAATAATGATTTTAAGTAAAACTTTTAATTTTAAAATTTGTGCATTTGATGTAAAAATTTGTGCATTTTGGAGTGGTTCTCACGGTAACAATGGTTCTTACCGGAACCCAACCGTATATATATATATATATATATATATATATATATATATGTATATATATATATATATATATATATATATATATATATATATATATATATATATATATATATATATATATATATATATATATATATATATATATATATATATGTAAATATATATATAGATTTAGGTTCAAAAGAGTCCCTTCAAAAATCCAGTGTACCAAGGGTACCCATCCAAAGCCACAAGATTAAATAAATCAATGGTTGTGATCAAAATGCAATTCCATGCGCGTCCACCCCTTTTTTTGGCTGGAAGGGTATTTTCGTAATTACAACGACCATTCACATTACTTAATTCATCATTCACATTAATTTATCATTCACATTAGTTAATTGATCATTCACATTACTTAATTATTCATTTACAACACTTATTTGATCATTCACAAGAATTATTTGACTATTTACAATTCTTTTACACTTATTTGATCATTCACAATTATTATTTGACTAATTGATCATTCAAATTACTTAATTGATCATTCACATTACTTAATTGACCATTCACATTACTTAAATGATCATTCACATTACTTAATTAACATTTTACGTTACTTAAATGTCATTCACATTACTTAATTGATCATTCACCTTACTTAAATGATCATTCACATTGCTTATTTAACCATTCACATTGGTAAAATAATATCAGCACAACATGTGAATCTGAGCATTGTCAACTACTAACAAACAGTAACAATGGTCATTCATGTAACACTCAAATTCTTAAATCTATCAAACATTAATAACATCAACCAATGTGAATGATCATTCAGCTAATGTGAATGGCCATTCACATTAGGAAATTTACCATTCACATTGGTTGTACCATATCAGCACAGCATGTATGTTGTGCATCATCAACTACTAACAACCAGTAACAAGATTAATGACATACAGTAACAATGGTCATTTATGTAACGCTCAAATTCTCAAATCTATCAATCATTAATAACATCAACCAATGTGAATGATCATTCAGCTAATGTGAATGGCCATTCACATTAGGAAATTTACCATTCACATTGGTTCTACCATATCAGCACATCATGTATGTTGTGCATCGTCAACTACTAACAAGCAGTAACAAGATTAATGACAAACAGTAACAATAGTCATTCATGTAACGCTCAAATTCTCAAATCTATCAAACATTAATAATATCAACCAATGTGAATGATCATTCAGCTAATGTGAATGACCATTCACATTAGTAAATTTCACCATTCACATTGGTGAAATAATATCAGCACCTTACATTAATCCTGTTAATTGTCAACTACGTTTTGTGAATGATCAATCTTCTAATGTGAATGGTCATTCACATTAGGTAAATGTCCATTCACATTTGATGAATGACGAGAACAGCAATGTCAGACTTCATCTTCTACATACCATCAATGTTAAGTAATGTGAATGATCAATTAAATAATGTGAATGATCATTTAAGTAATGTGAATGGTCAATTAACTAATGTGAATGATTAATTAAGTAATGTGAATGATCATTTAAGTAATGTGAATGATCAATTAAGTAATGTGAATGGTTAATTAAGTAATGTGAATGATCAAATAATTGTACAAGATGTATAAAAAGTTAAATAAGTGTTGTGAATGATCAATTAAGTAATGTGAATGATCAATTGACTAATGTGAATGATCAATTAATGTGAATGATGAATTTAAGCAATGTGAATGGTCGCTGCAATTACGAAAATACCCTTGCCTATTCATGGACGCTGGATACGCAGGATTTCATGAGGGATGTTGTGGAACCAAATTCTATATATATATATATATATATATATATATATATATATATATATAGTGGTGGGTTCAATGGAGAACCTTATGCATCGAAGAACATTGGAGAACCGCAATGCATTGCTAGAAAAACTGAAATGCATCACGTAGAAATTGATGCATCACGTGGGAATTTGATGCATCACGTGGAAATAATGTAGAAATGGATGCATCACGCGAGAATTTGATGCATCACGTGGAAATAATGATACATTACGGGGGATTTGTGATGCATTTGCGGTGGTGCATGGAGGTTCTTCAAGATTCTTCGATGCATGGAGGTTCTCCATTGAACCCACCTATATATATATATATATATATATATATATATATATATATATATATATATATATATATATATATATATATGACTAAATTACATAAATGGTCCCTGTGGTTTATATGAAATTACGGTTTTAGTCCCTGAAAGAATTTTATTACACCACAAGTCCCTAAAATCGAAAAGTGGTAACATTTTGGTCCCTGAAACTAACGGCAGTTAACTTGAGCCGTTAGTTTCAGGGGCATTTTGGTCTTTTTGAATTTCAAGGACCATTTATGTAATTTTCAAACTTTCAGGGACCATTTATGTAACTTTCATACTTTTCATATATATTTAGTATTTCTTTCTTTTTATAATTTAATTATCCAAATATAACATTTTATTTTTTATTCCTATTGTCTTAATCATTAATTTTTATTTGTATGTTTATTGTTATTTTTAATATTAGTTTTTTTTATGTTACTATAATTATTTATTTAAGATTATTATATGGTATAACTGGTTCATTTTTTCAATTATTTATTGAGAATCCAAATCTTTCTCTATCTTTTTTTCATTTAATAAAAATAAAAATAAAACTAGTTGTAGTTTTTTTCGTTCGGAAAATCCAAAATCAAAATGATTTATATCTTTTCTCCATTCAAAATAACGACGTGTCTTTTTCGTTTGGAAAAGTATATAATCAAAATGCTTCGTAGTTTCTTCATTGCAAATACTTAATAAAATATTTAATTCTAAATGGTTTGAAAAAATCAAGAATTAGAATGGTTCATCGCTTTTTAGTCAAAAAAATTAAATTTTAAATGGTTTGTTGTATTTTATTGAAAAATTTCAAAATGTATTGATTTTTTATCTACGTTTAATTAAAATCAGAATTGTTCATTTGTTTGGAAAAAAAATCAAAAATCATAATTGTTTACCGTTTTTGATAAAAAAATATTAAATTAAAATCAAAATGGTTCGTCATTTTTTTTATAAAACAAATTAATAACAGATGGTTGTCGTTGTTTGAAAAAATCAAAATTATAACGGTTCATCATTTTTTTGATCAAAAAAATATCAAATGGTTCATCGTTCATTTGATCCAAAAAACAATATTGGAGTGGTTCGTAACTTTTTTATCGTTGTTTAACCAAAACCGTTATGATTATTTTTTTTTTGAAAACTAAAAAATCAAAAACGATGAACCATTATTGATTTTTTGGATTAAATAAACAATGAACCATTTCGATAATTTTTTTGATCAAAAAATGATGAACCATTATGATTTTTTATTTTTTTCAAACAACGATAACTATCTGGTATTAATTTTTTTATAAAAAAATAAGAACCACTTTGATTTTAATTTAATATTTTTGATCAAAAAACAGTAAACAATTATGATTTTTGATTTTTTTCATACAAAAGAACCATTCTGATTTTAATTAAACATAGATAAAAAAATCAATACAATTTCAATTTTTTCAATAAAATACAACAAACCATTAGGAATTTTATTTTTATGACTAAAAAGCGAAGAACCATTCCAATTCTTGATTTTTTTTCAAACCATATAGAATTAAATTTTTTATTAAGTATTTGCAATGAAAAACTACGATTATATATCTTTTCGAAATGAAAAAAGCTTCAACACATTATTATTTTAAATTTTTTTGAATGGAGAAAAGAAGTAAATCATTTCGGTTTTAGATTTTCCGAATGAAAAAAACTACAACTAGTTTTTATTTTTATTTTTCTTAAATGAAAAAAAGATAGAGAAAGATTTGGATTCTCAATAAATAATTGAAAAAATGAACCAATTATACCATATAATAATCTTAAATAAATAATTATAGTAACATAAAAAAAACTAACATTAATAATAACAATAAATATACAAATAAAAATTAATGATTAAAATAAAAGGAATAAAAATAAAATTGTATATTTGGATAATTAAATTATAAAAAAGAAAGAAATACTAAATATATATATGAAAAGTATGAAAGTTACATAAATGGTCCATGAAAGTTTGAAAATTACATAAATGGTCTTTGAAATTCAAAAAGACCAAAATGCCCCTGAAACTAACGGCTCAAGTTAACTGCCGTTAGTTTCAGGGACCAAAATGTTACAACTTTTCGATTTTAGGGACTTATGGTGTAATAAAATTCTTTCAGGGACTAAAACCGTAATTCCATATAAACCACAGGGACCATTTATGTAATTTAGTCTATATATATATATATATATATATATATATATATATATATATATATATATATATATATATATATATATATATATATATATATATATATATATATATATAGGGAGGTTCAATGGAAAATCAACATGCATCGGAAAACTTTGGAAAACCTCCATGAACCACCACAAATGCATCACAATTCCCGCGTGATGGACCAAATTTCCCACGTGATGCACCAAATTTCACGCGCGATGCACCAAATTCGCGCATGATGCACCAAATTCTCGCGTGATGCATCACCAGATCCAATGGCTATAAAGTGGTTCCCGGGTTTTCCGATGCATATAGGTTTTCCATTGAACCCACCCCTATATATATATATATGTTTAAAGGGGAATTTTTATGAAAAAACAATATACATTCGGTTTATTTTGATTAAATCATCAATAATGTTATCTGGAAAGTTATTTAATTTAAAAAATCTCATCTAATCTGTATTTTTATAACTAATGACCTAATAAACATGTTAAAATTGTTGGCATGACTTTAAATTAGTTTTGTCCTTTAACTAAAAAGTTTTTAAAAATGTCTTACAAAACCATGAAGCTTTTATTATAAATTTCGATTTTTGTTTTTGTCGTTGTTGTTAAGCATTCTCCTATAAATATAAATTCTCATAAATACAAACCCACTTTTTTGAATCAATATAAAACATTCAATCACCACTTCTCTAATCAAATTCAACTCTTTTTTACCATCACTACTCAGTAAATTATAAACATCGAATTACATTTAGATCTAATAACAATCAATACAAACACATATATAAGTTTCATCGTGTTTTATTACAAACTGAATCACACACACAAATCCTGAAATCATATAGACATGTTTAAAAACTTGGTTCTTCACAAACGAAATCAAAGTTCATGTATGTTTTTGGGGTGTTCAAAATCAACTAAATTTTGGATTCACGAAAGAAATAAATAAAATTGATTTTTGACACCAAACAAAATTTTAGCAGATATCAATCAAAATCAAAAGAATTTGACAAGAAATGAAATTGAAATCTCCATGTGCTTTTAAGTTGTCAAAATTTATCAAACTTTTAAATTTATAAAATAGCTTTATTCCATGTGCTTTTAAGTTGAATAAAAATAGCTTTTTTTTACATGTTTCTTCAAACGAAATCAAAACAAAATCAAAATCATGTAAGAAAAAGATATGGATTTCGTGGACTTCCTTAAGTTAAAAGAACTTTTGAGAGAACTTTTTTTCTATTAAGAGACTTTATCGAAATATATCAAAACTACTGTTGAACACATCATCTATTTAACTGGCTCATCGTGTATAAAACAAATTTTATGTGATTTTTCATATTAACTTCTGATGCAACATTTATTATGAAAGACATAATTACAAAAAGAGTGTTGGCTTTTACATAAATTTTCCCACTTAACATACAAATAAGTAATACATAGTTTTTTTTTTCATTTATGTATATACAATCTTAACTTTGTAGATTTCACATCTTAAGGTTACCTTTTAATTTCGTATATGAGTTTCAGAATTCTGATATTTAACATCTTATATAAATATTGATTTTAAAAATAAGTATTCATAAGTATTCATACATGTGTAGTTTGTATTTAGTAGAAAACTAAGTTTGTTAGTATATCTTATTTGTAATATATATAATACAATATTTTGTTTTTTATATTAAAAAAATCTATAAATACTATTGGATGAATAATCTAGTTTAAATTTAATCAAATCAAATCCACTATATTAATTTTGAACTTAACTATTTAATAATTAGTTAAATAAAATTATATAAACTCTAGTTTATTATTATTATTTCTAGTATAGTATAAATATTATTATTAAGTCAACTCATGTAATACATGGGTATTAATCTAGTAATTATATATTCACATAATACACGAAAGTATGGTAAATTAGATATAATACAATGAATTAAATCTATAGATTGTAAAATACCATTAATAAACCATTAGTAACACTTATAATCAAAATTGTTATTTCATTCCTTACGGTATACTGAAAGCTACGTTTTATAAATTGTGTTTTCTACTACGCAAGCTACTTTCATCCTTACATCACTTCATTCGTTTGTTTACCAAATTACTTGATCGGGGAGTAACACTTCAAACGAAAAGCTAGCAACAACGTGTGTAAAGCAAGCGTGCTCGTACAATTCAACTCTTCCTGCGTAATTATCGATTTTCAAATTGAAATTTTGCACACATATATAAACTTTAATGCCAAATTAAAACTTTTTATTCATTATAATCAAGTGATTGTGATATTATGAAATGATTGGAATGCAAACCAACATATAAAGGTTCAAAGTTAAACCAGAAATGTCGTTGCAACTTAGTTGGACATTATGGGAGACCTACCTTGTCGGGAAATAAAGAACAACTTGCAAAAGCTGAATATGAAAATATATGTGGTTTTTAAAACCAAAAGAAATAAATAAATACACAAACAAAATTTTAAAATCTACTATCTTTCTCGATTTCTATTATTCATTTATTCAGATTTTAACAGAAACAACTTAACACAAAAATAAACTTTTACTACTTATTTAAAGGTTAATTACTAAAACTAGATAACCAAACTCACAATCTATGAGCAAATTTTAAGCTATGATCAAAACTAATTTCATTCTTTTGTAAGTGACAGTTGATAAGTTACCACTTGAGTTGCTATTCTATCGATCTGAATAGTCGATATTATCCTAGATATAAAAAATGAAGGGTTTGATCATTTCATGGGGATGGACTAAAACGGTTATCTTAAGCAATAAATGTTATAAGCTCGGTGACCTTTCATAGCAAATCGTGTAAAAAACCAACACATTTTCAGTATTTAAGTCACTACACTAAAAATGTTCCATAAAAGTCCTTCAACTAAAAACGTTTTCGTAAAATTCATTGTACATAAAATGTTTCCACCAATGGGGTTTAGCCCCATTTGGTATAAAGGTGATAAGTGTGAGGTCACGAGTTCGACTCCCGTCAGAGGCAAGTTTGAATTTAGATGGTAAAAATAAATATAAAGTCTCCATTTGAGACAAAGGAGTAGTTTAGGAGTAGGTTATTTTGTCATTCAAAAAATGTTTCAATAACAATCTTTTAACTTAACAAAATCTTATGAAAAAACTCTTAAAAACTCCATAAAACAACACAATTCATAAAAATTCAAGTTGAACAATTTTATAGGAACTTTTTAGTACAAAAACTTAATCAAAAAATATCAAAAGTTAAACATTTTTTTTTGTAATTTTCCCTTGTCTAAACTATCAACTTAAGCATTATAACAAATAAATCTTGCAATTCTTCAAAACATCTCAATTGTTTCATGATAAATTTACCCTACCAAACATATGTAATGAATAAGGGATAGGATACAGACAATTTACTCAACCAAGATTTCCAAAACTTTTATTTATTGCATTACGTCTTATTTGCAATCAAATCAGGTTTCAGTGAAATTCCAAATCCAATAAACTTTGCAAAATCAAACAAGTAAATAACCCGGAAAAAGGATAGGAATTCCGTCATTGTTCGACTATGTTCAGAGATAATAACTAGTATTGTTAAATTGGCATATCGACATACAGATTGGTTATGATTGTAAAGGCATCACATATTGATTGGTTGGACAGACCTTCTAATGCAATGCAGATGGTGAAATAAGTTCCAATCAAGCATCACAAGCAGGTTTGGCCTAATCGTTTATTAAAATGTTTGATTGAAGGTTGGTCGTCAGTCGTCTGGGAAATTATGAGGCCCGAACCGAGATTAGTTCATTAAAACAAATAAGTGGGGCCAAACCAACAAGATTATCTTACAAAAATATTTAAAGATTTCAATCGCCATGAAAATCTACGAGCTAAATAGAAAGACACACATAACAAAACATACTCAAATTTAACTCTTGAAATCTATTAGCAGAAATCATCTTCAAACACGCACAGGAGCTGGACCAGCAGCACCACCTGGGCGGGGTACTTGACCGGGTTTGGGAGCATCATCCTGAAACCAAAAAAACATGCATTCAAAAACCAGAACAGCTGGACCATACACAGTGACCAACTCTACATATTACAAATCACCATCATTTGTAACCATTTATAATAGTCGTATGTATGTATATATATGTAAATTTCCTGGGATTTGCATTTAAAATCTAATGTTTTGTTGAAATCCTAGCCCACACCCTTGCATTTCAAATTCCACAACATGTACCGTAAGAAGCAGCTAGGGAGAGCGCTAGATAAGAGAAACAGGAGTGCAGGAGACACTGCAAGACACTTGTAATGGCGCTAGGCTGTGTGCACCCTTGATGTTGCTCTGGCCTCTCGGGCTCATGACAACCAAACATGGGATTTAAATGCAACTGAAATACTCAACAGTACAAATCCTTTGATAGAGTGCAAATCCCAAGAAATCCACAAACAAATGCCCCCATAATGTGTGGAATATCAAATATGTTCATTTTAGCCATTAACATTTTTCAACAACAATATATCAGGATAGCCGGATCCATCTAATTAACAGCATCCTGCCTTATAGATCAAACCTTTGTCTGAGTTTATCTAAAACAATCTACCAAAAACTAAGGGGCACACAAATGACATGAAAATGTATCATACTTTGAGTTAAATACATTTTTGGATCGTAATCTGAAAACATACATTTAAAGATTTATTTTAGATGAAAATGTACATGTAAGGAATCATAGTTTGAAAAATGCATATTCTCCATATGCAAAAACTAGGACACCAGTTGAGTGACATAAAATCAGTAACCAGATAGCATGTAAATGTAATATAAACTATATTGGTTTATATCATATCAAGTAACACCATTTAACAATGATGGGACACATTTGACCTGTTTTCTGGACTTTTGAATTTTCAAACTATGATCCCTTAAATATACATGTGGAGAGCATAATCCCAAAATGAACCCCAACCAAACGTATATCAAAAAAGTGAACATCTCAGGGAGAACTACCAATTAACAAAATGATAAGTGGCATACCCTTGGACGAGAGAATCGCTTTGGAGGCTCACGGTTCCTCCTGTCCGTCCGGGAACGGACCCTAACAACTTTAGAGTGAATTGCACAGGAAACACAGTATTGCATCTTCACATACAGCTTAGGAAGAGTGTACTCTAGAATCAAAGAATAAGGTAAAATTTTTAATCTTATTAACATTAAAATCTAAAGCAAAAAATAAAGCAGTTATGCTCAACCATTACAAGAAGACTTACGGTCAAAAGCACAAGCTTCTTGAACATCCCTAACAGCGGCTTGTTCAACTATGTTCCTCACAAGAAATCTCTTGATAGCCTTGTCCTGATGTCAACAATAGAGATCAGTTCATGTTAGCACTTCTTAAACCTAATTATACAACAGCAGGGTCTATATAATGCCTAAACACATATATAAGTAATAATAGGCTTTACCAAACAAAATCATTAATTTAAAATGAAAAAACTCACTTCATTTAAATACAAAAACAACCTAAACAGTTTGATGCACAGTTCAGCAGGCTTTTATGAAGAATTGCAGGTCCGTATGTATAATCCGTGTTGCAAAAATCGACGCCTAGGCAGTCTACGAGCTAGGCCAATGCGATTAGGCTGTAATCGGGGTAGGTAAGACGGAAGCGGGGGTAGACGGTCAAAATATCAAAACCGGTCAAAAACATTTTAAATTGTCTATGATTTGTTATTTTGTTTTAGTATTAGGTATTCACTATTTACTATTTTGGTTTACAATTACTTAATTAGTTCTTTAGTACTTGATATTTTGGTTGGTAAGTATTAATGAATTAAAATTCTATGTCTGAACTTTGAAGTATGTCTATTTGATGTTTTTAACATTATGGTCGTCTTATTGAACATATTTTTAGGTGCTACGAATAATTATATTTATATTTGACTATTTATAAATATGTTGCATGTATAATTAGTCCCTAGTGCCCAGCCGTCGGCCGACTACTGCCTAGCGACTTTTACAACATTGAGTATAATTCTTTATTGAATAAAATATTTGATCCAAAGAAAACTTGATATCACAATTTTATTCACTTACACAAATGACTCAATCCCATAAAACTTGCAATGTTTGGTCATACATATAGTAAACAAAATGTTTGGTCATACATATAGTATTAACAGTTATCAATTGAGAATTGTTTCGACAATGAAAAAAGTAAACAAAATTCTGGAACAGAAATTGACAACATCAATTCTTGTGACAATGTCAATGGTTGAAACAAATGCTTAATTTCTGCTTGAATTATGAAAAAAATTATTAGTAAATAACAGAATTTACTTTCTTAGGTATTGGATTTCTACAGTTATAGTTTCTGTAATGAAAACTGAATTGTGATTCTTGAAAAAAATAACGCAAACACATTTAGGTTATATTGGGGCTTCAAAGTTCGACCTTCGAAAACTCAACCTTAAGTCAGATAGCCAATTAATGTGTTCTTTCAATATATCCATTTCAAATTCCATGCATTCTTCCTAACAGCCTTTTCTAACATGCAAACTAACTAAGGAATGCAGATGGTTGAATTATAAAATAAAAGCAAAAGCATATGCTTAAAAAATCTCAAATTACATTAGACCACATGTAAATGTTAAGTGAACACAATTACACAATTCCTACTCCTTAGATACAATTATATGAGAAAAGCCATATTCTCAATCCTGTATTCACAGAAACATCATATAAAGATCAAAAATCTTTTCTTTCACACCACCAAATTGAATAAAATACAAGCAAAAATAATAAGAAAATAATGTAAAGTAAAAATGGCATGGCATGAAAAAACACTTCTCCATCACTACTGTTTCCTAACATCATATACATAATATAAATGCTTAATGATCTACCAAATATTAAAGTATCCATTGAAACTAAGTAATGGAGAAGCTTTATGACCAAAACCAATAACATCAATTTTTGCAAGAATAAGTGTTGGCATAAAACTAAAAAATTCACTAAAAGTTCTGGGAAATGGAAAACACAAGGTTGCATTTTCCCTTAGATGCCTTGTAACCAAAGTATTTCAATTTGCAAGTGCAGGAAAAAAATTATTTCAGAGTACACATACTGTATAGAACTATAGATAGTCATCATCGAAACTATCACTATAACATGCCTCAAAACCATGCCACATATATATCCGATTCAATTGGCTCTAAAAATCCAACCATGGCCCATCATGTGTCCATGTGAACCAAGCCTCAAAGCCCATGCTAATCGCATGTCCAGCGTTAATTCCTCCATCAATAGCAAAAACAAACTCCCCTTAACAACCTCCCCGATTGGCTATCTGCATTGGTTTAACTAAAAATCCTAGAGTTTCTAGAAGTCTTGCATCACAACACTAACCTACAGGCAAATGCTCTTAGATTCGACTACATGTGAATGGTGAACATAAAAGTTTCATACAACTTACTAGCAATAGCTACAAGTGTTACGCTATATCAGAGACAATATATCCATCGATAGACAACATAACAAAGAACTAAATGAAACATATAATCAACTCATCCGCATCTCCAGACTTCAAACAGGCTCAATTTTAATAATTACAAACAACATTAATAAGAAGCTAACAAATTGAAAGGGAAAAAATGGAAAAAACCAAGCGAGAGAAAGAATATACCTTAGGACAACATTTACCGCAATTGGAGCAGCGGATGAACTTAACATGGCCACGACCATGCTTGTTGCGTCCGCCATTTCTTCTCTTAAAAGTCTACACATATTTTTCAAAGAAATAATTAGTTTACTGAAAATCGCAAAATTGTGTATATCGACGACAGTGATCGAAAAATATATTGAGCTCAGGAACTAACCATATCGCCTAGATCGGTTTCAAGTCGAGAAGCGTTCCGCCGTCTCCTCTAGCTCTTTAGCAATTGAAGAGAAGCGACGATGCGAGTCTTTTATATGGTCGGTTTTATTTTGAACCCTAGAGAGCCCATAGCTCAGAATCTATGGCCCGATTAGAAAATATGGGCCGGTTAAAACCAACAAATTAGCCCGTAACTTTAACATCGTATTTTGGGGATTTGGGGTGAGGAAAATAAAGAATATAAAAAATTGAACGCAAAAAATTGGAAATTCGAAAACAAAAACTAAAAATAAGAAAAACATAGTAAATGTCCTTCAAAACTGATCAGAAAAATCAAACTGATACTGATTTTTATATAAATTAATTTGTAGGATTTAATCATTACCAGGGACGTAGCCAAGAAGGACCTGTGGTGGGCCATGGCCAACCCAAAAAAATTTTTAACCCATTAATATATATATATATATATATATATATATATATATATATATATATATGTGTGTGTGTGTGGGTAAAGTGAATATGTGGCTGTTAAGTAGCCAACCTTAGGTATAGAACCATGGATACGACGTCGTCTTGCTTGTTAATCTAGCACCGCCAAAACTGCTGTGACTCCTCAGTGTCTTCATTCTCCCTCTGTTCTGAATCAGGTTCCTTTTTCACTTTTTCCATACACAACTTCAATTGCTTAATTTCTTATATTAATCGTAGGTTTATCAGAATCAATCACAATATCATTTGATTCTATTCAAAATCGATGCCTTCAGTTCTACTTCTACACATATGATTCTCTTCTACATCGGCAGTCATCAATTAATACAAATCCATAACTGATTTCTCTGCTCTTCTAATCAAGCTCAAGAGTTTTAAAGTAATTTCCTCTCTAATACACCTCATGCTTATCTCTATGGTCCTGTCAATCAACTTTCATCCATTATGCAAGGTATGTAATTTTGATTTGAGCTCCAATTAGCATCACGCACAACACATTGCTTCACACCCGATTAGTATCACGATTAGCCCTTGATTTCAGCTCTGATTAGCATCTGATTTCAAATATGTCGTTTTGGCTCCCATATGAGACTAGACTGAAAGTCATTTTTTTTTATGTTTATACCATCATCTTTTGATAAAATTCTTACTTTTTTTGTGGTATATGATGTTCATCTAGAGATGTATATGTTATTGAAGAAACATATGCTAAGAAAAATTGGGATTTTATTTCTGCATGCCAAGTGTTTAACAAAATGTCACAATGAAATAGCTGAACAGTTAGTTGTTTATGGTCTGAGTACAAAATTGAATAACTTCTTATCACTTATGTGCTTGTCAAATTGAGTCACACTATGTTTGTTCAATATGTTTGATATAGTTTTTACTTTTAATCCATCAATATTACATTATTAGTGTATGCAATAGATGCTCAACATGCATTTGAATGATATGAATATAACATTTGGTTGGTGATATTTCAAGACATTGTTTTCATTTTTCCCATTGGTTAATGTTGCCTTAATGGTTATCTTTGTATTGCTAGTTTTACATTAATATTACATTTTATGTTGTACTTGTGTGCATTAAAATTGCATTGCTAACTTTTTTAACAAACACATGATGCTTCTTCATTGACAGTTGCTAATATAAAGCCGACAAGTGTTTGGTTTGGTAAATTAGAGAACCAGAGTATACTTTTATTTTTACATGTATTGAAGGACACAAAGTTTGAATATAAGTGATTTCAACATTCTTGCAAATGGATGATGCTCGATACTTTAATTTTACATATATGTAATATAGGACCCATCACCTGTAATATATATCCAGATTTGCACTCTATGAGAAATAAGAAATTGATTTTTTTAATTACTTGATTTTATTTTCTAGGTGGTCAAAGTGGTAAAGCAAGTTGTACTGTGACATGTGGGCAATGCAAAGCTTGGTTACAAGGAGCTGTTGCATAAGTTAATAGCAACTCTAATGGAGTCCTAATATATGACTCCCCAATATATCAAATAATTCAAATAATCCATGCATTTATTCAAATAATTTGTCCCAATATATATTCAAATATTATGTAGCTTTCGGAAAACAATGGAGTGGCACTATAGTTATGCATATATATTAGCTCATGATTTACCATTATGTATAGATCCATAGCTCAAGTGGTAAGAGCACTCATATATGTTACTACATTTACGGGAGATTGGTGGTTCGATTCCACCTGGATCTCTTTGTTATAGTTTGTTAGTCTATGTATCAACCTCACAATGTAAATAAACTACCATATAGTGGTTCGATTCTACTTGGATCTTCTGTTTGAATATGTTATTGAGTAATGGATCAATCAACTTTAGAACGTAGATTTACAGGGGTAGATCATGTAGCAAGTTGCTGTGATTTGGGTGGAATATATCCAATCATAGTTAAAGCCCAACTAGGAATTATAGAAAATGTATGAGTGTGCAATTTTAAGTGAACCTGACATGCAATATGTAAATCATGGATCACATCATGTTTCATTTTATAGAATCAATCCATTATAATTTGTATATGCCCAAGGCATCAATCCAGCAAGATATGGCAACATGTAAAATAAATCATGGATCACATTTATTTAACTGCAAAGTTTGGATATAAACGGGAGGTTAGTGGAGATTTATGTGACTCAGGGGTTATATAACATTTCTGAAATACGTATATCATCTAAAAATTTTCTAATAAACATGTTTTACTTGATATTTCAAATGAAAAAACAAAACAGTTGACTTTAAATAAAAATTTTCCGAATAGAGATCCAGGTGGAATCGAACCACCGTCCTCCCATAAGTGGGCGCTCTTACCTCTTGAGCTAATGGATCTATTTGCTTAATAACCACTCCAAACTTAAGTACATTTATGATTGGAGTTGGTTTGTGGTTTGTATTATGAAAGATATGAAGAGATACAAGATTTGTTATTATGCGTCTTATTATTGAGGTTATATTAAAACCTTGTAATTGGTTACATGCACTGAATACAAAAAGTACCATCAAGAGGAGATTATTATAATGCAAAAGAGGTTGCCCCAAACCACAGGCACACCCTGTTGCACATCCAGAGGTTACCATATATATAGTCTTCAAAGTCATAACCTTAAGTCATATTCATATGCCTCCCTCTTGTGTCCTCCATTGTTAACAGAATTACTTATATCTTTTTCATTTGTAAACTTTATCATCATTGACACATTTCATCGAACACCTTGTATGCATTTAAAATAGCATACTTGATAAACATCATATACCACAAAAATGTGAGAATTTTATCAAAAGATGATGGTATAAACATCAAAAACATGACTTTCAGTATAGTCTCATATGGGAGCCAAAACGACATATTAAAAAGCAGATGCTAATCAGAGCTGAAATCAAGGGCTAATCGTGATACTAATCGGGTGTGAAGCAATGTGTTGTGCGTGATGCTAATTGGAGCTCAAATCAAAATTACATACCTTGCATAATGGATGAAAGTTGATCGACCAGGACCACAGAGAGGAAATTACTTTAAAACTCTTGAGCTTGATTAGAAGAGCAGAGAAATCAGTTATGGATTTGTATTAATTGATGACTGCCGATGTAGAAGAGAATCATATGTGTAGAAGTAGAACTGAAGGCATCGATTTTGAGTAGAATCAAATGATATTGTGATTGATTTTGATAAACCTACGATTAATATAAGAAATTAAGCAATTGAAGTTGTGTATGGAAAAAGTGAAAAAGGAACATGATTCAGAACAGAGGGAAAATGAAGACACTGAGGAGTCACAGCAGTTTTGGCGGTGCTAGATTAACAAGCAAGACGACATCGTATCCATGGTTCTATACCTAAGGTTGGCTACCTAACAGCCACATATTCACTTTACCCTATGTGGGTCGAGATCCATGGAAAACTATTATAGACTGGAAAACTGGAAAACTATATCAAATGCACATGTTCATAATGATAAAATGTTAAATTTCATGTAAAATTATAATATACATATGTTCAAAATTGCATTATGATTAACTAATTCATATCATCTACATGTTCGTTAAGACAAAATGTTTAATTTAATGCAAAAATGCGTAATATACACATGTTCGTGCATATTGCACATTTGAACATGTGCATATTGTTATTTTGCATGAAATGGAACATTTTATCCTAATGAACATGTAAATTATGTGAACTAGTCAATAATAATGCACATTTGAACATATGTATATTGTAGTTGTGCATTAAATTTAACATTTTACCGTAATGAACATGTGCATTTAATACGGTTTTCCAGTTTTCCAGTCAAAGATGGTTTTCCATATATCTTGAACCATATATATATATATATATATATATATATATATATATATATATATATATATATATATATATATATATATATATATATATATATATATATATATATATATATATATATATAGATTTAGGTTCAAGTGAGTACCACCTCTAATGCAGCGCACCAGAAGGTACCACCCTTAAAAGTAATTTTTTTGAAATTTTTTTTCATGAACATGTTCTAATTAACATTACACAGATCATATGTGAATTTCACGCAAATCCGAACACTCTAAGTGCATGAAAACACACATCACATAAATGCATGTTCACATGTCTTCAAAATTATGTAAGTGTGTGTTCACATCATTTTTTAGGAGCTAGGAGATGTGAATGTATGTGAAATTTACATACGATCTTCATAATGTTAATTAAAACATGTTTTTGAAAAAAAAAAATTTAAAAAGTTTTTTTAAAGATGGTACCTTCTGGTGCGCTGCATTTGGGTGGTACTCTCTCGAACCATATTCTATATATATATATATATATATATATATATATATATATATATATATATAATCTATGCAATTAATTTGGCCCACATGATGGAGTGGCTGAACTGAATAGTTGTCGATGCAGAAGCCCAAAACCAAAAACGATACTCAATAGTCAACAACAAAGAAAACAAAGGGACGAACTACAAAGCATGGAAGACGGAAGCAGAAAACGAATCGATACACATCTCAACAACAAATAAAACAAAGCGACGAAGCAGAAAACGAAGCGACCTGCCATTCTGCCAACACCCGATGTCTTCCTTCTATATCACGGTGATTGATTTGTGATGAAGATCAACGAAGCGGGAAATCTGGAATCGAGCAATCAGCGACAGCCAATCACCCATCTGTGCGGCGACGCCCCTTCCTCTTCTGTGCGGCTGTGGACTTGTGGTTACTGCCTACTGGTTCGTAAGTTTATTTCATCTCTAAACTCTAAATTCTAATCTTAGAGTAATACTAAATCTAGGTTTTTTTTTTGAATTAGAAAATCTGTGATTCCAGAATTGTGTGCGAATGTGAGAATGTCGATTGTGTTTTTATATGTTTTTATAATTGTGTTTCAATATATGTCTTGAAATTGTAATACCTTTGATAGTTTGATTGTTTCAATATTTGTTTCTGGTAATTCTTTCAAGTTTGATAATTTCAATTGAAACTTTGAAGTTAATTTTCAATTAGGCTGTAGCATATTGAAGGTTGTAGTCTTGTAGATGTAGTTTTAGTCTTTTAGAAATTAGAATACTCAATGTTGACACTTGACAGTTTGAAGGAAGAAGCAGTAGATATAACAATATAGCATATAGTCATATAGTTCTTTATATCGAGAAGGATATTGCAAAAATGTTTAGTTTAGATTCAATTTTAAATTATTTTGTCGATTTAAAAGCACATCGTGTGTACTTAAAACTTTCTAAGTGAACAACATTATTGTAATCATCTTTATCTTTTTTTCGGTCCACCATAGATCAAAATTTTGGCTATGCCACCGCCTATTATGACTTTTGTTCTTTTGGTAACATACTAATTTTTTTTCTTTTAAAAATAACATACTCTTCAAATCAAATCAATTAATGTAATCTTATCAGAATAAAACGTAATAATTGGTTACGTGACAGTTTGTTTGTCCAGTTAGCAGTTTTTACTGAAATGATAGGTTGGTCAATCTAACGTGTCCTTTTACTGAAATAACAATGTATTGTCAAAAAGTAATTTAGTTTGCAAAAATTAATACACATATGATAATAACAAAGTTGTCATTTTAGTAATAAAAAAAAAAGTTATTGACTGGACAAAGAAAATGTCATGTCAACAATTTTACCTTACATTTCGATAAGATTTTCTTGATTGACTTGATTTGAAAAGTATACAATCTTTTAATAAAAAAATTATTATGTTATCTAAATAAAACAATAGTCAATAAGTTACATTTTCATCTCGTAAACTTTTTTTAATATTTTAATTAACTAAAACATTTTATTGAATTTATTATTATATATAACATATCAAAAGGCTAGTTACAGTTTCACGCTTCCGATTGAATGATTTTTTTTTAATAAATCAAAGTTCATGTTTAATAAACAAAATTAAAATCCAAGTTTGATGAATAAAACTATCAAAATATCAAATTAAACTTCATATTTAATAAATAAATTACAAATGCAAATAACTAAACTGCAATGATTATATATCCAAAAGCCAAAGGAAAAGGTTATTTACCTATTAAATTATAAGTAATAAAGTAGAACTTAATATTGATAAACTAGATACATACTATATTTATTGAATTTTTTAGGGTTTATTCTGAAAAAAAATCAGCATGTTTTCATGATTTTTACTTATTTTTTTTACAGAAAAAAATCCTCAAGTAAAATTTTATTCTAGATTTTTGTAAAATTTGACGACTTAAGCTTAATTATAATCTGTAAACCGAGCTTTTAATAACTGAAAATCGGGTTCTAATGGTCAAAGTTCATTAAACTAAAAGAAAAAAATTAACTTGAAGAGTTTTTTGGAAAAAAGATAACAATGAGGAATGAAAATGAAAAAAGAAACGTGAAAACATATTGGTTTTACATTTTTTTCATAATAAACATTTTTTTAAAAAGTTCAATAGTTGTGTATTTACGTATCCATTTATATTCTAAAAAAATATAATTATTTTATTCAAATATTCATGTAATACATGAGTTAATGGACTGATGCCTTATGAAAGAGCTTTTATTATTTAAACTTGGTTTGTTTTTCTCTTAAAAAGTTAAATGTCTGAAGTTTCAAATCACATTTAATATTTAAAATATGGTTTTGAAGACTTAAGTCTGAAATCTGGAATTTAAGAGATGGTAAGTTTGTATTCCGAAAATGTAAAACTATTAATTAAGATTTAGGTATTAAATTATTATATATTATATTTAAGTATTTTATACAACTAACATATTAATAACTTTAATATTTTAATTAAATAATTGAATACTTTTTTATTTAATAAGTTAAATAATTAATTTTAGTTAATTAAATTAAATTTAATATTTTAATTAAATAAAATGTTGATTTAATTTATAAAGAAAAACTTTCTCAACTATATACTTTTCTACGTTAATAAACAGACCCTATACATTTCTTTTTAAATAAAAACAAAACATATAAACTTATTACGTTAATAAACAAAACGTATCCATTTCGTTAAATCAAAACATATAAACAATGGTTCGAGAGACCGTTAATGTAACTTTGAAAGTTGAACGATTATTTTCGTAATTTTAAACAAACCATAATGACCATTTTTGTAACTTACTCTTAATTTATACCAAAATGTAAAACCTACGGATTATAAGTTACAATGTAAAACCTAGAATTTGTAAAAATCTATCTATACTATATAAAATAAGAAATAATCACTTGGAGTTTCTAGACCATTGGATGGAAAGAAAATCAATGGTTCAGATTAATGACAACTCATAATTATTTATTAAATGTCTCTTATACCCTTAATTAAGATCAATAATTATACATATGCCATTTTTTAATTTATTTTCTAAATTTACTACATTAACTTAATTATATTAAATTTTGATTTTAATTTTTTCATTGATGAATTAATATTAAATTAATATTTACCTAAAATAAATATGTGTCATTATTATCCTTAATGATCATAGTTAAATTCAAATGTAAAAATTTGGATTTAAATGTAGAAGTGTAGTAAATAAAGTTAAAAAATTTTGTTAATTATTTTGCTAACAATATTTAAAATTTAATTGATAAAACTTCAATTGTGAATATGATAAATTTTGATTGTTGATTTTCAGGTATTCCATTTTTATATTTTATCATTTTCAAAATATATACACATTCACATAATTGAAGTTTTTTGTTTCTTACATTAATATTTCATATTTGAAGTTAATAAAAATTAAAAAGAAACATTTTTTTGCAAACACGTATTATCCATTTTTAAAAATACAATATAATAATATTTTTTAATTTAATATCAAACAACTAAGTATTTTTTATCTTTCATTTAACTAGCTTTCAATTTTTTTATTTTAATTATATATAAGTTTTATAATAATTTATTAAAATAAAAAAAATATGTATTTCTAAATCAACCCATGTAATACATGTGTTGATTAACCTATATATTATAATAAAACAAAACAATTCATGTCATATGTCACTTCTACAATACAAAAGAAAATTTATTTTCCACATCTTTTTTAAAATTTAACACCTTAACTTAATTGCATTAAATTTTTGACTTTATTTTTTTTACATTAATAAATTAGTAATAAATTTAGATTTTGTAACATTTAAAATTAATGTTTACCTAAAATAAATATATATCATTATTATCCATAATAATTATAATTAGATCCAAATGTAAAAATTCGAATTAGTTGTGGAAATTATTATGATGATGTATAATAAAGGAAAAATCAAATGTCACGTGTGACCTCTACGTTCACCAAAAAGATAATTACAACTTATAAAAAATAAAAGATAAATACAATTTAATATTTTAAAAAAGATAAATATACTCTATTTTTTATTCTGTAAATAATAAAAAATAAACACAATTATTATTTTTGTATGTTTTTATTTTTACTCATATACATTTTATATAAATAAATTTAATTAAAAATATCTACGTAATACGTGGGTAATAAACTAGTAATAATTAATAAGATAGTTAAAAAGGAAAATTTGTGAAAAAAACCTTCAAGTTAGATCATTTTTATGATTAAAACTCACAATCATTTTTCATTGTACAAAAAACTTTCAACCGACTAAAAGTTATCAAAATGAGGGTTTAATTTTTCAAAAGAAAAAAACTTGCATCTTGATTAGCCGGTTGCAATCTGTTGACCGACCATTCCTCTCCAACGAACATTTTTTCCCACGAACTCAATTGTCTGACAAACCCCATCTCTGGTAATTAAATCATCCAGAAAAATCTAAAAATTATAAAGATGAATAAGACGATATATATATATATATCGATAAACACAAAACATAATTCAATTCCAATATTTATTGTTGATTTCTTTGTTCAAACTTATGTTTTTTTGTTGGAAGTTATTTTTTCGGTGAAATTCTGATGACCAGACTTGTCTATGGTGGCTAGTGAGTTTCAACTCGATGTAACGGGCAATATCTTCTTCTTTTTTGAAATTTTACTGGTTAGAGTTTTTTTTTATGCAATAAAAAATTATTGAAAATTTTAATCTCATACATGATGCTACTTAAAAGATTTTTTTTGCGTAAATATGCTAAATTATCACGTCAAAACTAACATGAAGTCATACACAATGATTTATGTAAAGAAATGAGTAATAAATTTAGATGATTGTTTAGTGTACTTTTACAGTATAAAATATCATTAAAAAGTGCACATAATAAAAAAAATTTTATTTATTATTTTCTTATGTACAATAGTACAATACATTTTGAGTTGTTATGGACTTAATGGTATTAAACTATATCAATGCCGACTCATTGATTTTACAATATCTTACATAACCCAAATTGATGCCCCACAATTCATTTTGAATCGTGATTGGACAATATAGTCACATTTCCCTACAACTTTATACCATTTTGTTTAACGAATCTAATTAATTCTTGTTTGTTTTATTTTTGTTTGATTTTAAATGAAATCATTAAAAATTCGTTTAAAGTTAAAATAATTTCTTAATAATTTCATTAAAAGGTAAACAAACATGACGTTAATTAACAAGCCATGAATTAAACAAACCAGACTAATCAAACCGGAGAAGGAGCTGGTTCCGATAGACTCATCGGAGAACCACCGAAATGAGGCGACGAACAAGGGTAATAATGGTAAGTCTGCACATACGGACAATATCTCGGCTTCGCAAAGAATGCCGAACACTCTTCTATCGGCCTCTGAGAAGGCAGCCAACGTATACAGTTCTTCGATACGTCGAGCACTCCTTTCTTAATCAAACCTCTGCAAACCGGACCTACGTGAGTCAAATAGTTATCGGATAACGAAAGGTTAGCCAGATTAGCCATGGCACACACCACCTCCGGGACGCCTCCGTATAACAAGTTACCGGCCAAGTTAAGCACTTCTGCATTTTTCATACACCCTAATGAAAACGGTATTGGACCCGTTAAAAGGTTGTTCCCAGCGTCGAAAACCACTGTTTCTTTCAAGAAACCGAGCTCGTACGGAAGGCAGCCACTCAGCATGTTGTTTAGTAGTAAAACCTCTGATAAACCCGACAAGGATTTAGCGATGGAACGAGGAATTGGTCCGTAAAATTTGTTGTTGGCTAAGGTGAGGTACAGAATATGGGTGTCTCCAAGGATTTCAGCTAGTTTTTGGATGAAATCATTGTTGTTTACAAACAAGAAATCCAAGTTTTTTGTAAAGAGTTGAGGTGGGATCGAACCCGTAAAGAGATTAAATCGGATATCAAGAAAAGACAAGCTGTTCATTCCAAGTATCGAATCCGGAAACGACCCAGAAAATAAGTTATTGCTAATGTCGAGTTCGTAAAGGTAAGGAAGCTTAGCTATGTTAGGTGAGATGATGCCCGAAAAGAAGTTTGAATTCGCGTGGAAGAGCGCAAGGTCGGGTAACTGGTCGAGAAAGCCATCAAGACTTGGTGCCGCGAGTTGAAACCCATTGAAGTCGATCGAAGCCAAAGTGACGGCGGTTTTGTTGTCGGGTGGGTTGTCACAGTAGAAACCTCTGTAACTACATATATCGGATCCCACCCAAGATCCAGTGATGTTGAAAGGGTCTCGGGTAACGGTGTTCTTGAACTTTTGTATCAACGGGTAGACGATAGAGAGGCGTTGATCGATGAAAGCTAGTCCATCGAGTTTGTTTTTGATCACTTTAAGAGGGTTTCGGTCGATATTTGAAGTTATTCCTCCATGGATTCTGTTAACAGAGAAGACGACCACCATTAACAGCTTGATGATGAATATGATCATTTGCATTTTATATTGAAGCTCAAATATTGCAATAAGGAAAGAAATGTAGATAAGAAATAGATCAAAGTAGACATTAAATACCAGTTGTTAGTCATAATAAGAGATGACCTTTTTCATATTTTTAAGGTTGATAGTCATTTAATTTATGGCGGCCTTGGCCTGACGGCAAGAGGGTGGAGTTGTAAGCGAGAGGTCACGGGTTCGATCCCCGTCGGAGGCAAGTTGAAATTTAGGTGAAGTTGGTGGTAAAGGAGTAGTTTAGGAGTAGGACTATGATAGTTTGCCGTTCAAAAAAAAAAAAACAAAAAAAGAAATTTAATTTATGGAATGCAACTATTTTGAATATAGTAATATCCATACGTATTTACGAGCCCTTTTTAAGTTTTTGCTCGGTCCGTAACCTTACATTAATTCCATTAGGCTAGTTTAACAATTAAGGCTTAATTAGGATTCTCTCTCTATATATAATCTGGTTAGGAAGAATACTATTTTTTATAAGAAATATATATATATATATATACCTACTCTAAAATATCAATATTTTCACGTATTAATATATAGATTAAGGTTACCACCCATTATGCAGCGCATCAAAAGGTATCACTCTAAGTGTATGAAAACTAGACCTGGCAATTGGAGACACGAATACACGAGTTTGTGAGAGACACGACACGACACGAATACATATTAAAAGTTGAGATAAAACTTATTGCCCTTCGTGTATTCGTGTCGTGTCAAATTTGGGTCTGACACGTGAAAACGACACGAATACACGAATTGCCAGGTCTAATGAAAACACGCATCACATAAATGCATGTTCACATACATTCAAAATTATATAAGTGTGTATTCACATCAATTTTTTAGGAGCTATGAGATGTGAATGTATGTGAAATTTATATATGATCTTCGTAATGTTAATTATAACATTTTTATGAAAAAAAAAAATTAAACTTTTTTTAAAGATGGTACCTTCTGGTGCGCTGCATAATGAGTGGTACTCTCTCGAACCATATTCTTAGCATATAAATTGATATTACATAAAATATACACCACCTTTTAATAAACTGAAATTTAGAGATAATCATGTAATGAATGAAATTGCTATTTGAATATGTCATCAATCATACAAATCCTTTCATAAATTAAGATGGTCAATTTATATTTTTAACTTATAATATTGTATTGTCTCGTGTTCATATGATCTTATGATGTTACTTTATACATCATTTTGTAAAAAATATAATAAACAATACCTTCAGAATGGTAACTTTAAAAATATGTGGTATGTTTTTAATCAGATGTACGTACACACATACATATATATATAAATAAATATCTATAGCATAAGAATCAATACAAAGGTACAAAACCATTGTGCATTGAAAAGCCATAGTAAGAACCACAACGAATCACAATAAAAAAACACAATGCATTACACATGAAAACACAACCCATCACATGAAAACCACATTTTCCCCATGTGATGTGTGTTTCCGCATGAGATGCATTACACTTTCTTTTGTTATGCATTGTGTTCTTACGGTTTTTTGATGCATACTGATTCTCTGTATAACAACGTGGGTGAAGAAGTTTTTTGATTGGTTGGCATAGTTACACTTCCACTTAGAAAAACAAAAAAGAATTAGTGAATGAGAAAGAGAAGAATAAAGCAATGTGAATGGAAATGGGATGCTTTAATTAAATTGTTTTCAAAAGGGATCATGATTTGTTGGTGTAGCAATAATTTGTTTTATATTTGTTGATCATGGAGTGGAGTCCACCCTCCAATTCCATTCCATTGCATTCATATTTCATACATATGACGCCCATTTCATGTCATCCCACACTTGATAATCCTTTAAAGTTAAAACCTTTATCAACTTCACAATTTTTAATCACCAACTTTTTATTATTTAATCATTATTAATTAATACACGAGTTTAAAATACTTCATCGATGGAGTCCTATACAAACAACGTACAAACCCAATTCAATTCTGATTCAACAAGACCGGTATTAAGTAGTTAAGTATACAGCCCATGACAAGATTGAAAAAAAAATTGTATTTCTAAAAAATTTAAAATGCAACGTACTATTTTCTTAAACAGGTTTGACTAAGATAGAGAAAAATGTCTTTTCTAAAACACAACATACTATTTTTAAAAGGTTTTGATCAATTATTGGGCTGAAAATTTTTAAAAAAAATACACGTATGAACCTAATATATTAGTTATTAGACTGAAAAAATGATGCCTTTGGCGGTAGCCCACGTGGGCCTCCCTCAGAGCCGGCTCTACGTTTCGTTCATGCTTATTTTGACTTTTTTTTTTAAAGATAACTTCTATTTTTTAGAAAAATAAGAAACACCAATGAGAAAAATATCCAACTATCCACAATGTAAAACCCCAAAACATTCCAATAAAAGTTACAATGTCATGATAAACCAAAATGAAATAAACTATTGGTATTACAACACGAAAAACTTAAGAACACATTCCTACAACTGTAAGGGAGCGTTTGGCTCACACAATGAATTTTGGATGAATTAGCTTATGGTGTATTTGGAAATTTGGATTACAAACATAATGAATAAAGATATGTTTAAATTCCATCAAAATCTATGATTGAATAAATTTATCAATCCTAGCTATTTGTAAATGAATTTAGATTACTAATTAGCTAGCTTTAAACATCATTTCATACATCAACTAATCAACTGTTATATACTTCAAATTAAATTTCAATTCCTTCAAAGTTTCATTTTACGAGTCAAACACCGCTAAGGCTTTCACCCATAGTCAAGGATTTGACATCCGTTTATCTCAATTCTAATTTGACTTCTAGCTACTAGACTTAAACCATAATAAGACACTTCTGAATATTAAGGAGGATGCCCGGGCAGGTATAGGGTATCGAACCCACTCCAAAACAGGTACATATATATTCATCTTAAGCAACTCAACTTATTCATTCTTCACCTTGACTTTAGGGCGATGTGTGTGTGTTTGTGTGTGTGTCGTGTGTTGTAACAGAAGAAACTGAATCAGTAGCAACTCTCAGCTAGAAAGCTTACAAGAAGCAACTCCAAATCATTCTCGCTTTCTTAACTCAAATTCAATCTCAAATTCAAGGGAGTTTTATGGAATCATTTAAGTTTGTGCTATTATAATGACTAGAAGGTTCCATTATGTGTTATATGTACGTTAATTAACTATTTTATATTAAATTGGAAGCCCTAAGTAGACTGATGTAATAATTTGAAGCTTAAAGCTTCGGATTGGTAAAATCAATCTGCACATAGGTTGAAGACGATGCGATTGCAGCCACGCTAGCCTGGTCGGGACCGAGATTAGGCTGGCAGAGTCGTTGGCAGTTAAGTTGGTTTCAGGCTATGGAGTTCGATCGAGGTTGGGTTCGGGTGTGATCAAGTGATCGCAGGTCGAGATGGATGTTGGTCGCAAAACACTCAGCGTGTTGAGTTGGTGGAACGCGAGACAGGGGGCGCAACCTTGATCCCTGGGTCGTGTTTGTGATGGTACTATCACAGGGGTGGCGACTAAATGTTATTTTAATATCCATCTTAGTGGTGTACTTCCCATAGTTGACATTTACTTATTATTTAATGATACTCAGGAGCATTCTAATAGCTTTGTAGCATCCATGGCCTATGGACTATAGACCCAATAGATTATTGTAGCTTGTAGCAAACAAACAACTGATAATGTGAGTTGTTAAACCTTTTAAAGATGCATATTTATTCATACATGATATTTCTATAACATAAACTCAATTTATTAATATAATTATCTATGATATGTGGTAATGGTTTATTCAGTAGCATGTTGTACTAATAACATATCCAAATTGTTATCGGAATATAATACACTAATTAGTAAAAATCCTTGGCACCATATATTGGTTTGAGGTCAGTTGTATTGCTCCCGCCTTGAATATTCTAGTGAAGACTTTGTGTCGTCATTAGCTGGAGATTATCGTTGTCTCGATTACATGTTGTTGATCCCTTGGAGCATTTTCTCAACTTGGATCGCGATTACCATTTTTGTTGCTATATTATTATGGTTTATTAATAAATCAGTTTTATATTCAAAAGCAAATCTTTAAACTATTCTGCCAAGCAGTCATCAGCTTTGGCCGACCAAACTAATTCCAAATCCCTGCGTATAAGGAGATAAGAAGCCAAAAATTCAGAAGCGGGTGAAACAAAGTCAGACACTAGCACCGACTTGGAACTATACTATACTGGTATTGCATACGACCTTTGTGATAGACCAACTGATGTTAACCGTGACCAGACACAAGCTGAGGTTATAATTATTGTATTTCGAGGTTTATATAATATTAGTAGAATGGTAATGGGATCCACACATATACATAATACATGTATGATGGCATGATATTCTGAGGTTAACACATGGGGGTCACAAATTTCTTATATTTTAGTGTATTTTTCAATTCAAGTTTATATGAGTTGTTTGTTTAGTATTAATTGAAATAATCTTACATATTTAATTTGTAAAAAAAGAAAAAAGAAAAAGGAAAAAGAAGTCAACGGCAGACTGCCATATATAGTGTTAACGGCCAACTACCACTCTCTTTTGACAGTGCATTAAAACGGAAACCGTCAAACCGGAAAGTTATTATGTGAGGTTGTTTTTTTTTACAGTCTGCTGTCTATGTATTTATATGGTACCAGTGCTTTTAGTTGCACAACATAAATAACATGATGCACACAAAATGGTTTTTATTATATAAACCATAAAAATTTAAAACCATTGGTACGTTGTACCAAATGTAACATGTTTTGAGTTTGAATTTATTTTGGATGTCATAATACGTGTGGGGTTGTAAATTAAATGAACCGAACGATATGAATACGAATGGAGATATGTTCATAATCACTTGTCTAACTTTAACTCAATAGACGAGTTGAATGAACACAAATTAACAGAATATTTTATGTTTGTGTTCGTTCGTTAAGAAATTAGCAATGTTCGTTTATGTTCGTTCGTTTAACACATAATCAAACATAAACGAACATAAATGAACGGTTAAATGTACACAAATGAACATAAATAAATGTAAACATACAAATATGGTTCTAGTAATTACACTAACCAACACTATACACGATTTACGGTAATTTTCAAATTACGTTTTCACATTTATAAATTTTATAAATCACATTCGAGTTTTGATTTATAATTATTAATTAATATATTGTTTAAATATACTACATAATAATAACAACAAATTTATAATAAATACAAAATATTTATTAGAAATTATCCCGAACAAACGTAGGTATTCGAGCATTCACGAATATAAATAAACAACGAATCCTATGTTTATATTCGTTTATTTAATTATACAAACAAAACTTGTGTTCATGTTCGTTTGTTTATAAACATTAACAAACTTTCCATCAAACGGTTTATCAAAAAACTCGGTTCGTTTACAGTCCTAACTACTTGTGGTGGAATTATGATTTTAATTCATCGGTTACAGTTACACTATATACTAGAATCACTCGTTGCGTATTAATTTTTTTAAAAAAAATTAACATTGTTATTGTGAAAAATCAATAATTTTCATGCTTTTGATAGTAATTTGATGCACGCGTTACCACATGCATCCATGTAGGTTCATTAGTGACTAACAAAACATAGGCATTGTAAGAGAATTAGATGCATCATTGCTAAATCTAATGCTGATGGTGAAGAATGACCAAAATTCAAATGTTTATACATGACATTAAGTGCAATATTTTTTGAATTACTAAATGTATAAAAATTTCGAGATTATAAAAGTATCAATTCAAGTGACAAAAAAATTGTTCACTATAAAAACTTCAAGTGCACACAATCGCTCTCTGATGTTACGTTTTATAATCAAGTTTAAACTTAATTGACCTTATAAAGTACCTATTGTTGTTAATGGATCATGATATGATCTGTCTATTAATGATTAGACTTGAATCGACATCCAATTAAATGAGATCATGAATCGATCCATTAGTTACATAATCTGACTCAACATTATTCAATTAATTTAAACATATGGAGCAAGACCATTCAGGGTGCGTTTAGTTACTGAAAATTTCCAAAATTTTCATCTTTCTTTTTAAAAAAAAATGAAAACTTGTTTACTTAACAACAATTTCATAAATTTTCATTTCACTTTTTAAAATACCACTTTTCATATTCTCTCTCTTACTTTTCTATTACCTACCATACACTATCTTTCTCTCTCTTACTTTTCTATCACCTATCCTATTTTCTTTTATTTTATAATCACTCATATTATTTTTCTTAAATCTAAAACTTGATCATCTAAACAAGTTTTCACTTTTTATAGAAACCCTTGTTTTTTCCGAAAACTATAACTTGAAAACTGAAATTGAAAATTAACTAGTTTTCGTTAACTAAACGCAACCTCAAATTCTAGTTTTACAAATTACCTCACCCCATCCATTAAACTTATTGTCCACAAATCTTAGCCTACCGAGCCCATACACATCCTACCCGACCCATTAACACATAAAATACCATATCTATTAGGAAAAGTTATGCAAAAATCATCCAATTATAAGATTTTT
Source organism: Centrapalus pauciflorus (assembly GCA_020465985.1). Lineage (NCBI taxonomy): Eukaryota > Viridiplantae > Streptophyta > Magnoliopsida > Asterales > Asteraceae > Centrapalus > Centrapalus pauciflorus. Next base: position 99,323 of record JAANYP010003048.1, read on the forward strand.
TTCTAATTAAGTCTCAGATTCATCTGTTTGTTTGATAAGTACCTTAACCACAAAAAACTCACGAAATTGATGTTTTTTCAAAAAACTTTACTGGCACCCTGTACATCTGATTGCAACTGATTACATGGATTTTATTGTTCTTCGGTTTTTTCGATCAAGTCCCTCAACAAGTATATTTTTGTTATAACTCCCTCAACTTGATAAACTCACAATTTCTACTTTCTATCGATTTAAGTGGTTATTTGATTGAAACATGCGAAACGTATACATGTGAATGCAAAAAAGTAAAACAAAATGATAGATTGATAAACATTTTTTGTGGTTCAACATTTTACCGACACGGAATTGTTAAATAGGTAAAAATAAATGGTATCTACAAAATAATATAAAATGTTGTACTTATTTAACAAGTTCCGTTCATATGTTTTTTTGTTCAAAATCCAAAACACAAGAATTTTTTAAAAAATATCTTGTTTAACCTATCGTTGCTTTTTTTTTTTTAAAAAAAAATAACTTATTTAACAAGTTCCGTTCTATTTCTTTTTACTTTTTATGTTCTAGATCATAAATATTGGACTTTTGTTGACCCAAATTTTTAAGTTTTTTATTTAGAGTCTTAATTGAAAAAAATTTCATATACGATGGTTTTTAGAAAAAATTATTGATTATGGACTTAATCACAAAATATATATTACCAATGTGTTACCTAAGTATAAATTGTCACGTAAACGACACGTCTACACGTGTATGCCATGTAATATTTTTAACTATTTACAACTTTCAACATATGAAATTTGTAAGTTTTTATTGGATAAGGGACTTAGCAGACAAAAAAATAAATGTGGGACTTAATCGGATTAAATGTTGTTTTCATAAATAGATGAACTCAAAAACTGTTAGTTCATAAAAATCAATAACCAAATTACAATCCCGGTTGTGCGTGATGAATTTACATTAATGCAAGGAAAAATATTTTTTCTATTTTATGGTTTTACTTTTCATTTATGTTGTTGATCTTATATGAACAAGAGATATTATTTCTTCGTTAAATATTATGACGATTTTATTATGATGAAAATTTGGTCAGTTCCAAATATTACAACTACTTTATTTAATTCTCACACATATCCATTAGAGGAGGGGGTATACTCATCCCACTAGGTTGACGGTAGGGGTGTCCATTTCGATCCGTTCAAACAAATTAGTCAAACGAGTTGACAACTAATTAAAAGTCATAAATTTTACATAGTTTTGAATTTTTTTCCAATGAAAAATTTGTTTAATACATAGTTTTATAAATATTCATTTTAAAAAAAAAGTTATGTTATAGCTTAGTATTTTAGTACGAGACAATTTTATCGTCCCGCCCATTTGGCCCATTGGGTCAAAATTGCCACCCCTAATTGACAGGATTGCCACTTCAGCTTTTCCCAACGGAAACATCGTCCCGGTTCAGTGGTCTCACCCATCGGCTTCCTCCCAATGGCCTTTCTTTGATAAGGAAAAGCAATGTCAAAGCAGACATCATCAAATAGCTTTCCTTAGCGATCTCATCATCGTGAAAACCCCGATTTCCCTAGTGCCTAAGTCCACTTAAAGCTTCAATCCAAATCATTCAACAACTCTACTCTAAAGAAATTTGCCAACTCAATATTGAGACCATTAAGTACAGAACCAATAGATGTAAGATATGTTTGGCACAACTAGCTATAGTTTCGGATCAGAGCTTTTAGTAACTGGAGCTATTGGGAGGTATAGTTTTTTTTGAAAGATTTAGAGTTTTTAGTTTGCGTAAATGTGTTTGGTAAAGTAACTGTAGCCGTAGGTTCTAGTATTAAATGACATAAAATAACACTAATATTAATTACAATTTGTAGTTTATAATTACTAGGAGGGTAAAATTGTAATTTTATTCAATAAAAAACTCAAGTTCTTTTGAAAACTATTTCAAGTAGTTTCCTGTAAAAGAGAATAGAGCTTTAATTTTTAAATCAAAAGTTCAAGTCCCTATCAACCAAACGAAGCCTTTTGACTTTAGCTCTTAAAAATCAAAAGTTGAAGCTGCTAAAAATTTCTTGTCAAACACACACTTTGAGTTTGAGTTTACAAAAACCAAAAATTGATGGGGCGTTTGGTTCGCTGGAATCTGATGGAATCTGACGGAAAAAGAATGAATTTTTCATTCTGATGGGTTGTTTGGTAGTCCAAAGGAATGGAATGACCATTCCACATTTTTAAAAAAATCCCCTCATTTGAAAGAATGACCATTCCATAGCAAAATGGAGTGAATTTAAATTCCATTCCTTCAAAGCAATACTTTTAACAACAGGTCTTCTCATTCTCAACAAACCATAGTATTTGGATTCGGACATATTCCATTCCTTCCAGAATTCCATTCCTTTGACAGATTCCATTCCATTCCGTCAGATTCCAGCGAACCAAACGCCCCTTAAAGCTTCTATAAACTCCTTGTTATACACACGGAGCCCATTCCTTTGACAGATTCCATTCCCTCTTCATTTACACCCCTAGCATTTTATTTTGTCTTGATAACCGTTATTTGTGAAAAAAAAAAATAATTATAATAAAGGTTAGGAAGCCATGGGCTTAATTTTTATGAAACAAATCCTCTATTACAAAAAAAAAAAAAAAAAAAAAAAAAAAAAAAAAAAAAAAAAAAAAAAAAAAAAGTTGAAAACATGAAATTTTTAGAGTAATTTTGGTATAATCGCTCCAGATTTTAAGGAGTTTGTATTACGTTAAAAAGCAATACTTGAGATATGAAATACACACTTGTATAGATTACTCTAAAATTCCGGCCCAATATGAGAGGTCTATGGCACACATTTTTTAACGACAACATCTATACTATATATAATAAGAAAACCATTTGGAGTTTCTGGACCATTGGGTGAAAAGAAATGAATGGTCCAGATTAATGACAACTCATAATTATTTATGAAATGTCTCTTATACCCTTAATAAAAATCAATAATTATACCTGTGCCATTTTTTTAGTTCATTTTCCAAATTTACTCCCTTAACTTAATTACATTAAATTTTGATTTTAATTTTTTCATTAATAAATAATATTAAATTAATATTTACCTAAAATAAATATGTGTCATTATTATCCTTAATGATCATAGTTAAATTCAAATGTAAAAATTTGAATTTAAATGTAGAAGTGTAGTAAATAAAGTTAAAAATTTTTGTTAATTTTTTTGCTAACAAGATTTAAAATTTAATTGACAAAACTTTTATTGTGAATATGATAAATTTTGATTGTTGATTTTCAGATATTCCATTTTTATATTTTTATCATTTTCAAAATATATACACATTCACATAATTGAAGTTTTTTGTTTCTTACATTGATGTTTCATATTTGAAGTTAATAAAAATTAAAAGAAACATTTTTTGCAAACACATGTTATCTGTTTTTAATAATACAATATAATAATATTTTTTATTAAATATCAAACAACTAAGTATTTTTTTTATCTTTAATTTAACTAGCTTTCAATTTTTTTTATTTTAATTATATATAAATTTTATAATAATTTATTAAAATATTAAAAAAAATATATTTTTTCTAAATCAACCCATGTAATACATGAGTTGATTAACCTATATATTATAATAAAACAAAACAATTCATGTCACATGTCACTTCTACAATACAAGAAATTTTTATTTTTCCACATCTTTTTCCAAATTTAACACCTTAACTTATTTGCATTAAATTTTTGACATTATTTTTTTTCATTAATTAATTACTAATAAATTAGAATTTGTGACATTTAAAATTAATGTTTACCTAAAATAAATATCTATCATTATTATACATAATAATCATAATTAGATTCAAATGTAATAATTTGAATTAGTTGTGGAAATTATTGTTATTATGTATAATAAAGGAAAACATCAAATGTCAAGTGTCACCTCTAAGTTCACCAAAAAGATAATTACAACTTATAAAAGATAAAAGATAAAAGATAAATACAATTTAATATTTTTTAAGAAAGATAAATATACTCTATTTTTTAATCTGTAAATAATAAAAAATAAATACAATTATTATTTTTGTATGTTTTTATTTTTACTCATATACATTTTATATAAACAAATTAATTAAAAAATATCCACGTAATACGTGGATTATAAACTAGTATATATTAATAATAAAAAGGTTCAAGTAAGATAACCAAAAAAACAATACCTTGTATAACTATGAGCAACCACCTACATTGGCATAATACTAAAATGAAGCTTTCAATTGAGGATTACAAAGGCAAGAAGCCTAACTTAATGTTTAGGAAGCTTCCTTCTAGAGTTTAATTATCTTTAAAAAAAAGGTCCAACCTTGGACCGCACCAAAAAGAGAAGTAATCGGCCATGAGCAGGAAGGGAAATCTAATAAATGACCTAAACTTTTAAAGGTCAAATGACCCACCACAAGGTAAGACCCGACGATGCAGGCCCGAGTGTAGATGATCGGGCCATCCTGTTTCTGGAGGCCTAAGACATGGTCCGTAATAAAAGGGCTTAAACGGAAAAGGCCCTAACTTTTGACTCAGGTCTCCGTTTGGGGCCTATCAGGTGTCCAGACGACCGTTGACTCGAGCTCCACGCAGTGACAAACTGCGTTGCCCAACCGTTTGGCCCAATTTCGACCCGGAATGAGAGTTATGGGTATTTTTGTGATTTTTATGGATTTTTGGGTTTTTTCTTTTGGTTCCCTGGGTCGACCAGTTGGGTTTTTTTACCCGTTTTCGGTTTTCCATTTCTATTTAAGATATGTTCAAATATTGTAAGAAGTCAGATTATCATTCAAAAAAACTTTTTCATTTTCCAAATTTCCGAGTTCAAATCGGTTGTTTGAAGCCTAATTGTTTGGCATTCTACGGAATCAACAAACTTTTGGTAGGGATTAATCTAGAATTCTTTGGATCAACAGATTAGTCTATTTTCCATTTGCTACGCTGCATCACCCGATGCCGAAAAGACTTCAAGAACATTGCCTTTTAATCCCAATTCACGACCTCAACAAAGTAAGTTTAGCCATTTAAGAATGTCATGCCTTAATTAACCATCGTAATTGTATCAAAAGGCTTTTGGTTTGTGTGTTTTATAATTAAGTGGTTGTTGCTTCAAGTTTCATTTATGACATGCACATGATATATAAGTGATGGTGTACATTGTCATTTTTTTTTTTGAAAAAAAAGTGGTACATTGTCATTTTTTTAAAAAAAAAGTGGCATTTCAACCGAACATTGAGTACGTCTTGCTCTATAGTTAAGCATGCACGCCGTGTTTTTTCCGTTGCATTCAGCAATCACATAAATCATAAGACCACACCTTGCTCTTTTGCACAACATGTCATCATTAGTTCGTTTTGATCAGGGGCGAAACTAGAATTTCGAGTTAAGAGTGGCTACTATATTTGACTGCATTTGTTCCCATATATGGGATCGTACTTGATCGATTCTCAATTGACAGGTTTTTAGCCGATTGCTACAAAAACGAATATTGTAAGAGAAATCATATATCTCAAGACTTTAAGCAATTTAGAAAAGTGTACGTCGTTATGCTCTTAAAGATGCCATCGATCATTGTACAATGATTCTATTACATATTGCACAACTTATCGAATTGTCTCCAGACATTAATAAATGGTAGTGCAATGTGCCAATGTTATTAAAAACACCATTACAACTTTTTATCTAAACTCAAAAACAAGATCAAGAATGAATGGTGGTAGAGAGCAAGATAAGTAAAGGTGCAGGCCACACTTACTGCTATTCAACATTTACAGGTGAATACATTTACTACCCTCCAACCACCGCTGGTTTCCCTTTATTTACTCCCACTGCCAATTTTTTTGTGAATCCCAATTTACATTTCCCATTTCTACTTTCTCACAAGTGACACAGAAAAACTTAAAAAATCTTGTAACTAAGTAATTATGGGTGGCAATGAGAGAAAGATGTTGAGATTTCTTGGTGTGTTGGTGGCTGTACTGTTGTTGAGTGGTGGTGATCTGGTCTGTGGCCAAGATGATGAAGATGGCGGTAGTGTTTTTGATGCATCTGCACCGGAAGCAGCCACTGTTGAGACTGTTCCGGCGATGTTCATATTTGGAGACTCGCTCATTGACAATGGAAACAACAATGATTTGGCTTCTTTAGCTAAAGCCAACTATTTCCCTTATGGCATTGATTTTAATGGAGGTCCTACTGGCCGATTTTCGAATGGTTACACCATGGTTGATGCAATAGGTATCATCATCACATCTTGGTTTGTCTATGCATGTATGCATGTATATCTGTTTCTTTAAGAATGTATAGATCTACAAGATTTTAATCAATTTTTATTTTTACATATATATGCAGCGGAACTATTAGGACTGCCACTGATACCAGCCTATTCGCAAGCATCGAATTCAGCAGATCAGATGCTGCATGGTGTCAATTTCGCTTCAGCGGCTGCTGGAATTCTTGATGTCACTGGCAGAAATTTTGTAAGTTCTATTTTCTGGTTATGACCTGTTTGTTTACCTTTTAATTATCATTTTACCTTTGAATGACTTTTCATTGATTCCATCAAAAACTAAACCACACAGCTAGGTTAATTTAGATCATCATAATGGATCTAAATATGGTAATAGTTTAAGTAACATCTGGAAGTAGTTTATATGCATTGCATGTGTTAATTCTGTAATTCATGGATGTAGGTGGGTCGAATCCCGTTCAATGAACAAATAAAGAACTTTGAAAACAGTTTGGATCAAATAAGAAATGCTTTGGGCGCAGCCGATCTTTCTCAGGCACTCTCTCGTTGCATTTTCTTCGTAGGAATGGGTAGTAATGACTACCTAAACAACTATCTCATGCCCAATTACCCTACTCGCAACCAGTACGATGGTAACCAATACGCTGATCTCTTGACACAGGAATACAGTACTCAGCTGCGCGTAAGTTTTGAACGGCTGCATGTACCAATTTCAAACGAGTAATCTTTTGAATTGTCTAAATTATGATTCATTTTTTTGATGTGTTATTTAGCAACTTTACAATCTTGGAGCCCGGAAGTTTGTTCTAGCTGGGATAGGGCTAATGGGTTGTATCCCAAGCATCTTAGCACAAAGTAACACAGGAAGATGTTCAGATGAAGTGAACCAGCTTGTCCTTCCTTTTAATGCAAACATGAAGACCATGATCAACAACCTAAGCCCCAATCTTCCTGGTTCAAGATTCGTTTTCATCGATGTTCATAACATGTTTCAAGATATCCTCGCAAACGCTAGATCTTATGGTACCATGCATGTTTAACTCTTTTAATTTCATTGAAATCAAAGTTGATGGAGCTGTTAAAATGCTAACAATATGATGCAGGTTTTCGTGTGGTGAATAGAGGATGCTGCGGAATCGGAAGAAACAGAGGACAGATAACATGTTTGCCATTTCAAACACCATGTCCGAACAGAAACGAGTACGTGTTTTGGGACGCTTTCCATCCAACAGAAGCTGTGAATGTGTTGATGGGAAAGAAGGCTTACAGTGGTACCCCTGATGTTGTTTATCCCATCAACATTCAACAACTAGCAAATCTGTAATCTCAAGAAAGAAGATAGATATCTGCATGTGTTTCTTTGTGTTTTAGTTGAGTGAAATGGATGCATCATCTTAATTTAAATTTCTCCCCTTTCATCCATTTTTAGCCCCTTGATTATATTTATACATAAACAATCTGTTTAAAGCATTTTATATATAAATTCTCAAAGGGATAAGTGGCTATATTTACAAACTAACATACCTACAAAATCAATCAGTACAAAAACACAATCAATCCAAACTATAAACTAATTACAGGACCTCATTCGCTGAAATCGGCATCAATGACTTCACCATCTCCATCTGCACCAGTACCAGAAGCCTTACCGGCTTCACCAGCTGCGCCTCCAGTCTCTGCACCACCCGGTTGGCTGTAAAGAGACTGACCGAGTTGCATTACTTCTTGGTTTAGTGCAGCCATGGCATCCTTGATGGTCTGTGTTGACCCACCAGAAATGGCATCATTAAGCTCTTTCAATTTGGCCTCCACCTTCTCTTTCACTGGACCAGGTACCTTATCTCCCAGTTCCTTCAGCTGCTTTTCACATTGGTATACAGCTGATTCGGCCTGATTCTTCGTATCAATTGCATCCCTCTTCTCCTTGTCCTCCTTAGCAAACTTCTCTGCTTCCGCTACCATTCTCTCCACCTACAAAAACAAACAAAATCGTCAATTGTTAGCAGGAGAAACATACACAAGGCAATGACCATTTATAGTCTTTATATACCTCATCAGAAGGTAATGTGCTTGCGCCTGTGATTGTGATATCTTGTTTCTTTCCAGTCCCTTTATCGACAGCCGTAACCGAAAGGATTCCATTGGCATCAATGTCGAATTTAACCTCGATTTGAGGAACCCCTCGTGGTGCTGGTGGGATGCCATCCAGTCGGAAGCTTCCCAAAGATTTATTATCACGAACAAACTCTCTTTCCCCTTGTAGAACATTGATTTCCACGCTCGTTTGCCCATCAGCCGCTGTTGAGAAAACTTCTGATTTGGACGTCGGTAGTGTCGTGTTCCTTGGAATGATCTTCGTCATCACCCCTCCTAACGTTTCTAAGCCCAACGACAACGGCGTCACATCCAATAGCACAATGTTGCTCACATCACCAGACAAAACACCAGCCTGAAACAATCAAAGCAAGATATATTTGAGCAGGCAATGATTTATGAAGTTATCCAATTCCAAAACATAGATTACAGAACACAAACCTGCACCGAAGCTCCAAGAGCAACAACTTCATCTGGATTGACCGTGGCATTCGGTTCTTTACCCGTCATCTTTTTAACAAGCTCCTGAACAGCAGGGATACGGGTTGATCCACCAACAAGAACCACTTCATCAATATCTTTTACAGAAAGGTTTGCATCCTTTAAAGCCGTTTCAACGGGTGTCCGAAGCCTATGGCAAACAAAGTACAGATCCAATCTCCACAGTTAAAATCTTCACATACAGAGGAAACAATTACTACAATATCAACGATTACTTGAAATTAATCATTTAAACTTAAACTACCTGTCAAGTAAATCTGAGCACAACTCCTCAAACTTTGCTCTCGTTAGCGTCGTATCGATATGTTTTGGCCCATCTGATGTTGCCGTGATGAAAGGTAAACTACAATAAACAGTACCCATAATCTTAGAACGATGAAATTAAGAGTTAGTGGGAAATGAAAAAGAATACAAATTAGCATATATGAATACCTAATATTAGTTTGTGTCAAAGTAGAAAGCTCCATCTTTGCTTTCTCAGCAGTCTCTGTTAGTCGTTGAAGAGCTTGCTTATCTTTAAGAAGATCAATGCCCTCATCCCTCTTGAAACTTTCAGCAAGCCAATCAACAATTCTCTGTTCAGATTTCAAGAATCATAACCAATTCGAAACCTTTAAATCACATGTTTTCTATAAGCAAATCTATGAAAATCCCAACCTTGTCAAAGTCATCTCCTCCTAAATGGGTGTCTCCTGAAGTTGATAATACCTCAAAAACTCCATCCCCAACCTCAAGAACTACAAATCAGAAGAAAATCTCCATCAATTATTAACATTTTCACATTTTGTGTGGCCAAAACCAGAAGGGAAAGCTTATGGAACAAGCATACATACATACCTGATACATCAAATGTGCCTCCACCAAGATCAAAAACTAGAATTGTTTCATTATTTTTCTTGTCAAAACCATAAGCCAATGAAGCAGCCGTGGGTTCATTGATGATACGAAGAACCTCAATACCCGCAATGCGACCTGCATCTTTTGTTGCAGTTCTTTGGGAATCATTGAAATATGCAGGCACTGTTACCACAGCTTTTGTAACCTTGTCACTTAAAAACTTTGAAGCATCATCAACAAGCTTCCGCAAAACCTAAATTCAATTTAAGATTCCATTAAACTAAAGCATTTTTCACAGAAAAAGAATGATGAATCGAAGTGGGGGTGGTTGTACGGTACCTGTGCGGAGATTTCTTCAGGGGCGAATTGTTTACCAATTGCAGGGCATTCTAATTTAACATTTCCATTATCGTCTCTAATCACTTTATAAGAAACCTGCTTCGATTCTTCATCAACCTCCATCATTTTCCTTCCGATAAACCTTTTAACCGAGAAAAACGTGTTTTCCGGATTCACCACCGCTTGCCGCTTCGCAATCTGACCAACTAACCTATCACCGTTTTTACTATACGCTACTACCGACGGCGTCGTTCTCTGACCTTCTGCGTTTGTGATTATGGTTGGTTGGCCTCCCTCCATCGCTGCCACCGCCGAATTCGTCGTACCCAGATCAATTCCCACCACCTTCTCGTTCATAACCTTCAATACACGTCGTCTTTGAGGCCTCAAGACCCATGATCGCTGACTATTTGATATGGATTTGCCGAAAAAAGAGGTTTTTGACGACGATGAAGACGGAAAGGAATTGGAATTAGAGTTACGGTTGATGATGTGGGGTTTGAAGGAGCATGAAGGAGATATTGTTGTTGCAGACATTTGGATTGGATGAACGTTGGAATGAAGAATGTTGTGGGTGATGAGATCAGTAGTGTGGTAATGGTTGAGAGTGAGTGAGTTTGAAGGGTTTTAAAGCAGTATGGGGAAAACATGGAAGAATTGAGAAATTACGAGCGATGAAAATGGAAGAAAGTAGAGGTTTCTAGAGAAGCCTGTGAATAATATAATACTAGGTTATAACCCACGGACACGTGTGTAAATTAAATTAAGTTACTTAATTAATATTACAATAATTTTTTTCGGATAGACCCTACTTGTAAAATTATATTTTACAATGTTTGTTTTTATCATTTTGATATTTTTGTGGCACTAACTGTCACTAATTTTACGTCATGTGTCAAGTTGATATTTTTGTGGCACTAATTGTCACTAATACAGATAGGACTTGAACATCATAAAATATCCATGTCTATTATTGGCAAATTATATTATATGCACTTGAACACACTTTATGTGACTTTCAACCAGTTTCAATTGTAATTTAACTTTTTATAATATACTCATTTGATCCATTGGAGACAAAAATATAACCCTAATAATCCATATATAGGTAATGAGTTGAATTTGGTAACTTCATAAATAATTATGAGTTGAATTTGGTAACTTCTTAAAATTAATATATGGCATAGGTGTAATTATTTATTTTAGTTAAGGGTACAAGAGACATTTCATAAATAATTATGAGTTGTCATTAATATGGGCCATTGATTTATTTCCATCCAATGGTCCAGAAACTCCAAGTGGTTTTCTTATTATATATAGTATAGATATGGTCAAATATTATTTTATAACAATTATATATATGTACCATTTATCATGGTCGTCTCTTAGATTTCGGAGGCTCTGTGCAATAACTATAAAAGAGGCCCTATAAAATTAAAATTAATATTAGCATCATCAACATTAGTCTTATTTTTAAAAAACTTATCAAGAGCATCAGTTTGAGACTTAACAAGCTCTTCAATTCATTTTTTCTATTTTATGTTTTTCATACCCATACTCGTGTTTTCTCATCCAAGAAGACATAAAAGTTTATATAACGATTAGGAAAATGTTGAAAGAATGAAAGATACAACCTGATGGTGACTTATTGGGCTTTGGATTTGTGTTGTTACTTATCGGGCTTTGGCTTCACAAACATTACACGTAAACATACCAAAAAAAAAAAAAAATTTGTGGCCCTTTGGATTTTGGGGCCCTGGGCAAAGGCCCACTTTGCCCTCCCTCATCAGCGGGCCTGATAATTATATTTCAACGATAAATATATAAAACTGTAAATATAATATTGATTTTATTTTCATAATTTATATAGTCAATACCAGTTACCCGCTTCTTGTGACGGATGATAAAAAGGTTAATGTTACGCGATACAAATGTACTTTTTCAAATATATTTATAGGTACTTGAACTTTTTTTTCTTACCCTTATGATACATGTTTTTTAGTTTCTATTCCGATATGGTCATTTCTACATAAAGTTCGGTTTTTCAACAAATTGAGTCAAGTTTTTCAATCAGACTCTATAAAAATGTATGTTATTGGAATGAAAAACTAAATTACATGTACAATATGAATAACAAAAAGATTCATGTATTTGAAAAAATACATTAGTGTTGTATCTTAACTCTTAATAAAATCACATACTTTTATGAACACAATCCAAAACATTATTTAATAAAAATATAGATTGCATATGATAATAACTAAAAAAGTTTAATTTTATGTTATATCTATGTTATGTATTAATTAATAGGTTGCATTATTGTAATATAGTTTTAGCTTTATGTTGAACAAAAGTAAATATATATATATATACATAACTAAAAACATAAATTTTATGATGCAAAAGAAGTATTATACTAATAGGAGATGATCATTTGAACAACTCAAAAAATCTAGAAAAATAAAAAACAACATGAGTCATCCATTTTGTCAATCAAAGCTTTCGACTTTCTCTGTCTCTCATCTTCATCTGCTCTCCATCTCGGAGATTGGGGTCCGCAGAGACCCAGATCCCGATCTAAGTCTTAAGAGAGACTACTTTAATCAATTTTTCATAATTATTGTGGACATTGAGTCAGCCCAATGGGCCTAAGCTGAGGGTTGCTGCAAAGCCCGTAATAATGTCAAACATATTATAGAGGCTTTGAAAGCTTCCTTTTGGGCAGAACAATGTGTTAGCTTATTTGCATAAATCTCTTTTTTTTGGGCAATTTACCACAAGTGCAAGATTAAAAGTGTGATTCGTTTGACACTAGATGGTTTGCAAATCTCTCGAAATGATTAAATTAAGCATTTGGGACGTTGATGGGGTTGTTTGTAGATCGGTTCTCAACAAATACACGAAAAGTTATTCGGTTTGTGATTAAAATCCTCAATCATTTTTCATTGCACAAAAAATCTCCAACTCGACTGACTAAAATTTATCATAATGAGGTTTTTTTTTAAAAAAGACTTGCAACCTAATAAACCGGTTGAATTTGTTACCAACCATTCGTCTCTAACAAACATTCTTTCCAGCAAACTCACTTGTCTGTGTTATATGTACAAATTCACATTTCTTGTTGATTTCTTTGTTTAAATCTGTGTTTTTTTTTTGTTGAAATTTACTTTTTCATCGAAGTTCCGGTGGTCACTGATAACTTGTCGACGGTGGCCTATAACTTTCAACCGGTTACAACCGGTAATATCTCAATTCCGTGAGATTTTTCCTGTTAGGGGTTTTTTGTGCAATGAAAAATGGTTCGAAGTTTTAATAACAAAAATGTTCCAACTTAAAGATTTTTTTGTACAAATATCCCATTAATAACGCAATTACTAAACTAATTAAAACGAATGATTAAGTCTTTATATTTTATTTAAATGGTTAAGTTATTGCATATTATAAAAGTAAACCATAAACTTATTCTGCTTTATTAAGATAAACTAGATTAATACCCATGTATTACATGGATTGATGTAAAAGATTTGTTAAAAATTAAATATTAATAAAGAGGTGTGATCCCTTAAGCACCTTCAAAAAAAAAATTTAAAATTAAGATACAATAAAAACTAATAAAAAGATGGCATACATGCAAAATCATTGAGTTTATGGTAAAAAGTGATGACTCTAAGTCAATGTTTAAGTCAAAGAAGACAACTAAAATGTGATTCAAAATATTTGAATTATTGATTTAAATATAATATTTTATGGCTCTTACATATGTAATTCAATTTAAATATTATCTTACTATTATTGATTAAAAAAATGCTAAACCTTCATTGTGTTTTATTTGTTGTTGTATTATTATCAATAACCCCATTGAAATCAACAAAATAATTTTTAAATGGTAATTATTTTATATTATTAATTTTTATGAAGTATATTAATTTAAATTGTATAAACTTGTTAGAGACCTTAAAATAAACCATACATAAGTTTTTCTTATTATAGATGTTTTAATTAATAATAAATATTTATTGCCTTAGTGATTAAAACTTGATATAACATTTCCAACGTCAACTTAATAAATAATTAATTAAGTAAGATTAGTCAAAATTAAGTTATTTTAAAATATAAATTTTGCAACATTTATTTTTGAAGCTTTAGAAAATATTAATACAAAAGTTTATTTTAAGAAAATACATTTGAAATTTAAATGGTTATTTTTTTAATGTGTCAATTTTAATACTTAACATATAAAGATTTGATAACAAAAAAAATTTTCAATTTATTTTAAACTAAAGTATTTAATTATAATTTCATAAAACCATTCGGACATTTAAAATTTTGATATTTCATTGATCTTTTAAAATTTTTTATTATAAAACTAAATTTTTTATTTTACCGATTTTTTTAAATTATTTACTCTTTGGGACATTTAAACATGAAGCTTATTTTATTGATTTTTTGTAAAAAATTATTTTAGCTTGTTAATCTTGAAATCTTTAAATGAATGTTAATTGTAGTTTGAATTATTTTAGGTAACAAAAATAATAAGTTTCAACAATAAAGTTTAAATTAAATCAATTAAATGATAAGAATGTTACTTAAATTAATGTTAAGTTTATTTTTGGAAAAATAGCGAGAAAATAAAAAAGTGAGGTATTAGAATGGTGACACGTGGCATAAAATTGTTCTCAATTATTATAATATATAGATTATAAACTCTTAAAAAGATCTTAAAGTTAATCGCCTTTTTTTTTAAATTTTTTTAACTGCAGATTGACATAATCAGTGGTTTTTATAAAGTAAAGTGAGTTAACCATTAAAATAAAAATGTATATGGACTTAATTGTTTGATTTTATAAACATTTAAAAAGTATTTGATCACAAAATAAACAAAAAAACGTTGATTTCTTTGAAATTTTTTCCAAAAGAAGAAGAAATGAGTAAAAAAAATAAAAAGAATGCTCAGTTAACTTCTAATTTAAAACTACAATTATTTTAGAACTACAATTATTCGTATGGTCCTTCTTTTAATACATTGACTTGGATGAATGTATAAATTTACACACGTGTTATACCTGATTTAGATAGTTTTAGAAAACAAATTTTATATACGGTATGTACTACTGATTGTAGTTTTGTTATAACTTTTGAGAGCCGTAACTTTTTGAAAGAATGATAGCTTTTAATTTTATAAATGTATCGGTAAAAGTAACTGAAGTTAGAGTATTTAGTAATAAATTATTTAAAATAACATTAATATTAATTAAAAGTTATGGTTTATGATTACTAGGATGGTAAACAAATATTATTGTTTGACCAAAAGCTCAAACTACTTTGAAAGTTATTATAAATAGGTTCTCATAAAAGAGTGTTTAAGAACTACTCTCTCCGTCCTAAAATAATTGTCCACTTTTGACTTTTGAAGTATTTCTTTCTCAACTTTGACATAAAAATATTTTTTCTTTGTGTTATATAATATGTGATGTAAAATATATGAAAGAATTTGGTTTTAAAGGTATTTTCATTGGGTATAATTTTCATCAAGTATTATATAACACAAACAAATATATTTGAGGTCAAAGTTGAAAAGGAAAAACATCAAAAGGTAAAAGTAGACAATTATTTTGGGACGAAGGGAGTATTGTTTTCAATTAAAAGTTAAAATTCCTATTAACCAAACGAAACTTTTAGGTTAGAGAGTTCAAATATCACAATCTGAAGTGGTAATTCTAGTCCTTATAGTTGTTAACTTTAACCATTCTTTAATCTTTACTAGATTTGTTAAAATGGTTTTTTTTATCAATCAAACCACTGAATCTTAGGTGGCGTTTTGGTTCTTAGGTGGCGTTTTGGTTCGTGGAATGAAATTTGAAGGAAATGATACTCAAATTTTGTTTGTTTATAACTTTTGCTAACAAAGATTAAGAGTAAAATTTTATTTATTTGACACCAAATTTTTTGTTTCTAGAAATTTAGCATTCCTTCTAATTCAAACATGAATTAAATTCAAAGTTATACATGAATTAGATTATAATATACATCATTAATCAATACTAAACTCTCTTTTACTTACATCAGTCATCATCAAACACAGTAACAACTTAAATTTAAACTCTACTTTCTTCATATTCATTTCATGAACCAAACGTATGTTAATTGATTTTGTTTTCGAAACTAAAAAGAAAAAGATCAATTTTAAATTGAAAATTTGATAACTACATAGCATGTTAGCATAAAGAAAATTAGATATACATAAGCCAAAAATAAGAATAAATAAACAAATAATGCTGGCTAGCTACAAATATAATATAGTAAAAATAAAAAATGTTGTATTGGCAAACACATGGTATTATTAGCCAATTCTACATAAGGCTACAAATAAATGATTTCTTTTTTCGCCATGTTAGGAAAGAGATAAATTTTTGAAGATTTCTTCAAGAATATCAAGCGGTATCCATTATCTTCTGAATTGTGATTTTTATTGAATTATAAGATAAATGTACTTTAAATATTTTATTTGTAAAATCCATCTATCTATTCTATTAAAATACGAAATAAATTAATATTTATCATTTGATTAGATTGTCAATTGGCATTTACTTTGTTTGACATTTGTAATTTATTCTTTTATTATACAAAAACGTAATGTTTTGAAATAAATTTTATAATAAATAAAATATGTTTTTATAATAATAAATAATATATGTTTTATAAAATCATATACAAAAGTATTTTAGTTATGTTTTGCTTTTATTTTAGGTTTTTTAGGTTTTTATATCTTTTTGTTTATACTTCCTCTAGCTTCAATTATATTGTCAAACATTTATGTGTTTATAAAAGCTTCATCTTACGGTTATAACTTATAAAACTTACAAGGAAGAACATATATAGGATAAATTTCAATTTCAATAACGATCAGATTAGATTTTCCATCAAACAATTTTTTTTTTAAAAGATCCTCTTTCAATATTATGTTTTCGTGCGAAATCTTATTTCTTGTCCTTTTAAGGTTTTAGCTATTAATCTCCCATCGTGAATATCAATTTCTTGTACAATGTTACAAGTTAAAGAAAAGGGGGCATCATATTATCACCGAGGTGGGCCTTGTTACACTAGGTAGTCTTGAACTGTCGGTGTGAGTTGGGGGTGGAGATGTTCTTCTTGTATCTTATTAATATTAATAACAAACGAAAAATAATCAAATAGCTCGGTATGTATGTCATTGATAGCTATTAGCTACATGAAAACATTTTTGTTTTTAATTTTATAATGTTGTAAAAAGTAGTCATATAAATATATAGTATAATCCTTAATGTTATATTATATAGTTTTACAATTACATAGTTACACACAACATCATTTTCATGAGATTTTAATCAAAAGTACCCTTTATCATAATATAAAGGGTAAATTACAATTTTCGTCCCTGTGGTTATACACAAATTATGGTTATCGTCCTTTTAATGATTAAATTACGATTACAGTACTTATAGTTGGCAATTTATTATGTCTTTGGTCCCTTTGTCCAATATTTTTTTTTAAAATGACGATTTTGCCCTTTCATTATTATTTCAGTTTTGGTCCTTGATCAAATTATTTCTTTTTACTTAATTTATTAATAGCTTTTTTATTTTTTACTATTTATTTAATATATTTACTATTTGTTAAACAAAAAATATAGTTTAAAATCAACAAAATATGTAAACTTGACATATTTATATGTATAAATTAATTTAATTTTTTAACTTTATGAAATAATTATATATTTTATTAAGTTATAATTACAACAATTATGGTTTTCCTTAAGTTATATGTATAAGGTTTATCGACCATTAACTTTATGGTATAACTAAATTAGAATAGAAAACACGTTAAATTATATATTGGTTAAGATAAAAACAAAATAATTAAATTAACTTGAACAAAAAAATTATTAAATATATAAGTATTTATACGAATGTAACATATAATAAAGACAATAGAATATAAATTAAATGCATAAACAGATTCAATTTTTATAAATGAAAAGTAATATACATTTAGAAAAATAAATATATAAATAGTTCAACGTATATCTAAAATCAATATGTATGAACGATAATAATAGTATTTATAACAATAATTAACAAAAATACAACATATTAAATTAAGTCATATACAAGTTATTTTCATTCATTACTACTTAGTCATGTAAATACTTAAATCATAACAAAATAATAATATTAATACTATTAATAATAATATCAAATAAATAAATAAATAAAACATATTGAATAACTTTTATATCAATTGAATTTTAATAGCAATAACTAGACAATATAATAAAAAAAATAGAAAATATATTAAATAAATAGTAAAAGAATAAAAATCTATTAATAAAATGAAATAAATGAAATAAATGAAATAATTTGATCAATGACCAAAACTGAAATAAAAATAAAAGGGCAAAATCGTCATTTTAAAAAAAATATTGGACAAAGGGACCAAAGTCATAATAAATTGCCAACTATAAGTACTGTAATCGTAATTTAATCATTAAAAGGACGATAACCATAATTTGTGTATAACCACAGGATGAAAATTGTAATTTACCCTAATATAAATTTCTAAGAATTTGTTAGTTGAAAAGATTAGTTATGAAAATAATATAATAAAATTTCTATTGAAAGTAATGGAAAAAAATTAACAAAATAGATGGTGAAATGATGACAAAAGGACCCCGGCCCCCACCGTTCTTCTTCTTCCCTCTCAAATGCCACATGGTAGACCCCCACCCCCACCACCACCACCCCCACCACCCACAATACAATTCAATACAAATCAAAACATACACACCAAACTTCATCACTTAGCCTCTACGTCATTACCCTTTTCAATTCTCACTCCCCCTCCCGCCGGCGACGGAGGAAACATGGCCAAGCTCATAGTACAAGTCATTGATGCCACCGACCTCATGCCCAAAGACGGCCAAGGCTCTGCCAGCCCTTTTGTCGAGGTCAATTTTGACGGCCAGCGACAACGTACCCAAACCAAAATCCGAGATCTTTTTCCGGCGTGGAACGAGACTCTTGTTTTCAACGTTGATGAACCCAGGAATCTCCCTTTTTCCACCATCGAGGTTACTGTGTATAATGATCGGAATCCCAACCACCATAAAAATTTCCTTGGTCGTGTTCGGATATCCGGTGTGTCTGTGCCGTTGTCGGAGACTGAAGCTTCTGTTCAGAGATATCCACTTGATAAGCGTGGAATGTTTTCTCATATTCGAGGAGATATCGCCCTCAAAATCTACGTTGTTCATGGTCAGTATTTTTCGAATCAACCGCCACCGCAAGAAAAAGAGCGTCCTCCGCCGCCGCCGCAACAGCATCACCATGTTCGGAATGAAAATGATTGGAATGATCCTTTTGAAAGTGGAAATAAACAGGTGCCTGTAGTGGAAGAAATCAAGAATAATCATTTTCCTTTCGAAAACGAGTACAAGCAGTACGAGGATACTAATGATAAAAAGAAGAATAAAGAGAAACAAAAGGAATCGAGAACTTTTTACTCCGTCGGTACCGGCGGAGGAGGAGGTGGTCCAGCACCGGTGCCGGCGGCCCCACCTCCTGTAGCCGTCGAAAAGAAAGCCAATTTCATGAGAGCAGGACCGACTAACATGATGCATATGCAGTTCCCGGGTCAAAAACCACCACCAAATTTCGGGTTGGTGGAGACACGGCCACCAGTGGCGGCGCGTATGGGGTACCGTGGAGCAGACAAGACGGCGACAACCTACGATTTGGTGGAGCAGATGCATTTTCTGTACGTAAACGTGGTGAAAGCCAGAGACCTCCCGGTGATGGACATTACCGGCAGCCTGGACCCATACGTCGAAGTGAAGCTCGGAAACTATAAAGGAGTAACGAGACACCATGAAAAGAATCAATACCCTGTTTGGAACCAGGTTTTTGCATTTTCGAAAGAACGATTGCAATCCACCATTCTCGAATTGGTGGTAAAAGATAAGGATTTGTTAACCAAGGATGATTTCGTCGGAAGGATCAGGATTGACATCGTCGACGTTCCGACAAGGGTCCCGCCGGACAGCCCCTTGGCTCCTCAATGGTATAGATTGGAGGACAAAAATGGGGCTAAAGTGAGAGGAGAGATTATGCTCGCCGTCTGGATGGGAACTCAGGCCGACGAGGCTTTTCCGGGAGCATGGCACTCTGATGCTCATAATGTTAGTCATCATAATCTTGCAAATACTCGATCAAATGTTTACTTCTCACCAAAATTGTATTACTTAAGAATTCATGTCATTGAAGCTCAAGATCTTATACCGGTGGATCGCAGCCGAATGCCCGAGTTTTATGTAAAGATAAATCTTGGGAGCCAGGTGCGAACCACCGGTATCTCCCCAGCACGAAGCTTAAACCCCTCATGGCAGGAGGAGTTAATGTTCGTTGCTTCCGAACCGTTTGATGAGTTTGTTATAATTAGCGTCGAGGATAGGATAGGACAAGGAAAGGATGTTTGTGTAGGGAAGGCACTTGTGCCAGTGCGAAGGATTCCACAAAGGTACGATTCAACGAAGCTTCTTGAAGCTGCGTGGATCGATCTAGGGAGACCTTCGCACTGGGAGGATGAAGGCGAGAAGAAGAAAGAGGTCAAGTTTTCGAGCAAGATTCATCTTAGGATGTGTTTGGATGCTGGTTATCATGTTCTTGATGAATCCACACACTTCAGTAGCGATTTGCAGCCTTCGTCGAAAAATTTGAGGAAGCAAAGCATCGGGATACTCGAACTCGGGATCCTAAGTGCCAAGAATCTGTTGCCAATGAAGACACGGGAAGGTAGAATGACGGATGCGTATTGTGTCGCAAAGTACGGGAACAAATGGGTGCGAACCAGGACGCTTCTCAACACGCTAACACCTCGTTGGAACGAGCAGTACACCTGGGAAGTATACGATCCGTGTACGGTGATCACTGTTGGTGTTTTCGATAACTGCCACATCAACGACAAAGAAGAGTCGAGAGACCAGAGGATTGGGAAAGTGAGGATTCGGCTATCGACGTTGGAAACAGACCGTATCTACACGCACTACTACCCGTTATTGGTTCTACAACCCAACGGTTTAAAGAAACACGGGGAGCTCCACTTGGCGATACGGTTCACCTGCTTAGCTTGGGTGAACATGGTGGCTCAATATGGTAGACCACTACTACCCAAAATGCACTATGTTCAACCGATATCGGTGAAACACATCGACTGGCTGCGCCACCAAGCAATGTTAATCGTGGCATCACGGCTTTCGAGAGCAGAACCGCCGCTCAAACGAGAGAACGTAGAATACATGCTTGATGCAGATTACCATATGTGGAGCTTACGAAGAAGCAAGGCGAACTTCCACCGAATCATGTCTCTTTTATCAGGAATCACAGCCGTTTTTCGATGGTTAGATGGGATTCGTCAATGGAGGAATCCATTAACGACGATCCTCGTCCATGTCTTGTTCTTGATCTTAGTCTGTTACCCTGAGCTGATACTGCCAACGATCTTCCTATACCTTTTTGTTATCGGGTTATGGAACTACAGGTTCAGGCCACAAAACCCACCCCATATGGATGCTCGTATCTCGCAGGCCGAAATGACTCACCCTGATGAGCTAGACGAGGAATTCGACACTTTCCCAACTTCACGTCCGACTGATATCGTGAGAATGAGGTATGACCGAATGAGGAGCGTTGCAGGTAGAGTTCAAACAGTGGTCGGGGATTTAGCGACACAGGGAGAGAGAGCAATGGCATTACTTAGTTGGAGAGACTCGAGGGCTACCGCGATCTTCATCATAATCGCATTGGTGTGGGCTGTTTTCCTTTACGTGACTCCGTTTCAAGTGATCGCGATTTTGTTCGGGCTTTACTGGCTTCGGCATCCTCGATTTCGAAACAAGATGCCTTCGGTACCTGTTAATTTTTTCAAGAGATTGCCTTCCAAGTCTGATATGCTTCTGTGATTGTATTGTATATACGTGATTCTGTTAACATATTATTGATCAACCAAATAAATGCAATAAATCATTGATTCTTTTGCCTATTGTCTACTTTTAACCATAACCTTTGGTTACAACCAAAAATCATACATGTAAGATTGATCAAACGTGATAGGTTTGTAGATTTTTTTTTTTTTTTTTTGGATTTGTATTCTATCAAATATTTGTATTATGTAGCATTTTATTTATCATAATTTTGTCAAAAAATGCAATGTAACTGAGATTTAAAAATTTGTTAATCTAAAGAATGCAAGGTAAGTAGGATTTAAAATTATAGGGGAGGCTGAGTTTTTTAATGACAAAGAAAGAAGAGATATAAAAAATATTTGGATTTTAAATTTTTTACTAAAATCTACAAACCAAATACAGGTTTTTTTTTTACAGAAAATATACAAATTGAGTGGATAAAAGAACTAGTGAGTTTAAATGAGCAAATAATAATACTCTTCAGTTTTAAAACTGGGCAAATAAAAGAAGGGATAATTGCACTAAAAACCTCCAATTTGTCAGTTTTTTTTATTAAAACCCCCAAACCATTTTTCATTGCATTGAAAACCCAAAACTAACTAGAAATCAGTAAATCAAGGTTTTATCAATGGGTAACCGGTTGAAACCGGTTATTAATCCTACGTGGACCGATAAATAACCTACGTGGAGTAAGTATTAGTTGTTGAAACCACTTGTCAAGTATTACACATTCATTTAAACCCCCGTTGATGATATAATGCCGTTAAAAATTACAATTAAAATTATCAAATGGGGTTTAAATGATGTGTAGTACTTGACAACCGGTTTCAACAATAAAAATTTATTCCTCATAGGTTATTTACCGGTCCACGTAGGATTAATAACCGGTTTCAATCGGTTACCCATTGATAAAACCTTGATTTACTGATTTTTAGTTAGTTCGGGGTATTTTATGCAACGAAAAATGGTTTGAGGTTTTAATCACAGAAAACTAACAAGTTGGGGTTTTTTGCACAATTATCTCATAAAAGAACTAACGAGTTTAAATATTATTACATACATATATGATGCAAAGGTTTATAAGGGTGAGGGGAGTGTTGGGAGTGAGGTGTGCAGCCGAACGAATGGTACCGTGAGGAACATCGTCCCTTATGCGGTACCATCATTTTGTGCCAAGAGATGCATGGTGATGCCAAGAGCGAAATCCCTCCCATAATATATTTTTTTCTTTTTAAATATATTTGTGTGTATTTTTAAGTGGTGCAAAAAGATATGTAAACAATGAGATGAAGATATAGAAATATGAAAGTTGTAGAAAGAAAAAATAAAGGTAGATATATTAGTACAAAATGATGACTAACTCCTCTTAGCACAAGAAGGAATAAAGGGGCCACATATGCATCAATAATTTGGCCACAATAAGACATGAAAACATGATACATCCAACCCCCAATAACTCATTCATTGCTAACTTTCAAAAGTGCACTTGAGTTTTTTAAAACACTACCACCACACCATATGATATATATATATATATATATTACATTGCAAATGTCTCTCTTTTGATTTATATATATTTCTCCATGGCTTATAATAATAATTTTTATCTAAAATGATTCTAAAGACAAAAACAAATGTTTTTTATTTGTTAAATGTTTATAATAATTTATTACATAACAAGTTAAAATAAAGTTGGAAGTATTTACTTATTTTTTTGTTTAAACACATATAATACTGTTTGAGAAGAAAATATGTGAATCTTATTTTAAGAAGGCTTAACATATTGATATATACAAAATATGCTATCATAGCCTTTGTCACTTCTGGGATGATTCCTATGAATATTCATCATATGTATTATGTACAACGTTATATCAAGAAAAGGATGAGCCATATGATTATGGGGGCCATAAACACTCGTTAGGCTTGAATCGTCGGTGTGTCTGAGAGGTGAGATGTCGTTTTTATTGTTTTAGAATAATACTTATAACAACAAACGAAATAGATAAAAATTAATAAAGAACATTCAATATGAAATCTCACTATGATGGATGGTCGTACTTCTCTAACTATATGTGATGTGAGTTTTCTCGAAACAAGTCAATTTTTACAAGAAAATTTTCTTTCACATCGAAAGATTACCAAAGTTCAATACGTTGTTTTTGTTTAAGCTGTTTATTGCATGTAGCAAGTTTTACTACAATCTCTGTGTTATCTTGTCTAAGGATGATAACAGGCGTAAACTATAGTTAAAATACCTTAGTTAAAAAACCTCTACTCCCATCCGATTAAAAAACCCATGGAGACTTAGATTAGTATCACATTCACGTAACTGAAGATAATCGTAAGGATTCAAGAATAACCGTTTAACCTAAACGATTTAACTTTGTAACGAGAATCAAATCTGACGTAAACGATTAATTTTCTCCTTAGGACTGTTTGCTTACCATTTAACATAAATGGTGATAGGAATTTCACACGGGGTTCGATTAAATTTATTTTAAACGATCATTTCAAATCTATTATAGTTATTGCTAATTACACTTGATAGTGAACCGTGATTTTTAACCAGGATGATGGTGGTGACATAAATTAAGGGGATTATGAACTCTGATAGTTATTCCGCTTAACCCATACTATATTAAGGTAGATGTTAACATCGCTACACGTGGATGTGTCCATGTGAGATTTTAAGTGACGTAAAATTATATAATAGATGACCCAATAAATAAGAAGGCAAAATATTATATGTTTTGATAATAAGTTCAAATGTTATTGCATAATGCGTGTTAGATTTAAATTGTTGCATATATTGATAATAATGAAAATGTATTTGTATGTTTTGATAACAAGTACATACGTCACATGTATAAATCACTTTAAAAAATGTTATTGTTATATAAACTGATAAAAAATAAAATGTTATTGCATAAATACACATATGAAAATGTATAATCGTATATCATATAACCGTAAATAAATAAGAAACTAATTTCAAAAGCTTAGAAGTCATAAATAAATAATTTTAGTGGAACTAAAAAATATATTTCCTGACAATAATAATAATATGATTAAGTAAATTTTAATTTCAACTTTTATCAAAAATATAAAATTCTAAAGGGTAAGGCCTTTAGTTAATGAAAATTTTTAAAATTTTCATTTTACTTTTAGAAAAAATAAAATCTTGTCTACTTAAAAGCAATTTTTGAAATTTTATTTCACATTTTAAAATATCAATTTTCACACTCTCTCTTAAAGCTAAAACTTTATCATCTAAATAAGTTTTCACTTTTTAATGAAACTCTTACTTTTTTCTAAGAACTAAAAATTAAAAACTAAAATCCAAAAATAACTAATTTTAGTTAACTAAACACAACTTAATTATTTTAATTATTGAAGTTATAAAAAGGGATAATTACAAAAATAGCCATTTTTCCCATGTTTATTCACTTTTTAGCCGCTTTATATACATTTTACCAAAATAGTCACACTTTACGTTACCGCATTTACGTGATAGCCACAATTTACGTGATTTGTACTTTTTTTCATTTTTTAATGCATTACGTTACAAAAGGTGTCTGGTCACGTAAATTGTTGTACTTTACGTTACCATTTTTGCTCCTTCCCCATGAATGTTTGGTGGGATGTCTTGTCACACTTTACGTTACCACATTTACGTGATAGCAACAATTTACGTGATTTATATTTTTTTCCATTTTTTAATGCATTACGTTACAAAAGGTGTTTGGTCACGTAAATTGTTGTACTTTACGTGACCACTGATTTGTACCTTTTTTTTCATTTTTTTAATGCATTACGCTACAAAAGGTGTTTGGTCACGTAAATTGTTGTACTTTACGTGACAATTTTTGCTCCTTTCCCATGAAGGTTTGGTGGGATGTCTTGTCATACTTTAAAATATTTTTTTAAGCAATCATTACATTTTTATGGGGAAGGAGCAAATTTTTAAAAGTGGTCACGTAAAGTACAACAATTTACGTGACCAAACACCTTTTGTAACGTAATGCATTAAAAAATGAAAAAAAAGTACATATCACGTAAATGTGGTAACGTAAAGTGTGACTATTTTGGTAAAATGTATATAAAATGGCTAAAAAGTGAATAAAGATGTGAGATGTGACTATTTTTGTAATTATGATGATAGTAAAGAATAAAGAAAATATATTTGCGGATATATGTATGAAGTATATGAAGATTGAAGAGACATGGTCAGAAATGTTTGGGAGTTCAGAAGTGGCAGAATGCAGGCAGGCACGCTGGGTGACTGACTGACTGTGAGAACAGCAAACCCACACACAACTACTGTCAATAGAAAGCTGGATTTCTTTCACAACACAAATGGGACCCACACTATATTATTTTATCTTTCCTTTTTTGTTTTCTTTTAATCATCAAAACCACTCCTCATTCCTCATAAATAAATATATTTAATTCCAAAAAGTTTTGCTCTGTTTAACACTTAAAAGTCAATGAATTAAATGCTATATATACTATCCATCGATACATATAACAGAGGAGAACACAAAACGTCACATGTCGTCATCAAGTTCCACCTAAAGATTGCACAGTTAATATGCGATTGATTCAAAGTCATAATGAGGTTGGTTCGAGTCGTTTGACGTGGCAGTGGTCAAATGATGAGGATGCAGCAAGGTTGAGAGATAAATTCAATGATCTGGAGAGTTTGATGCGGCCCATTGTATTGTGTAGTGGAAAAGATGGTTGGAAATGGGAGGGTGAAAAGTCCGGAATTTACACAGTTAAATCTCTTAGAAGCATCATTGACAGTCTTAATGGTGGGGTAGATGGTGTTAGATGGTATTGGAATAATTGGTTGCCAACTAGAGTCAATTGCTTCATTTGGAAACTTGTGTTGCGGAGATTACCGACGCGTAAGAATTTGATTGATAGAGGAGTAGATGTGCCTTCAGTCTTATGTCCAATATGCAGAAATGAGGAAGAGACGGAAGATCACTTATTTTATAGTTGCTCGATTAGTTATAATCTATGGATATGGCTGTTGGATTGGATCCAAATTGAATCTGGTAACCATCGTTCGTTAGATGAGGTTTGTGGTGTGGTTTTAGATGGCGGTAGATCGAAGGCTAGAAGAAAGTTTTTTGAACTAGCTATGGGTGGATTGTTATGGTTTATTTGGTTAGCAAGAAATAATGTGGTGTTCAAGAATGCAAGTATCTCGGCTTCAATGATAAAGGATGAAATTCAAACCAATTTATTTACTTGGTTGAAGTATCGAGGAGATTGTAAGTCTTTATTGTGGTCAATGTGGTGCTCTAGCCCTTCTTCGTTCTTTTAATTTCGTATTGTACTTTGTTCTAGCATCTTGCTAGTATTTAATAAAATTTGTTGGGAGCCAGCTTGAGGTGATGGCAATGCCGAAGCTTTGAGTTGGTTTTCCTTTTGTCGTTCAAAAAAAAAACCTAAAAAGATAAATACAATTTATTATCTCTAATATTTATAAATATTAATAAATCATTATTATTATCCAATTTGACATTATATAATAGTTTTATTTACCATCATTATCTCTATTCATGTATATTTAAAAGGATAGATATATAATATTTTGACAAATGACTATAAATTTCTTGTACTTTTTATAATAATCAATATTTATATGGTTTACTTTTATGTTTACATATATAGTATATAACAAATTATTTTTTAAAATTTATCCACGTAATATGTGGGTTCATAAACCAGTTACATACACATAAAAAAAGGAAAACGAAGAAATTTATTTTTAATCTTTTATAGTTTTATTATAAAAAATAGGGTTAAATATGAAAAAAATCAACATGTTTTTCACGTTTTTTGCGATTTAGTCCCTCCGTGTTATTTTTTATCAATAAAATCCTTAAGTTATATATTTGTTTGTGGATTTTAGAATTTTTCTTTTTCTTTTTTCAAAAAAGTCTTCAATTTTGTGGACTTTTCGGAGAAAAATAGTGAAAACATGTTGGTTTTTTGTAGAAAAAGACCGGGTTGATAATGTAAAAAAATAAAACTTTTTCGAAAACCGGATTGAAAACAATAACTTGAGAGTTTTTTTAGGGAGAGACCAAATTGCGAAAAACACGAAAACATATTGGTTTTTTTCATATTAAACCCTAAAAAATAAACATGTGCTGATGATTTTTGTGTTTTTGTCTCTTAATATTTTTTCCAAAAAAATATTATTTATATTTTTTTTAAAAAATAAATACTTATTATTTTTTAATATAAAATATTAATTTATAATAAAGTATATTTATATATAAACTAGATATTTAATTTAAATCAATTCATGGCAAAAAATAAATACAACTTATTATTATTAAAAAAAATTAATACAATCTTTTTAATAAGATAATTGCACATTATTATTTTTTAATTTATAAATAATAAAAGATAAATATAATATATTATTTTTTAAAAAATAAAAAAAACTCTATTTTTGTATAAATACTAGTCTGTAATAAAATATTAAGTATTGTATTTATATATAAACAAATATCTCAATTTATATAAGTTAAAATATATTAAACAAAAATTTTTAGAAAATCATAAAAAATAGCACACACACATATCAATCTATACATTTTATATAAATAATATTAATAAAAATATTCACGTGAGTCTTTTATAGTGCGTTGCTTTGTAAACAAATAATGAGGCAATAATTGCATTGTTATCGAGTAATAATAATGAAGTTATCTTAATTATGTGGATTCTATTAACTAAAAATTCAACTCCATTAAAGAGGCTCCTAAATTAATGAAATTTTTAATTAAAATCACTATATCTTATCATTTGTCTAGACGTCTTGTAGGTAATTAATATTGCTTTAACGTTTTGCATGTGACAAAATATAGTCACATGATTGAAAATGGGTTGATTTAATTAAAATGACTCGACATCAATTCATTTCATCCGATGATATGATTTTTTAAAAAATAAAAAAAGAGAAATTATATGTAACTTTATATTCAAATATAATTTTTTATATAAAACCAACTGAATTAAGAACATATCAATTATAATTGATCTAAAAGTTTAGTATGATTAATGTTGCATGATTTAGTAGATATATGTGTGTTAATCTTTGGCCTTTTTCTAAGTCATTATATTTGTATTATGAATAAATAATCACATAAACCTTAGTTTTGAATTCGTTAAATACATTAAGTCGAGGGGCTCTTCATATCCTATTATATGTTTGTTATCCTGCATGTATATAGAAAAGACAGATTGCTTGTATGAACAAACTTTTTTTTTCCTGTTTGGACAACAATTTGAATGACGGTAAATAATTATTTTAATGAGTCTTGTCTTTCGATGGTAGTTAATGAAAATGATTATTTAATATTTATATTGAATAAAGATTCTAAATTATAAAATCTTAAAATTTTATGAAGCAATAAAATATAAAAATATTGATGACGATGACGGGTTTCGTCACATATCATCCTTAAATTAATAAATACCTAGGTCGAAGAAAATCTAATTGCATTTGACTTCAATTCTGAGACCATTTTGAAGCATTTAAATTTCACTTTCGACTGAACTAAAGAAATTCAATGAAATAAAAGAGGTTATATATGTTTGTTTGGCTCTTGAATTTTTTTTTTTATTTTGAAAAAAAATTAAATTCTATTTTAGTGTGTTTAAAACTCTTATTATAAAGATAAGAAGTAGAATTTATTTAAATTTAAACGGTTTGTAAAAGAATTAAAATTCCAGCATTTTACAAAATATACATTTAGCCTATGCTAAACTTTATATTCTACCACATCCCATGAAACACAATTAAATTTTTTTAATTATTTTGATAATAGTACAAAACCTATTTGTTTTTTAATTACATCATTAAGAAGTTACAAAATGAAAAATGATATTTTAATGAATTCATTAACAGATGCAAATAAACATAGGCTAATTATATAATTAATATTTTTATTCGTACATATGTAGAAAAGAGAAACGCTAGTTTTATATTTTATAATTAAATTGATGGAAAAATGTCATTTTCTTTTGTTGGTGGGATGTCATCGTCTACACAAAATGCACGTTCCTATCTACATGTCAATTCTAAATAATATATCATTCCACCACTAATTCACTAAAATGATCGAAGAAAAAAAGATGTATGGTTTGTTATATAATTTAAATAAAAGAAATTAATTATATTTTTCAATCATATAATTATAAACTAAATAAGTGTGGATGAAACTTGATTTAAATAATATTGCATAAAAGTGTGAAATAATTCTATTAACCTCTTCTTAATAGGATAATGGCATAAATAGTTACATACACAATATATATGTTTGATTGTTTGGAGTTGATTTTTAATTTAATTAAAAAACTAAATTTGCTATCGTAAAAATATGATGAATGACGTTAGTGGTAAAAAAAACATTAGCATCCTAAGAAAATATTGCTGACAAAATTTACCGGTAATTGAAAAACGACGGTAAGAGATTCACAGCCCATCTTGATATTATGTAAAATAATGAAAACTTATATTAGTGATCACTGTAAATAGAATACAAACTATGTTACATCACAAACATTAATTGCCTTAACAAATTAAAAGGGATAAGTCTTATTTTAGTGTCATTTTAAAACTTTGAACGACCATTATAATGATACATTTTATTTTCATTGAAAGTTATAACGATAAAAAATTTCATTTATAAAAGTACGTCACCTTTTTATATTATTATCCCATTAGTAGTTTGAGAATCCTTTTTTTAGTAGAAAATGCCGAATCCTAAATTTTATAAATTCTAGAGAATATCAATTTTCACAATATCATTCCTGGTAGTAGAGGTAATTTGAACAAGAAAGTTTATATTTCAAATAAATCTATCTATACTATTAAAAGAGTAACTAAATGCCATATGACATGTTTTCATTGAATTTGCCACATGGCATGCTGTCATTGAATTTGCCACATGTCGCTCTCTCTTGCCATGTCATTACTGATTTTATTTTTAAATTTTAAAGCAAATCAAATCTATGTAAATCTAATATGGATTAATTTAATAACTAACTAACTAAAATTAAGCAAACTTTATTATTCATATAATTATTATATTATACATATATAAATATCAATTTCTAAAATTAACCCATGTAATACATGGGTAATAACCTAATTAATACTATTTAAGTATCGTCTGATAAACCTATATATATCTTGTTCCCTTTTTTTTTTTAACTTTAAATATTAGGGTTTAATATGAAAAAAATCAACATGTTTTTCACGTTTTTATGGTTTAGTCTCTCTGTGTTGTTTTTTACCAATAAAATCCTTAATTAATAAATTTGTTTGTGATTTTTGGAATTTTTCTTTATTTTTTTCAAAAAAGTCTTTGAGTTTGTGTACTTTTCGGAGAAAAATAATAAAAACATGTTGGGTTTTTGTGGAAACAGACAGGGTTGATTATGAAAAACAACAAACTTTTCCGAAAACCGGATTAAAAACAATAACTTGAGGACTTTCTTAGGAAAAAATAACACGGATGGACTAAATCGTAAAAAACATGTTGATTTTTTTCATATTAAACCATACATATTAATTCAAAAAATGGGTTTGATGGTTTTAAAATTTGTTAAAACAACATGAGTTTGTAGGAATCATAATCAAGTATTAATTTGGTTGGTGTTACATGAAAATGAATTCAATTTTACTCCTGTAAATCGTCATGTTTGACTTCTAAACCGTCAATAAATTCAAATAATATAATAAGTAATAAGAATTTACTACCTTTTATTGAGTTCTATTAGATAAATTATATTTATTTCTGCACACACAATAATTTATATCACTACAAGAAAAGTGTCATTTAGTGACACATGGTTTTAGTGACACAAAAAAAAGTGTCACTATATCTTACTTTTAGTGACACTTATGAAAAAGAGTAGGTATAGAGCAATATTTTACCCACACTTATTCTAAATTAGTGACACAAACACATACATTATTAGTCACTATATCTCTATACCCACTCCACTTTTACCCACTCTTTTTGTTTTCAAAAAAGTGTCACTATAGGTATCAAAATCATTTACCTACACAATAAAAAGTATGGGTAAAAATAGAGTGAGTATAAATATATAGTGACTAATAATGTATGTGTTTGTGTCACTAATTTAGAATAAGTGTGGGTAAAAGAATGTTCTATACCTACTCTTTTTTATAAGTGTCACTTAAAGTAAGATATAGTGACACTTTTTTTATGTGTCACTAAAACCAAGTGTCACTAAATGATACTTTTCTTGTAGTGTATATTAAACATATTCAAAATAAATTTCAAACTAATTTATTGTTTCTTCAATTACATCCATCTAAGATCTTTTACATGGATTGTGACCATAAAGTCGAATCCATTTATGTATTTAACATCTTTTACATTTATTATTACGAGCATAACTAAACAGGTTAGTGAAATGAATTTGCACCTTTAGTTTGGTCTTACTTTTTCAAGTAAAAGCACTTGTTTGAGCCGGAAGCAAAGGTGACAATATTGCAGTTTTCGTCAAATGAGACGTAATTCATTAATTCTCACTCGTTAATCCTATTATTACGAGACGTTTGACACACGGAATGGATTATGAAGAAATTAAAATTTGGTTTATGATGTTTTTGAAATTTAAATTACAAAAGTAATGAATAAAAATGTGTTCAGATTAATTTCATCACAATTTATGGTTGAAGGAATCTATCTATCCTAGATATTTGTAAATGAATTTAGATTCCTAACATTTAGGATTTGTATTTAATAATATAAGGGCATTATTTAATTGTTTTGACTTATGAATAAAACAAATATCATCCAAAATTAATGTATATAGTACTTTTGTTTAAAATATTTTGATAATATTTTAGAAATGACTTTTGGGACTCATCTAATTAATTTGTGTTACATTTAGGTTATTGACTTTATTATAGATGGTTCATTGTCAATTAATGTTTGTGATGTAACATAGTTAGTATCCTATTTACAGTAATATAAGTTTTCATTGTTTTACATAATATCAAGATGGGTTGTGAAACGCTTACCGTCGTTCTTCAATTGCCGGTAAATTTTGTCAGCAATATTTTCTGAGGAGGCTAATATTTTTTTACCACTAACGTCATTCATGAAGGCAATTTCATAAGAGTTTGGCAGCAACCAACACTAAAAAATTCGGTCAAACTTGGTATGTTCGGTTCGATTTCATGAAGGCAATTGCATAATAGTTACTGTCCCTGTACCACACGAAATAGTCAAGGTATATTTGAAAATTTATGATAGATAATACAAATAAAATAGCAAAATTATATTGTTAATGTGATTATTGAAAATATATAAAGTAAGTTACTAAATGTAAAATACATAACTAAAAGTTAAATAAAAACAAAAAAAAAGAAAAGATTATAAAAGCTAAGAAGTTTGGATAAAAAGTTAAGAAAAGATATGAGTTATAGAACAAATTTAAAATTCAAATCCAAGATAATAGGATGATGTTTTATTTCTAATTAAATTTACAATCAGTAATATATTAATTTCGTGAGTTTTTACCGATTGTGGTTTTTCTATAATGAAAAAATGATTTGTGATTATAATCGCAAAATGATCCAACTTGATGGTTTTTTGCACAAATATTTTTTTTTCTCTCTATCATTGTGTCAAATGTTACTACTTGTCCCACCGACTTGTGGGAGTAAATTGTTGTCATTATTTTTCGTGTTTCTTTCCATCACGTCTTGTTGTTGGAGTCCTCTGTTACAGTTGTGTCGTCGTCGTTGATCTATTTACCGTAGGCATGACAAAAAAACTCAACCCCGACGGGGAACCCGTAACTCGACCCCGATTTGACCGGGGATGGGGATGGGGACGGGGAATCCCCGATTTAAAATAATGGGGATGGGGCGGGGATGGGAGACACTTTAATCCCCGAACCCGACCCCGGTTATAAATTATGTTTTAATATAAATTATTATATATATTTAACTTTACAATGTAAATTATTCATTACATTTTATATAATATATTAAATATCATTGTATATGACTTTTCTATAGTTTAAAATACTATTGTTATTTTTCATTTCATTGGTTTTATAAATGTTTTGCATCCATTTCTTTGTTTTAGTTTTATTACAAATTATAGGTTATATATGTAGATACCTCAAATATGTTTGAATTAATTTTTTTAATGTTTATTTACATATATTTTTATACTAAATTACTATTTATAGTTTACATTTAAATAATCTTTAGGAGCTTGAAAAACCCGATTCCCCGACGGGATCCCCGATCCCCGATTGGGACGGGGATGGGAATAGGAATTCATTCCCCGATTCCCCGACGGGGATGGGGCCGGGGATGGGGGAGAGGATTATGAAGCGGGGATGGGGACGGGAACTGAGATCCCCATCCCGCCCCGCCCCATTGCCATCCCTAATTTACCGTCACTTTATTGCGTGTTGTGTCTTGCCTCTTGACTCTTGTGCATGTGACCTTGGATCTGTCTACCATTTTATTTTAGTTTGCTTAAGACTTGTCATCACAACTTCACAAGTCACTGATCCGTTTGTCATCGTTCTTATTAGTTGATAACATTGGATTTAGTCTTTATTTCAACTTTTATTTTATGGAGCTATTGTTGTGCAACCTATGTATCAGTGCCACTTGTCGTGCCTTTATGTGTGTCGCCATCAGTGTTGCTCCTTTATCATTGGTCTATCATGTTCCACTTTATGGCAAAGCCATGGTCTTGTTTTTCTTATTTGATCTTTGATCACAATGTTGTTGTTGGTCTCGTTGTTCGATATCGACTCAGTTTCAGCCTCGTGGATTGACTATCACCCTATTAGGTGCCTATTTGTTTGATCCCGACCAGAAATTACTTTCATTGCTACTATATTACATATTATCAACACAATACTTTTGTATATATCTATTCATTCGTCAATAATTTCATTCCCATTTTCATTTTCATGTTTTGGTGTCAACAAATCTATCTATTCTATTAAATGAATAACCAGATGTTAAATGACGCTTAACTAGAACGCCACTTGGCTTAATAATAATCTGACACGTGTACATGATTTTTTTTACTATTAGTAATGAATAAAAAGAATTAAATTAATAAATGGAATTATTTAGCAAATGTTTTATAAATAAAGCTTTCAAATAAGGGTTTCTGTTATGCAAATGTTGTCCTTTCAAGAGTTAAAAGTAAATAAAGTTTAAAACTTTTAATTTTAGACAAGAAGCGTAGAGTTTAGCATAAAAAAATCAATGTTGTCTGTAAGGAAGTATTTTCCGGTTTATGACTTAAAATCATTTATCTATTTTTTATTTAAATCTTATAATTATTTTATACCTTTTTATATATTTACATAATCTAATTAATAAGATCAACTCGTATAGTACACGGGTTTAGTTCATAAATTAAACGGTGAAAAAAAAAAATCAAAAAATATAATAACGCTGGTAAAAAAAAATTATTTGCACGTAGTTCTCTGTTTTTCTGAAAGATTTTCTCCAACTCCATTCTCCAGCCATCAGCATCGGAAAATTGGGTGTTTTCTCGAGGGAATATGGCCGCCGCCGCCGCTATTTTGCGACCAGCAAGACATACGTTACCGGTGACCGTGATGAGTTTTACTCGCCTAAATATCTCTGTGACCTCCTGCAGTTACTCTTCCTCCTCCGCATCAAAAAGGCAGCTGATACTTTACTCGAAGCCTGGCTGCTGTTTATGCGATGGCCTTAAAGAAAAGCTTCATTCTGCCTTCTCCCTCTCTTCTCCTTCCCCTGATTCCTACTCTCTCAACGATGTCGACTTGCAGGTAAGCACCAACAACTATATGATTGTATCCTTCAATCTGTTTGTCACCACTTACTCTGAGTTAGGTTTTTGATAATTGGGCGTGTGATCAGATTAGGGATATAACTAGCAATCCAGAGTGGGAAAGAGCATATCAGTATGAGATACCTGTCTTGGCAAGACTCCGTTCTGATGGCACCGAGGTTTGTTGGTTTGAATAGATAGATAGATAGATAATACCTTATTCATATTGCTCCATCTTCACTTTTAATGTCAATCAGGCTAAGTTTTCGTCTTCGAAATTGATGAGTTTACATTAGAAGTTGGTGTCAATTGTGTTGATATTACCTCGAAGATAATATTGTTTGATGTTGAATCTGCTGCATAATCAATATCCATTTTGCATCTACATTGTGCTAGGTTTGAAATTAACATTCAAAAATGACAGGGAAGCTAATTCTTTTGGAATACTTTTGTTTAATAACAGCTAAGAATGAATATAACTGGTAATTTTGTACATGGTCTCATTCACTGTCTATTTAGTACTAGAGGGCAAAGATCCAAGACTAGTCTGCTGGTTTTAATTATTTAGAACAATTCTAATGTAGATCAAGTCCCTGGACACATCATCCAAAAAGCATAGGAAAAACTCCACTGAAACCGGCTTTGTTCAGAAATTAAAACTAGGGACTACTCATCATAGACGGTAGTGGAAATAAAATTTCACACAAGAATAGTCTTGACATTAGGTCTTATTTTATATACGTAGTATATAATTAATAAGATACCAAAATATCAAGTTCCAACTCTTGAACATTTGGTAAGACTAGAAAGTAGAAAGTACTGCTGAAAATCATACATCGTATCAAATGACAAATTCTTTGAGAACAAGTATGAATGTTACATTTATACTGATTTTAATAATTATTACATGTTTTTCAAGATGTGTCGATTGCAATTAGTTAAGAACCTTAAAATGACCCGTCCACGCCTCCTGTCCTTGCCAAGCACATATGGGGTTACGTTGGAGTCGAAGGGATCCGGAGAAATGGTTTTTGAACAGTTCTTATTGTTTGGTTGATACTGATCAAAGATTCTTTCCCTTTCTTTTTCTCTTGATTCTCCAAATTACAAATAGAGAAACAGAAGGAAGCTTCGAAAAAAAGGAGAACAATTCTGTTCCTAATATTCAATTCTCATTGAGAAACGATCAAAAAGAAAATAATACAGATACAAGTATTTAAGGTCATGTGCAAATGAAAACATTCCACCCCATAATTTCTTGAGCCAATTTCTTGTTCATACCAAACAGTTAAAAAAAGCCAAATTTGTAAATATGAGGACAGTTGAATTGGGTTATACACAGAAGTATACTATTGATTGCATACCTAAGCAGCCCCTAACAGGATTAGGGTCGTCTTGAGTTTCTTTGAGGCCTCTTATTAGTTGCTACCCAAAGCAAGTTCCAGGTGGTTCCATTTCTGCCCTATTGGACAGCTCTGCATAAAAGATTTGGCATGTGATTTTCAAGATAAACTCAGGTGGTGTGTTTTGAGTGATAACCAGTGTAATACTGTATCAATAGGTAGATTATCATTTATACATTTATTGGAAGTCCATTTTTCAGGGCTATAGATGGAACTCCAGACTCCATGGTGGTTCAAAGAACCATACATACACCGTTATCACAAGCCTTCCATGACTGGGGTCTTCATTGGGAACACTTTCAACTTCTGATTATGTTCTGCACTAAAAGTGACTGCCAAACTCGATTAGAGTTGTTTACTTTATTTTGGAATATAAGTAGGATAGAAAACTTCACTGCTACCACCAAAATTCCTCCTATTCTCTGTTAAAATTCAAACTTGTTAGCCATGGATATATTACCTGGAAAAGTGCAACATAGAAAAAAAACTAATGTAACATGCTTTTATATTACACATTTCATGTATAAACGTATATTACTTTAAATGATTAGAAGTTTGAAAGTATGAAGCGTTAAATGACAAAAATGAAGATATGTTGCATTGAAAAAGGATTTGTGTTGTTGCAGGAAGTACTTCCTAGATTTTCACCTCGTGCTGGAGTTGATCACATCCAAACGAAGTTAGCAGCTGCTTTGAGTCGAGAGGATTAAGTTCGGCTAAACGTTCTTCTCATAAAACTAAAAATACGAATCGTCAAATCTGTTGATTACCAATATGTACGTACGCTACCAGTTATTGTCTTCTCAAATTCTTGATCATAGTCTTACAATTTCAAGTTCCCAATTCAACTTCAGTAATTTAAGATTGAACTTATATTCATATACATCTTTTTTGTAAGATCTGAAGTGTTAGTTTATTTCATTTCTATATTACTTGTGTAGTGAGCTGCTACAGGAGGATTTAACACAGGTTGAAATAATATGTAGGGTTTGGTCAACATGGTTGACTTGAATTCGATTTGTGTGGCATTTTAAATTTGTAACTCAAATTCGAAAATGCCAAAATAAAATAATTAAAAAAAGATCATCGTAAAGCATGGTTCAAATTAACCAAAAATAGACTTGCAACATGCTTGTTATAGATATGTGTACGTCTGTTTATAACTTAACGAGAAAATTGTAGAACCACAAATGCATATGATAACGGACATTAATCGATGGCGGTTTTTAAGAACGAAAAGATACTCGATGGAATCTATTGCAACATTCTATCGTAGTTCGCCAAGATAAACGTACCTTTCCTTCCTGTATGTGGGATCAGAGAAAGATCTAGTTTCTCCGACCACCCAATACATCCGTACATTTTGATATGTCCCCGACACTGATCATGCCACCGCCTCCTCCCCCTTCTCCTCCTTCATCTTCCTCTGCCACCAACAACCGCCTTGTCATTTCAAATGGGGTGACACGTCATGTAGCCGTGCCGCCAATGGTCTCAGGGATATTGTATAAGTGGGTTAATTGTGGCAAAGGCTGGCGACCACGATGGTTTGTGTTACAAGATGGTGTGCTTTCCTATTACAAGATTCATCGCCCGGACAGAATTATTGTTACAAGAGAAACCGACAAAGGGTGTCGGGTCATTGACAGCCGTTTGTCTCATAATCGTCATCATGTTAATCCTCATCACCTCCACCGAAAGCCGCTTGGAGAGCTTCACCTCAAGGTTTAATCATAATTCCACTGGATTTAGCATGTTTAGCAACGGTTTAATTTTAATATTGTTCCAGGTGTCCTCTATTAGCGAAAGCGGATCAGATAACAGAAGGTTTTCAATTTTTACGGGCACTAAGAGGCTGCATTTGAAGGCAAACACTCGTGAAGATCAAACGGAATGGATGGAAGCTTTGAAGGCGGTGAAGCAGATGTTCCCAAGAATGCCTAACAGTGAATTAATGAATCCTATCGGCAGCGTTACAGTGTCCACAGAAAGGCTGAGGACACGATTACTGGAAGAAGGCGTAAATGAAGAGATCATTCAAGATGCCGAAAGGATTATGAGGACTGAGTTTTCGGCAATGCAAGATCAGCTCATGATTCTTCAGAAGAAAGTAAGGCTTCTCATTGATACATTACGTAGGTTATAATACACTGCAATATCTTCATTCTCAACCATCCAACAATTCATTAATAACAAAAATAAGCATTGTACTTTGTTTTCCTTTTGTCAAAAATGCAAGAAACTATGTAAATTTTATATAATTTTCACAAGTAAAGTT
The DNA here is from genome assembly GCA_020465985.1 of Centrapalus pauciflorus. NCBI lineage: Eukaryota > Viridiplantae > Streptophyta > Magnoliopsida > Asterales > Asteraceae > Centrapalus > Centrapalus pauciflorus. The sequence continues at coordinate 138,941 of JAANYP010003048.1, forward strand.
TGTTTTGTAACCAAGTAACAAATATAATGACTAATAATGTAAGAATTTGTATTGATAATACAAGATCAACACATCCACCTGAATACCTGATACAGTCAATAATCACAAAATGCAAGCTTGTACAGATAGGAAGCAACGAAACAAAGCCTCGAAAATAGATAATCACAAAATGCAAGCTTGTACAGATAGGAAGCAACGAAACAAAGTCTCGAAACTAGAATTCACACGGTGGTAAGTAATTGTAGACAAACAATACCGCCCTCCGTTAATCAAATTTTCAAGTTAGCTAGCTGCTCCTTGAGTTGAAGACAAAGGTTTGACATTTCATCTAGCAATGTACATCTTTGGCCTAATGAGATTGAACCGACAGAGGTGAAATCTGGTAACGGGTCGCTTACCAGTTGTTGGAGTCGAGCACATAGCATTGTTGCTTTCGGATCTTCACTGCAAGAATCAGCAATCAACTGAATAAGACTACGGTGATTGTGTTGACCTGTAGACAAGTGATGCGGAATTGGAGGTACAAGGAAAGGATGTTGAAGAAGTTGAGGAATAGTCCATCTTCCCTTTCTATCCCAAGAAAGACATTTCTTCATTAGATCAAGAAGCCACGGATTCGGTAATGGTTCGTATTGGATTTCATGATTGGGATCCGTGATAACTTTAAACTTTGCCCAAAAAGTTGTGTAATCTGCAAATGGTGTTCTTCCATATACCATTTGATAAAGGATACAACCGAGCGACCAAATATCCGATGGACGACCACATTTTATGATGTTTCCATTTGCATCTGTTTCGTTGCACATGAATGCCTCAGGAGACATGTAACTCAGTGTACCCACCTACAGCAACACATTTTACAAGAATGACTTCATAATAATACGTAGGGAAATACAAATATATTGGAACGAATTGACGATGCTAATTGACTAACCTGGGAATCCCGTTGTATGTTTGTCGTGTCACTCAAAATAGCTTTTGCAATACCGAAGTCAATTAGTTTCAGCGAGCCTCTGACAAGGAGAAAATTAGCCGGCTTCAAGTCTGAGTGCACGATACGCTCCTCATGTATGGTTTTAACAGCCAAAAGTATTTGCTGACATTTGATTAAAAAAAACAGATATACACATTACAATAATTGCAAGGACAGTCTGCAAGAATAAAAATTGCAACCTACCAACTTACTGTCACAATACTGTGCCAACTTATGTTGTGCAAATCATATTGAAAATAGTGAATTACTTTTGCAACAATCATACTTGACATTTGTATAAAAACAACTATGGCTTGGACAAATCCCAGAAGACTCCTGTACTTGCAAAATCATGAACGGTTTTGCCCAAATTTTGAGTACAATGATAAATTTCTGGATGCTAAAAAACCAACTTTTATAAGTTTTGTGTTTGCTTTGATACGTTTTTTCAAATACAAGTTGACACATATAGCATTTAAGGTATTGTTAAGATAAAAACCTGCCAGTAAAAACGAAGCCAGTTCTCATCTATGGTCAACCTGGAACTGTCAAGCTCTTTCCATTTCTGAGACAACATGTGAGCTAAATCAATTTCGCCGTATTCGAGTACCATGTATATACAGCCATCTTCCTTGACTATGCCATCCTTGTTACTCATGGTCCTCATGGAACCACTCATGACTTCCTTGAGCAAAGCCTTATCTGTCACCTAAGAAGGAGATGATTGTTAGAAGAGATGAATGAATCATCTAGTGACACCATACCATTTCTTTTTCATCCTTCCTCGGGCTACATTAATCTGACAAGAAAATGTTCTTAGTCGGGTTATTAGCTTCTTTTCTTTGATAAGGTAACGGACTTACCACCTTTTCACATGTGGAAAATCTAAAGGAAATAACATGAAGGAAGTAGGGAACATCTCCTTGGTATATGGTATGTAAAAGATAATTGAAGAAATGACATGATGACAAACTAGTGGAGTATATCCTGCCACTCTTCTTGTACAGTTGGATATGCACTCGTAGGAAAAGACTCTACAATTTCTTAAATTCAGTAGAATAAGCTAGAATCTATTTGTTCACAGTTTGACATGCTTGTAAGATTGCATATGCATGTGAGAAGGAATTAAGGATGTCTTGGCAGAAAATGGATGTTTCAATGATCACAAATTTCACTAGTTTTTATGAAGTTCATAGCTAGGATATAACATCAAATATTATGGAATTCCATAAATCATACAAAACCATTATCATTAGATTTCCATTCAATGGTGACTAGGTTCTGGGAGGTCAATAATGACCCATAAGAACATTTCTAAGTTCTAAATCCAGTATAGACAAACATGGACCACTAAACTGGTATAAATCACAAAATTATTTTTTTATATATTTCGAGCAGAATTACAAATTTTATGGCTACCACCAATACCCATTGTGTTTCTCGAGTATAGATTGAGGTGGGGGAGGGGTGGGAGGTGAACCGGAGAACTTTGCTCTAATAATGTTGAATTCCCAATTATTGTGTCGCATAGCTAACAAATAGTATATCTCGCAGTATATCTTCCTAATAATATCATTCTATAACTTTCAATGATGCCTTAATGTCATCATGAGCATGGTTAATTATTTTCATTCTATAGCAGTAGTATTTAGTTCTAGAATCTTATGGTAAAGTAAGTCCTTGGCATCTTACAAGAACTTGAAATACAGAAAACATACTATACTTGTGAGTGACGACTGCAAAAGGTACCATGTATGCTAAAAATATATTCTGAAGTGTTTAATTGCTTCATGGTTTGTTGTCATAAAAGTATAAAACTTCAATAATTACTAAGCTGAGGATATACTTTGGACCTTTGGTGAACAAGAGTCAAATGGAATGAAGATCATTGAGTTGACCAAGCTTATTAATATCACAATTGTTATTCCATACATGACCTCATTGTTTTCCCTCTAGAGCACGTACCTCATAATCAATGAGTTGGATAATGTGGTCCTTTCCCTTGAGTTTGTTTAAGTATTCAATTTCCTGACAGAATCCATATGCAGTTGCATAGTCACGTCCTTTGAGCTTTATTTTTTTCAATGCATAGATTGTGCAATCTTGAGAAATGACTTTGTGGACATCGCTGCTTCCTCCACTGCCTATCTTTCCAAGCCTTTGATAATGCTTTCCATTAACCTTGAAAAAAAGATCTTGATCATGATTTTTCTTACGAGCTGCTGCCACATCTTTCTTGGAAACCTGCTTTTCATTTTTCCCAGGCTTTGAAGAAACGGATTTCACATTTGAAGTTTGATCATTCAATATAGGAGGTTGGGACGGTAAATCAATGATATCACCTGCAAAATGTTCCCCCTTGGTTGACTTATTATCTGCAATAGGAGGAGGAGGATTATAGACATCAGAAGACCCTGGTTCTTTGACAACATTTACAGTTGTTTGTTTATTCATATAACTTTTATAATATGTTGTTTAAAATCATGTTATGATAACTAACTAATATACATCGTTCAATTGATTCTCTTTGTATTTGTAAGTGCATGGAACTTTTTAAAGATGAGTTATTAGTGGGATGTATCTAACATGACATACATACATGATACATGTATATCACATATACTTGTCAAGTGAGATTACCAATTATTGTATATGCTGCCCAATGTTTATGCAGGGTCTGATGACCACATGGCCAACTTATTGACTCATATGGGTTCACTTGCATTGACAGACATGGAATGCAATGTAAATAATCATCTGGACATACAATTGCTCCCAGTCATGATGAGAATGGCAAGAATTTCCAAAACATGGAACTAAGATGACTCGGAGCAATTGTACATCCAGATGATTATTTACATCGCATTCCATGTCTGTCAATGCAAGTGAACCCATATGAGTCAATAAGTTGGCCATGTGGTCAGCAGACCCTGCATAAACATTGGGCAGCATATACAATAATTGGCAATCTCACTTGACAAGTATATGTGACATACATGTATCATGTATGTATGTCATGTTAGATACATCCCACTAATAACTCATCTTTAAAAAGTTCCATGCACTTACAAATACAAAGAGAATTAATTGAACGATATATATTAATTAGTTATCGTAACATGATTTTAAACAACATATCATAAAGTTATATGAATAAACTGTAAATGTTGGCCAGAAACCTGCAAAATATTACCATGAGATCTTGCTGTATTATCCGATGCAAACTGAACCTTCTTTGGGCCATCAACCAGTAGATTGTTCTCGCATGTTTTACAGCATGGCAAATCAACCATATTGCTGCTTCTACAGTCACAGCTAAAATTAGGTTGACCTCTCTGAGTATCAATTGATTGGAACTTCCCTTCTTCTCTAGGCGTACCTGAAACTGGAGGCGGTGTGATTGAAGCAAAATCATGATCAACAGTAGTAAGAGTCATCATATTCTTTGTCTGGGCACTTGAATCCTGTAGTCTTTGTTTCAATGAATCATCATGAGATTCATCTGCTTTGGAATCTAGTATTGGGCCTGAGCTTTTTGATGTTTCTCGTCGAGGAACCACTAATCGTCTTGGTTGGAGATTGTTCACCTGTGGCATCATACCTGCAGTAGTAAGAAGCTGATGTTCAGATAAATTTATTTAGCAAGAATCATTTACGCTGTGTTCGTTAAGAAGGATTGGAAAGGAGAGGAGGGAGAAGAAAGCAATGGGAAGGAGATAAATCTTTTCTTTCCTTTCCCTCCCAGTTTTGGGAAGAAGAAGAGTAGACAAAAAAAGCTTGTGAAATCAATCCGTTTCCTTCGTTGTTTTCTTATGGAACACGACAGTTCTTTCTCCCCTTGAATCTGTCTGTTCCCCTCACTTAATAGAGTTAAGGAACACATCGTTAAAGATGGATTTTTGAAGTATCCGCAGAGAAAATCTCCACCATAAAACCTAGAAAGAAATTTCAACAAGAAACCCTGTGACTCATGTCCAGAATGACATTTCTATCCCACTAAAATAAAGGCAGTCTATCTAATTCATCAGTCTAGCCACTGATGGATTAAAAGCAAGTCCTCCAATCTCTAAAAAAACTCAAATAAAACCCTAAAATTTACTGAAAATGCGTCCGCTTACTAGTGGACTCCTCCAAGTGTTAACATTAGATCAATATAAACCCTAATTTCATAAAATCCAGTGATAATGGAAAAATTAAGAGGGAGAGATTGTACGATGGCGCTTGAAGGCGGCTTGTACGTTACGGAGGAAATCAGGCGGAGAGGAATTGAAGGAAGATGAAGAGGAGGAGGTGGTTGCATTGAATGAACGGTAGAGATTGGAATCATGGCTGTGGTCTGCCGGAAGGTTAGCCTCCCTGCTGTCCATCGACGGATCTCACAGGCATTTCTGTTGCATAAATCAGACAGGAAGCAGCGTCGTCGAACAGGTAAAAAATGGAGTTGAGAGGAGATTACTCCATGGATGAACCGGGACCTGGCCGGCGACCAACTCAGTCTCCAGAGGTGTGTGATGTTTGGATTCCAAATTCAGAAACCAGTTTGGCGCTCTCCCTATGTGTGATACTGATTGCTAAAGACATCGTCTTTTTATGTTATTTTGAATAATAAATGGTTTGTTACAAAAAAAAAAACAGAAAAAAAAAAAAACAAAAAAAAAACGTAGTTTGCGTTTTCGTCAATCCATGTTATTTTTCTATATAAAAGTCCTTAATTATTCTATGGCTTTAACCCTAAAATAAATGGTCAATCGTAGAAACTAACAACAAAGTTTTTACGTTTTTATCGTTTAAAACAATACATTTTATTGTTTATAACCTAATTTTAGATATGGTTTACCTAATAGCCGGTTTACTACCAACATTTTTTCATTTACCATATATGTATGCATGCATGCATACATATGTATAACCGTGAGCACCAACTAAAATTTTAATAAATTAGCATCAATAAAACCTTTACACGTGAACTGGATTTCGGAGGCATTGTGCTTGTGATTACAACACATACTCTTCAATATTTAAAACAGTAAACTGGATCATATCGAGACTCAATTTTGATAGGTAAACTGGAGGTCGTGAACAAAAAAAAAATATTAGTAAGAAATTTGTATGAATAAAACGAATGAAACTAAATTGACATGAGTTCTATTTTAACGTACCTATGCACAACATGTATGCGTCAAATGCAGAAAATTTTTATTAACCCGAACTTAGATCTTTATTACGACCGTGAGACCCTACGAAATTGGGGACCCGGTGCGGTCGAGCCTCTCGCACACGCTAAAAGACGCCCCTGGATGCAACAAGTGCTTGTGATGCATAATTCTTCCTGTATGATGCACAATCAATTCTGCGTGATGCATTATACTTTTTCTTAGCGATGCATTATGGTTCTCTAATGTTCTTCATTGAACTCACCTACATACATGAATGTGTGTGTGTGTTACATACATACATGAATATAAAGATCTTTTGTGAACACTTTATTCGTTGTGAACAACCATAAAATAACTTTTGAATCTTATGAATCTTGTTGAAAATACTACCGAACTCTTCTATTAACTTATTAATCTTATTGGATCCTAGGGATTTTATTAAATCCAATGAATTTGTTGAAATTTATGAATCTTGTTGAATCCTATGCATCTTGTTGTAAAAACTAATATGAATCTTTTGAATGTTCTGAATCTTGTTATAGACACTTCTATGAACCTTTTGAATCATAAGAATCATGTTGTTACAAACACTTGTTGATATATATAAATGATTATATGTATTTTTTTATTTGTTCACAACGATAATTTGTTCACAATATATATATATATATATATATATATATATATATATATATATATATATATATATATATATATATATATATATGGAGATTTTATAAAAAATCATCATGCATCGAAAAATCTTAAAGAACCATTGTGCATCACACAACCTTATTTGCATCAAAGACTTCATTATATTCTAGGAAGAACATAATTAAATATTATATAATTTAATTTGGTAACATCCTAAATTAGGCGAACCGTACAAGTTACCATTCACTCGAATCTTTCCCGGTTAAATACACCATCCGCCACTCCTCTTCGTATCATCCTCCAGTTTTAACAGTCACTTGTAACTCGTCGTTGCCATCGCTAATGGAACCCTCTTCACCTATCCTTCCCTTAACTATGCTTTAGCAGACGAGAACGATACCACAACCGTGATGGATCATAAATTAGATCAACATGTTGGTTTTCGTTAGACCTATTGCAACTCATTTCATTTCTGAAATTTATTTACCGAAGGATAACCAAGTCCATCAAGTGGTGCACAACCTTGTGTTTGGTTCAAATCAGCACTGAAAATTAGCATTTAATGTATGATTATTGAATGAAATATCTTATTAATACAAAAATATATTGCATTTGACTAAATATTTTTATTTTTCTAAAATACCCCTCCACATGTGCATCAGGATTCATAGAATCATAGTGGCTGGTCATCTAATTGTGACTTGGTTCTTTAAGGTTTACGTTCAAACACAAATTCAAACAACCCATTGAACACTTTCATTTCAAATTCTTTACGCAAAATGCAGTAACCTTTTTTACACCAAAATTACATTTTCCCCCTCATTTATAGTATTTCTAAAATATTTTCAGGTCGGGCAATGTAAGATTGCCATCTATAATGTTCATGAAGTTTCTCCATTGAACTAATATCAGCAAGATCACTTGTGCACAACTTCACATTTGCAGATGTTTTCATCAAGATGCAGTAAATATCATTAGGCTATAAACGCGCAAACCCAATTATGCTTCAAAATAGAGGCAAAACCTCGAGATACATTGTTTTTGCTTCTTCGACACTGATTAAACATTTCTCCCTAAAGGGTATTCTAAAATATAAGTTGCACCATTCAAACCCCACGACTAACGTTATTATATAACACACAGATACAGCATTCAATAAATATTAACTGATAATCGGTAAACATGAGTATATTTACAAAATACTTGTTCCTGTCTTCATTTACCATGTCGTCTTAACCAGGTACATAATAATCCATGCGATCGACAGGCAGATTTAGAACCGATGTTTCAGCCTACAAAATAAAGTAAACCAAGTAAGATTTGACATATGCTTAAAATCATCGAAAGAAGGTTCCACAGTAGACATATGCTAACAGAGTATTTCATTAAGATGAACCATGCAAAGCAATGATTGTTTCTATGGAGAATAAAAAGTTAATGTAGAAGTTTGCTGGTAGTGTTTAGCCAAAAATACCTCTTCAAATGGAACAAACACAAAAGGGGTTAGACCTCTTGTATGAGAAATAGCAGGTACATCTGGATTGTGGGTTTCATCATCCTGCCACCCTTCAACCACTCCAAGAATGTCCCCATCAGGTCCTGGAACCTCACTCTCTTGCACGCCACTTGTAACAATGGAAAGAAGGTCCATACGGTTGTTTGCCCCGGGTATTGTACCTCGTAACCTTTTGAAAAAATAATATGAAGCATAAGATGATGAAGTATATACAAAAATATCCGTTCAACGCAATCACTTAAGTTCAAAAAAAAAACACAAAGTTCAAAGATAAGTTGATAAGATGACTGCTTTACTTGAATTCTGTCCGTCAAAACTAAGAAGCGCCATATCTACATACTACAAGTGAGTTTCTCAGGTGAACATACCTCAAGCGGATTCTCCAAATAGTAGGACGCATTCCAGGATACAGAAGAGCACCTTCAACCTGCAAATAGCATCTAATCAAAATTTTCTCACACATATTGACTACTTTGTACTACTCAATGGTATGAAAATTAGATATCAATAAAAATAAAGTGTGTGAAAACTTTAATGCAACAACAAAATTCAAAGCATGAAACGGATATGGTTCAACTTCTTGTTGAATCCTGAATCCAAATGTCACCAGGGATAAAACCAACCTTGTCGTCGGACATTGTGTAGCGGCCACTATGACAAATCTCAGCTTTGGTGGATCGAAAGTTCATGAATTTCACTACATCCTTGACTTTCTCCGATGAATTCTAATCATTGTTTGGCAAACAGAAACACCGTCAGAATTTCAGATATAGCAACTAATATAATTTTTATTTTATCTGCTAAGTTGCTGGCAAGAAGGACGATGGATAACCTTATACAGAAACCTGCCAGAAGGATAAAATCTGAGGTAGCGGAAATAGCAGACCTACGAGAACAGTGAAACGACACCGATGAAAGTTGAGGATATATTTCCATCTTCTATTTAATGTGAAAAGTCACCATTCAAATAGCAAACAAGCCACACATTAATGGAACTATAATATAGACACAAACTGGATGAAGTTAGAGATGGCCAAGATCATATTTGTAAGACTAAATCTTAAACAGAAAAAAAAAATGAAGCTAAATATCAGAAAAGTGTATGGAAGACAACATTTTCGATTAAGGCCGTTTGGCAAAGAGCTTTTTAGGAGCTTCAGCTTTTAATTTTTAGAAGCTCAAGCTCAAAAGCTCCGTTTGGATTATAGGAGCTTAAACTTTTGATTCGGATTTGAAAGCTCTCAAAAGCTCTTTCACGAGAAGCTACTTAAAGTAGCTTTCAAAACGAGCTTGAGTCTTTGATCAAACAAAATTACCTTTTACCCTCCAAATAATTATGAACTATAACTTTTTACTAATATCAATGACTTTTTATGTCATTTAATACTAAAAGCTACAGTTAGAGCTACTTTTACCAAACACCTTATAAAAACAAAAAACTTCAACTCTTTTAAAAGGCTACTCCCAAAAGCTCCAGCTCGAAGCTACAGCTAGTTGGGCCATACATACCCTAAGCATATAATTCGAATATGCTTTATGTTTTTCATTCTCATGCTTATACATGTGCATTTTCAATGATGTAGTTAATGACCATGCAGTGCTACCTATGGAAACCTACAGTGATGTAGATATCATATGAGAAACAAATTTAGACCAAGCTGAATAAAGGAGACTTGGAAAGCAACATGATGCTGAAGTGGATGGGTAGAAGATTACTACACGGATGATTCAAGAAATTTTTATATAATACTGCATTTCGGTTGTGTCTCTGCATATGTCTTCCCCTCACACTACTCATTAAGATGTATATTCTGGAGTAAGACATTTTATATATAAATCAACAGAACATCCATGTTGCTAAGAATTCAGACTTAATTTATGAATATATCTTTATTGAAGGAAAACCCCACCCAAAAGACAGTAGCTATAGGAGGTAGCCTTATATCCTAAAATAGCATTAAGCAGTAGCAACATACCACATGAACTGGATTGGTGACCTTCCACTCTGCTACTCCAGCACGAATATAGGTGTTCCTACTGACGTAAATACCTGCAAAAAATGAATGAATTTTCCATTGTTGATAAAAGAAAAACATACGACTCACACAAACTGTAACACAAGTAATGAGCAAACTGGTTCTCTGTTGTTATTTCAAGTATCGTTTGAGTTGGTATAACATTACATACTTAAAGTTTTAAACAGCATCTAGTGAATTACTACTACAGTATGACATATTGACATGAAACAATGATCCAATAAAAAAAGGAAGAAAACACAGAAAATTAGAGATTCAAAAAATCCAAACCATAGACCCCTGGGATATTACTGAGGTGAGGATTTATTTATGGCAAGGGAGATCTCATATATTTCATCACAATTACTGCCCAGAACATTTGTAAGTTGCTGACGGTTGAAAGTTGAAACAATTTATAGAACCCAATAATTGCTTAAACAACACAAAGATATATACATTGAAGTAGGTAAATACTTGGTGATAATTGTAATTTCTCAACATTTTGAGTAAAATTTTTAACTATAAAAGGGCAAGTGTCAGAAAATAACAATTACTTTATATAGGTTCTGATATGATACTTGTTCATTTTTTTTTGTATGTATATGGTTATTGAAGTTCTAACTCATGTCCTATTATGTTACTTTTAGAGACCGGTTACCACATAATTCATTTCAACCAGTATTACCGGTAACCGGTCACCAAAAATGCCATAGGTTCATAATAGAACACGAGTTAGAACAATCAAACAAAAAAAAAGTATGACATCTAAACACTAAAGACAGTAAATTCCTATTCTATGACATTTGCCCTTGCCCCAAGATAGTATGACTAGCTCACCTCCCACCCTCTGTAAATGCCGACCCATGAGAGTTTTAGCATCCTCCTTACTCAATGGATCAAATCAAAACACATCATATTTCGGAAAAGCCATCCTAGGCAGTGACCAGAATTTTGTATCCTTTGATGTTGGATGGAAATTTATTAATGAATAAAACAGACACACATCATTTAATACTAGTAGCATAGGACCTGATATTTTCTCACGCAAAAAGTTCCCCAGGTTTTTCTTTGCATCTTCTATGTTTTGAAACGGAACCTGCTGACTGCTGAAATTTGAATTAATGAGAATGTTGACGGGTAACATGAAGTTAGGTGACACAGAAACTATCACAAAGAAGTTATTGGAGAAAAGTAGTCAGACATTACTAGTTTTTGGTTTATTTGGTCCAACCAATATGATTAACTAATACGATGAATTAGCTATGTATCTCAAACAGCCACCTAAGTGACAACTTATAATAAATATGTCAATGTCAAAAACTAAATGGCCATTTGTAACCTAATTGACCATAGTAACAGGTCAATTGTAACTTCGATGACCATATCGTTAAAAAAATAGTATGAGTACATTATTAGAACACCAAAGAAAGCCTAAGGTATGTAACTCTAGCTGTAAAAAGCACTGAAACTAAAAAACGAACAACTTACCATCCATGCGGACCCTGGGCCTCGAAAGCCACATCTTTCTCCATGAGGAACCATAATCACATTGCATAAGCTTGTAATTTTCCACCACGCCAGTGAGCTTCAAAAAATTCAAGACGTTTTAGAATTTAGAGTAACTCAAGAAAATTCAGTAAAGTGGCATTGCACATCAGAAACAAAAATACCTGCCAGGCCTTTAAGCATGCATTGCGCCAAAACACAGGGTTACGTACGGTATTTCTCCATTTTCGACAAACACAGGCTGCCTTCCCCAAGTTATATGGAGTCATTCTAGAAAAAATCTACGTAAGAATGTTCCAGGATTAAATAATCATAGTTTATCATATACATTGTTTGGTGAAAATCTATGAAATATAGACAACTTTTGAGATAGCTCCAACATAAATTAAGATAACTATATATTATATACTCCAAACAAAAAATTACACATGTAACAAAAACTAATGGTTCAATTCTCAAGCGCATCTCTGAATAAATTCTATCTAATTATCACATTCTCTCTAGTGATATATCACCACCTAGGCACTTGTTTCAGATGAAATATATAGGTCAAAAGCAGAGGACATAACTAAACTCTCTTTAATCCTTTTATCAATTAACTGCATGAACTCTGAAGGAGTTGCTAAATTAAAATTTCAAAGCTAACAACATGACTTGCAATAGAACGCATCAAAAAAGTAGTTGAAGTGAGCTGATCAACTACTTTTGGTGCTCGAGGTGAATAAGAAAGTAGCAAAATAAGCATTAGCAACTTGTCATTTAATGAAGCAACACAAATTGCGTTATCACCTCAAACAGCAATTCATCTGGCAAGCATCTATGTATCAGCGATGAATCAACCACTGGTTTACTAATTGTGCTACCCAAAGGAGCCACTGGTCTCACATTAACCCCATACAGATCTGCAGTCATTCACATGAAAATAACTAGTGAGAAATGTGTAACATATACCTCATTTTAAATTACTTTCCTCCTTTCATGTTAAGTTTGTTCCGTCATTGGTTTCCACTTTCTCAAGACAGGCAAAGATTGAAATTATTCTCCACAAGTATTAATCATCAAAAGTTAATAGCAAGTTGTTTGTTCCAATGTCCGTCCTTCCAAAATACAGTACATATGGAAACTTGATTGACATTACTTTCCTTTTTGGCTAAGAGCCTTGAAAATTCATCTAGAGAAAGCCTTAAAAGAGTCGAAACACCTAAATTGTAACGGAAGGATGACAATTTTTATGCAAACAAGTATTGAGAAAAGGCAAACGATAACCATGAATAAGCAATGATCGAATTACAATGAATCAGAGTGTACCAAGCCATGGTCTTCGAGTTATGAAGAAACCTGCAGCCCTCAGTTGCGAGGCTGATTCGAGTTCAGCCACAATATTCTTAGCATAATCTGCAATTCAAACAAACACCCGCTAATAACAACAATCATAATACACCGAATCAATACCAATTAGGATGAGTCCTTGATTAAAAACGAAACATATAGATGCATTATGTCAAAAAGATCCTAGTTTTCGGTGAAGATTTACGGTACCTGAAGCCATGATCAATGATGATCTCTGAATCGAAGAGGAAATGAAGCATTGGGAAATTGGAACCGTTTCCTCATTTGGTATGCAACGACCTAATATTATTGGAATTCGTGTAATCGTGTGGTTGGTAATTCGTAAAACCGACTTCATATATCTTCGGGTTGACCCGGATCCATAAACCGATTCGAACTGTTGGTTCTAGAACCGTCGTCTTAACTCGTAAGAAGTTTTCACTTTTCTCGGTTAAGAAGATCGTCTAATAACCATTAACTATCATCCATTTGTTTTTTAATCTGGTTAACTTGTATGGATTAACTCAAAGTCGTTTCATTGTTTTTTGGAAGCCCACATGAAAACATATGAGAGCACCCTACACACAGACACACGTAAATATACACGCACACATAATATATACATGTATGTGTACAAACTTACTTTCTATTTCATCTCTGTCCATAAGTTAAAAAAATCAATTATACTTTATTTACATTGAGAAATTGTGAAATTAGAGATCCTGTGAAATTTAGGCCTGGGCGATCGCCCATTTTGCCTTAGGGCCGGCCCTGGATTAAATAAATGTTAAGTTACTGATTTTACACATAAAATCTCATAAGATAAAAATCGTCCGATGTTGATGATATGACAATTTGAGAAGTTGGATTGATATTAGAATTTAGTTAGAAATCTACGTAAAATACACGTCAATAACACTTCGTCAAAATATTGTTGGCCATCTTATCCTTTCATATTATCATGTATATAATAGAGTAACCTATAACTAACAAAAGATACAGTTATTTATTTAAATTAAGGATAGTATTAACTTCGATCGTAATACCATTAATTAGTTAAGCAATAATATGATCTCCAAGATTTTGTCTCTTCGTTGTCTTATTGTATACCTAAAATTTTATACGAGGTCAATATCTGTATTATGCATACACAAAAGAACTTGTAATTTACATTCAAACTTTATGGAATTGTATTTTTCTATTATGATAATCATCTGTAGTTGTGTTATATAAAAATTGCAATTTCTAAAATATTAAAACTTTGCTTTAAAACATCAAACGAAGGTGCATAGCAAACAAACATGAGGCATGTTTTATGAAAGGTTTTGTACTAAACAATTCTCGTGTTTGTTCATAACTTTGTGTGGTACGACACAATAGTAACTATTTATATTTGAAGTTACAATAGTTTATTGTTGCAAATGGCCTATTTAACTTTTAATTGTATGTTTTTTTTACTGTAGTTCGAATTTTAATAGTGAATTTTTACAATTTGGCATGATTGCTTGTTTAGCTTGAAGCCATGTGCATAGTTAATGTTGTTCATAGTAAATGGGAAGTCCATTCAGATTATAACTTTGATGTACATAGATGATGTAAAACAAAGTTGGTTTTAAATTAGCGGGTTGCTATTGGCAAATAGGCATGGCAACGGGGTAGGACGGGGATCTCATTTCCCGTCCCCATCCCTGCTTCATAATCATCTCCTCCATCCCCGGTAGGGGTGTTATCGGGACCAAACCCGGACTGAACCGGACCGAAACCCGTTAGGACCGATCCCGTACTTGGCTAAAATCTAAACCCGAGGACCGGATCATTACTTTACAATCGGTCCTATTCGGGACCGGTACGGTTCGGCTCGGGTATTTGGTGTATAAAAACTTAAAAACTAACTCCACTTTGAAGGTTAAGGGATTGTTACCGGACCGAACCAGACCGAACCCGAATTTGGCTAAAATCTAAACCCGAGGACCGAACCATTACTTTACAATCGGTCCTATTCGGGACCGGTACCGGTTCGGTTCAGTATTTGGTCCACATATAACATCCCTAATCCCGGACCCATCCCCGTCGGGGAATGAGTTTTTATCGCCATCCTCGTTCCAATCGGGAATTGGGGTTCCCCATCAGGGAATCGGGTTTTTCAAATTCCTAAAAGATTATTAAGTTTAAACTATAAATAGTAAATTTGTAGAAAAATATATGTAAATATACTTTAAAACAAATCAATTCAAACATATTTGAGTTATTTATGTATATAACAAGTTATGTGGTGTCCGCGTGTTGCGACGGATGTATAGCTATGCATTTTTTGTACTTTAATAGATACAGTTTTAACGATTATATCATACTTTATTTATAAATTAATTAATAATAAAAATATAACAAAAAAGATAAAAAGATCTATTAACATTATATTAATTAAAATTAAAAAATAAAATAAATAAATTGAATAGGCTGGAGAAAAAACTAATCAACAACCAAATTATATATATATAGACACACACACATAACATTAGCTACAAAACACACATTTATCATCTAACGTAGTTATTACAATAAGCAAAAATTATGACATATAACCGAAAATGACGATAAACTAATAATATAGTAAAGCAAAATATTTTCTTAAATTTTTTTTATTGGTGTGGTCAATATTTTAAATAATATTGTTATTAATATAAAAATATTTAATAAACTAAACATTACAAACTAATTAGAATTAATCAAATATTATGTTAAACTAAATATAAAATAAAGTTTATTTTTTAAGTAAACACAAAGATACCAAAATAAGGCATTATAAAACCTAAATTATTATAAACCAAAAATTATTATAACCAAGATAAATCTTATCATCAAAATGTCTAAGAATTAATTAGTATTTAAATAAATTAAATTTTAAATTAAAAAATATAAGAACATGTAAACATTCTTATTATATAATTTACATATTATTAATAATAAAATATGTATAAGCACACTTTAGCAAACCCCACCACTAAATAGTGTTTTACACAACCTTTTTCTAGTGCATTTTAGCACAATAAAATAAAATTAATAATTATTTTTCCATCTCTAGCACATTTTAGCAGAGCTCATTTATTAATTATTTTTCTTTGTTGATGTGAGAGGAACAAAAATAGCAAAACCCACTTATGAATAGTGATTTCATTAGTGATAAATTTATAAAGGTGTAATTTATAACTTATACTAAAACTAAAACAAAGAAATGTATGCAAAATATTTATAAAAACCAATAAGATGAAAGAAAAACAATAGTATTTTAAACTATAGAAAACTCATATACATTGATATTTAATATATTATATAAAATGTGATGAATAATTTACATTTTTAAGTTAAAAATATATAATAATCTATATTTAAACATAAATATAACTGGGGTCGGGTTCTGGGATTAAAGTGTCTCTCATCCCCGCCCCATCCCCATTATTTTAATCGGGGATTCCCCGTCTCCATCCCCATCACCGGTCAACTCGGGATTCCCCGGTCAAATCGGGATCGAGTTACGAGTTCCCCGTCGGGGATGAGTTTTTTTGTCAAGCCTATTGGCAAACCAATCCCCTTTCCGGTGCTTGATGTATCCCTTTCAAATCGAGAAGGTGAGGGTGTGAATAACTTGTTTACTTTAAATAAAATAGAGAATAACTTCTTCACCTAAAGTAATCAATTTTGAAAAATGAAATGATTTTAGTAAGAAATTTTAAAGCCCAATGACTAAAATTAAAATGAATCGAGAGCATGTTGTTAGTTGATGCAATTTACCCCTAAGAAAAATCGGCAATAATATTATGATATCTGCATGTGTCCTAAGGGGCTGGAAAGCAAATACTTTGGATCAAGAAAGAAACTCAGCATGATATCACAAGACCATGATCATGATGCACAATGTGATGATTTCAGCTGCTGCAAAAACAAATTAAATAAACACACTGCAACTAAACACAATCTAATCAACAATTCTTTCACAATTTTTGGTCACTAATTATGCTTTTAATCACCCATAATGATTTTCACCTTGAAACCCATTCTTGCTCCTCGAAAACAGCTTTTCGAAACTGTTCTTACCTTTAGAATGACCACCATAATGGTTTGATGACACAGTTGACGAAGTCGATGAAGAAGATGCTGGTGACTCCTGACTATCACCATTCATTGAGAGACTATCATTCTTTTCGGCTTGTTTTGTAGAGATAGGAGGAGTCTTCTTAGGCATGAACGTATCGTTGGAGTGCAACTTCCATAGCTCGCCTCCAGTTTTTGGAACAGATGATCCTCCAGAAAATCCAGGGAGATTTCCGGTGTCAATTAGAAAGTCTTCAAGTGTCGCTAAAGACTCCAGCTGTCTAGCAAGAGATGATATCGTTTTTTGGCACTCAGACAGTCTATCAGCTGCTGCCACCTCAAGATCCTGTAGATGGAAATCTTTTTTCAGAAATATTGTCTTTCTGGAAGGTGTGTTTCTGTATGTAGTAGCAGTTCGGTTTATACTCTTAGCTTGAATCAATACAGCAATTCATTTAGAAGCATACACATCTGTTATCAATTCCCTATTCTTAATTTCGCTTTCAAGTTTTTTGACTTTTTCCATAAAAAAAAAATCATGGTTTCCTAGAAAGCAGTAACAGAGGGAGATGGTTTCTTCAAATGAAGTGTTGCAGCACCAAGATGTTTTGGAGGTCATGTTTTAATAATTACGGTTGTTCTTTTCCTAAAGTGGCCAAATTGGAACACATTTCCAAAGTCAGGTGATTAGGTAAGTACGAAAAAACTACATAGAACATTTGAAAAGGTAAGTAGTTATTCTATGACTTCTAGATATGTTTTGCAATTACCATTTCGGCAAATGACTTGAAAATGTAATGTATTTTGAGTTAGCATTCAATTTGGGGATTGTACTTTCAAATGTACACTTAAGAGATCATAGTACGAAAAAATATGCATTTAAAGGGATCATGGTTTCAAAAATGCTTTTTCAAAGGATCTAAAGACTACAAATTTAGTCATGTGTAATGTAAAATTGGTAACCATATGAAATGTAAATGTAAATTAACTTATGTGATGGTAACATTCCTATGATACTATTTACCAATTCCACATTACATTCAAACAGTTTCTCAGCTTTTGAATCCCCATAACATACATCTTTCAAACTATAAATACCTTCAATGTACATTTTGAAAGTAGGCCGCAAAGTACGTTACATTGTCATGTCATTAGCACTTAACATCTCTTAATACCTTCAACTAGTTAGGGGTAAAAGGTTTTGTCGGCTTTATATTATTCACAGAAATAATGACTGCATAAATCAGATTAATGCAATGCTAACTATTCCTGAGGTCCAGAAATGTAACACTCAATGATAAATCAGTAAATATGCATAACAACAATTTATTAATGTTATAATGTAATGTAAGAAAGGTTACCTGTTTTAACTTTAATTCGCCATTTGAACTAGCAGCTAGCTGAAGCTTAACTTCCTCTGTTTTACTAATAAGTTCTGCCTCCAATCGCTGACATTTGATGACCATTTCAGATGAAAAAGTCCTTTCCTTCTCAACATCTGCTTTTATTGAATCAAGTTCTGTAGACATGATCCGCGCCTCCGTTTCCATATTAACAAGTCGAGACTCGAGTAACTCCTTTGACTCGTTCACAGTAGTTAGTTCCTTTTGTAGGTCATCCATCTGACTATTGGTCTCGGCAAGCTGAGCGTTTGACGATGCAAGAGATTCTTTGCTTCTATTTAGAGCCCTTTCTAGTTCAGATTTTTCAGCTTCTAATTTCTCTAGTTTTTCTTCTAGCTCATAGACCCGACGGCTCATTACTTCAAGTTCGGTTTTCAAGGAGTTATCTTCGGATTCAGAATGACAACGTGAGGTTTCATTGTGACCCTCTGATAAAGAAGCAATTCGCTCCATTTCCAAGAAATCGTCCATAATATTATTAATTTCAACTGAACAAGACGTTACATTTTTCGCCACACATTTTCCACTTTTGAATTGATCAAGCTCGGCCATTAGCGCCAATGCCCATGAATCTGAGCAGCCTTGCTCACTTCCGTTATGCTCCGATTTATTCATTTTCAAGGAATCAATATCTAATGCGTTCATCTTTTCTGCAGTGTCTGATTGACTGTCCGTGAGAGAATCAACATAAAATGAGGAAATCGAGACAGCTTTATGATTATCATTGATGGAAGGAGATTTACGAGCCAATGACTGCAGCTTCCTGCACTCAGCTTCAAGCTTTGCCACCTTTTTTATGCTCTCTAGCTGTTGTTTGCTAGCAGTTTCCGCTGCTTGCGTGCTTAAATCCCTCTCAATGGTCCGAATTTCCAATTCTTCTGACTGGACATTCAGCTCGAACTTCAATGCTGAGTTCTCTTTCTCTAAAGTCTCAAGCTTTAGGAGGATGTTTGGATCAACACGAGGAATATATTCGGTTTTGTTGGCCAGTGATTTTGACTCGAGATTACAAATCTGGATTTCAAGCTCGTTTTTAGTCCGTTCCCATTCATGTCTTTTCTCCTCTACAATCTCATTAATCCGTTGCTCCTGACCCTCCCTTGCTTGCCTTAGTTGTTTGACACATTCCTTGAGAGCACCATCCAGATGGCTCGTCCGAGCCTCAAGAGCCAAGTTCTGCTGCACAGCTGACTCAAGCTGTTGTTTTAATGATGTAACTTCGTTTTCAGCCTTTTCCCAACCTAAAATTATCGGTATATCAACACAAATAACTTAAAACCATCATTTCAATTCATCTGGAAAGATTTGAAATGCAGACAACAGTACCTGCAACAGCTTCTTCTGCAACTTTGGCATGTTGCTTAACCAAATCTTCTTTAGCACCTACGTTAACAAGAGCCGCTGATAATTTCTCTGTCAGGCTCTTAAAACTGTCATTAACCTCTGTATTTGAAGTCGATATATTTGAGGTGACTTCAGATGATTGCGAATGGTTCAGTGATTTCCTTAAGCCATCCTGCTCCACCTGAAAATTTGAGATGTTAGAATGAACTAAAACCATATAGATTCAAAACATATTGATATTCAAGCATATTAATATAAAAATCATCAGATCTAAACCATATGTACACATATACTGAGGCACATATGAGTAATAACAAATCCTGTAAACCAAGCCTTGTGCATTCAAGCATAGCATCACAGCCCATGCTTTTCAAGTTCGGATTCGATACACAGTTTCCACATGGAAGACAGCAGAACATAGTCTAGATACCTCCTTAAAGGTTGAAACCACCTACAAGAGGGGGGAACCTTCCTCATTTATAACATCCAAGTGTGACGATCAAGAGTTGGAAGCTTGGTTTTACAAAACGTGAGGCGCACCATTGCGAAAAGGGTTCTAGAGCCCGAGGCGTGAGGCGCGATGTGAGGCGCGCGCATCACTTACGCGAGGCGCACTTGTTTTGGTATCATAATTCGTATATAATAACACATTAATACTACTTTAACAACTGAAAATGTAAAAAACCAAAATCTAGAATACCAAACTACAAAATATACACACAATCTTCATTATAAATTTAAATTACTTTTACAATTAATCAAGAAGTGACTCATTTTCTTTTTTTCTGTGCCAATGTTAATGAAACGACAAGGAAGCGCTCGCAACAGCTTGTGTTGCGCAGGGCTTTGAGCCTCATTGAGCCTCGCGCCTCACTGAGCCTGAGGCGCGCTTTTTAAAACACAGGTTGGAAGTGATAAAGAAAACGGAATTCGCCAGAATAACTGAATAAGTTCTCCCTTTTCTAGCACGTAGCATTCATATTTCATACGCTAATTAACTCGACATGGACCACATTGTGACATTAGGCAGTGTAGTTCGTGGGAGAAAAAAGTTATGACAGTTGGGACATCATGTGCCTTAGACCTAAGAACACACTTAAGCACCTTCACAACAATATCTGCGGCTTTATAAGTAACGAATATAGTTATTAACGAAACAACGAAGCATGTACAAATCGGCATACTAGTAAAACCATTTTCCATACCTTTTCATCAGAGTTACTCTCCGAATGTGAAGATATTGAAGTGGAACTTTCTGTCTCACCAGGACTCCGATCGGAGGACTTCCTCTTCCACAACCAACTCTTCTTCTCCATCTGACTGAATATCTAGATTTCAAACCAGTCTTAATTCACATTTGCTCCTGCACCACCACAATCACCAATGCATTTCTGATTACCAATTTGTCTAAATACCCTCAACATAAACCAAATCCAACATTTTAATATAAAGATGAACTAAAATCAAAGTATAAGTAGCAACCATAGCTTTTGAGCTAAATAAACCATATTTAAACTATATTTAAGAAGGCAGATATTAAATTAAAAGCTTCAAATGGTTATAAACAAAGTTCATACAGATTTGAATCACCCAATCCAATTGTTCAATAACAGAAAAATAATATGTATCTCAAAAATCAATGCAAGCATTCAATACAACCACACGAACCTAGATCGGATAAATAATCAATAAAGCAGAGTTTTGCATCAAGGAAAAAAAAAAGCATCCAGCTGAACAATTATGAAATACCCGAAACCCTGAACATTTGACTGGCGGTCAAACGGCAAGAAGAAGGAGCTGCGCTTTTAAAAATCAAAAAGTACCCAATACTGAAAACATAAACGTGTAGATGGTTTATTAAGATTTAAAAAAAAAACATAGATTTAACCTAAACAAGAACAAGAAGAGAATAAGAAGCAGTTGAGAAGAAAACAAATCTAATCTGAATGGATATATACCTTTGACCGGAGACCGTAGAAGATGAAATTAATATTTGAATGAAACCCAATAGGAAGCAGTAGCGCAAAAGATCTGTAGAATGTCAGAAGTCAGAACAATATCTGATTGGATTGAATGAAAACAAACAAACCCCACAAAGTTAAAGTTTGTGGGAATTGTTAAAGATTTTTAATTTATGAAACTTCTGGTACGAAAACAAGCACCATGGCAGATAAAACATGAGCTAGTGTAGTGACAGGGAGAGCATGTGATTGTGAGTGAATATCGAGACTTTACGAAAAGAAAGCCTTTTATTTTTTCTTATCTAGCCCCATTGTTTTTAGTTTTTATAGGAAAAAGATAATTAATTTGGAATATTATATTTTTAATAAGTTTTGAAATAAAGATTTGAGACTCCATTCCCGCCCATGAGTGTTGAAATTGAGCATTTATGCTTCATTATTCGTGTTTTTGCTACAGTTACAGAGAGTGTCAGACGCTCCGCTCCTATCTGGGGTTTTGAGGCTTTTGGGCTGATTTTGTCTGACATAACTGGGTCTAGGACCTGCATTTAAGCTCATGGAGTCATGGGATTCTTTCGTTTGCACTCCACTGCCGTTGACGCTTGGTCAATTTATATGTGGGTGAAAAGGACACCACAGGGTTCCCAAGAGCATATTTTTTCCTGTCATTTGAAGCGGTATGCACATTTATAGATTTTCATGTTAGGAAAAGTTAGCCAGAAAAGAAATATGGTATTACTAGACATGTCTATTGGTATAATGAGGTGTCTTTTTAGACTTCCTTGTTATGTATCCGTCTATTATTCTTATTTTTTATTTATATTTTAATAAGACAAACTCTTTGAGGTGGGAGAGACTATTCATGTAAGCAAATAGTAAAAGCAGCTAATGTAATAAATGAAGTTGAAAGATGGTTTTCATAGGCTGAAAAAAACCACAATGACCATTTGTGTAATTTACTCTTAAAAAAATTTAAACTTGACGTATTTTTTAAAATATAATGATATGATACATGCAATTTTTTTACATATATAGTATGTATAACTTATACTGACTTACTTAATATGATACATTAAAAAGTACATCTCATGTATAATATTATATACTAATTTATTTATCTGTATAATATATGGATTTGATTCAATAATAATTATATAAAATAAGAAAACCACTTGAAGTTTCCGGACCATTGGATGAAAAGAAATCAATGGTCCAGATTAATGACAACTTATAATTATTTATTAAATGTCTCTTATACCCTTAATTAAAAATCAATAATTATACCTATATCATTTTTTAAATTCATTTTCCAAATTTACTACCTTAACTTAATTACATTAAATTTTGATTTTAATTTTTTCATTAATGAATTAATATTTACCTAAAATAAATATGTGTCATTATTATCCTTAATGATCATAGTTAAATTCAAATGTAAAAATTTGGATTTAAATGTAGAAGTGTAGTAAATAAAGTTAAAATTTTTTGGTAATTAGTTTGCTTACAATATTTAAAATTTAATTGATAAAACTTCAAATGTGAATATGATAAATTTTGATTGTTGATTTTCAGATATTTCATTTTTATATTTATCATTTTCAAAATATATACACATTCACATAATTGAAGTTTTTTGTTTCTTACATTGATATTTCATATTTGAAGTTAATAAAAATTAAAAGAATCATTTTTTGCAAACACATGTTATCTGTTTTTGATAATACAATATAATAATTTTTTTTACAACTAAGTATTTTTTTTATCTTTAATTTAACTAGCTTTCAAATTTTTTTACTTTAATTATATATAAATTTTATAATAATTTATTAAAATATAAAAAAATATTTTCTAAATCAACCCATGTAATACATGGGTTGATTAACCTATATATTATAATAAAACAAAACAATTCATGTCATATGTCACTTCTACAATACAAGAAAATTTTATTTTTCCACCTCTATTTCCAAATTTAACATCTTAACTTAATTGCATTAAATTTTGACTTTATTTTTTTTCATTAATTAATTAGTAATAAATTAGATTTTGTAACATTTAAAATTAATTTAAAATAATAAAAAATAAACACATTTATTATTATTGTATGTTTTTATTTTACTCATATACATTTTATATAAATAAATTTAATTAAAAATATCCACGTAATACGTGGGTTATAAACTAGTTATAATTATAACCCAATAATTTTAAGGGTGACACATTTTATTTTATGTTATGATGGAGATTATCAAATTATTACGTTATAATGACAAATAATTGATTTAAAATGTTTGAATTGCATTCATTAATAATTGATTATTCGTGTTTTGGATTAATCCTACCTTTGTCAAAATTTAAAAAAAAAAATAGTTTATTTGCTTTATAATTGATTGTTTGGTAATTTTACAAGTTAAAACGCAAAATCAAACACTTTAAAAACTGTTTTTTTATAATTGTGATAGCAAACAAAAGAATCTAAATCAAAAACTAAATTTCTGACAACCCTTTTTGTTAGAGCTATTATCTCATTATCAGTTTACAAAACACTACAATATTTTTTCAAACATAAATTCAGATATCCCTAAAACAAATAATAAAATCTTAGATAGCCTCCCAACTATTCAACTACCCAAATAATTTTGAAAACATATAGAATTGATATGTTGTTCGTGAACTGTTTGGCGGCAGGTAAATTTATGTTCGTTCATTTATCAAACGAATAAACATGAATATAAAATTCTGTTCGTTTAATTAAATGAACGAATATAAACATAGACTTTGTTTGTTCATTTATATTTGTTGTAACACCCTACTTTTACGACTAATGCCACATAGGACTTACAGTCCACGTCATCAAATCATAGGCAATGTCATCAAGGGTTAAACAGCTAATTACTACTAAATATCAACATCAGACATAAGTAACACAGGACGGGAACCAACCCCCGTCAACAAAGTCCGGCAACCACGACATAAGTAAAGGTTACAGTCATCCATAAGTCACTGGCTAATAAGCCAAACCACAAAACATCAAGACTACTTACGAAAGTAGTCACTAACTATTGTCCACGTGGCGGGTCTCGGCTACTGCCCGCTGTATCACTAGCCTCAGTCCTCGTACCTGAGATCCACAGTTAAAACAACAGTCAGCGGAAAGCTGGTGAGTTACTATAAACAACGTTAAAACAGTTTATAAAATAGTTAGCACAATATAACGACTAATAATCAACATGCGGCCGGCCTCAACTGCCTGACGCCTCATCGGAAGCGACCCGGCACAGCCTGCATAGCCCACTCCACAAAGTAGTGGGTTGTCAGGTCCACTGAGTTGGGAATGACCCAACAGGCCTCTCTACTCTGCGTATAGCAACAATACGCGTGATCCACGTGCTCTGCTCTGTGCTAACAAATGTCAACGTATAAAAGGATCCACATCGGACCCGGATAATAAACCACAAGATAAGTAACTCACCTGAAGCACGACTACAGTCCCGCTATCAACGGCGGCCTCTACAAGTCTCAGGTCTAACTACGAACCCTGGCAACAATAAATACAACTACACTGTAACAACTAGCTACTGAACTCATAACGACTATACTACCAAACTCACTAGCTCAACATGAGTCAACACGCTAAAACACACGAGCGCGGCCGGGAGCGCGGCAGAGATCGTGGTCGCGGGCTCCTCGTCGCGGCCAGCCATCGCGGACGCGATGACCCCGCGCTGCCCCTCTTGTCGCGGCCGGGCTCATCCGAGCACGTCCGTGCTCGTCCGACCCGCGACTAACGACTCGGTCGCGTTCCACTACCAGCGACCACCCTTAACCGCCTCACCCTGATCGCAGGCGCGACCAGGGGAGCGCGGCCGCGGTGCGGCGATGAACAGAGCAGTTCATGCTCTGTTTTTCGGTTGCCATGGGAATCCTCTTCCCAACTCGAATTTTGCATTTATCAGGGTTATAAACTAACCCCCAACCACATCTATCTACCTATCATACTACTTAATTCAATTTGACAACAATTACTAACCTTAGGAAGCCTTCCATTCTTGAATTCAGATTCAACTTGGAGAAGAAGAAGAAGGAATTCAAATCCTTGATTATGGTTGCCTCTTAACCCTTTTTAATATGTTTCCTTTGCTACTGATCTGCTGGAAAAACACACACACACATATACGCTTGAGACTTTGGTAAGGAATGAGAGAAAGGGATTATGCACGTGATATATATACGTTTCCGGTTCCGAACTCAATTAAAACGGGTACGGTACTCATTAATCACTAGGTAAGCACCCGTTAACCCAATTAATCTCAAATTAATGACTTGGGTTTAGAATGTCAATTAACTCATTAAAACAACCCCAAATTCCCAATTACTACTAGACCGATTATTATCTCAACTGATTAAAATTACACGTAACAGCAATCTACTTTACCAACTCACGTGCAATTAATCAATTAAAATTCACCAACTCATCGAGGCAACTCTTAAAGCCAATAAATAAATTACACGTACCTGCTGCTAGATTCCGGATGTTACATTTGTGAACGTCTGTTTACTTCATTTATTTATATTCGTTCGTTTATGTTCGTTCATTTTAATTATAATAATTCTAACACATATATTGTAACACCCTCCCCGATCCCAGAAATGCCACGTCAATACAATATACAAGTGGCAATATCTCAATACTCTATTAAGCGCATGTCACAGGATAAACGGAATTCACTGATAATTTAAAACTTTCACATAATTATCATTAATATATAATCCACTAGATTACAACACCCAAAAGATAGAAACACAGTCAATACTAGCATAATTTTTTAACAAGGCAAACACATCTCCCACTGACAGCAAATCCCTGATCAGCAAACTCAGCTACCGATCTCTTCTCTGATCCCCTGAACATAGTAGACTCGAATACGTAAGCTCGGAAGCTCGTGAGTACTCGAGGGTTAGACTCTGCACAGAAAACACGTAACACGCATACACATAGCACATACACACAAAGTAATCTCTAACTCGGTCTCTGGCAATCATCATCACAATACAGGTATGAACACAAAGCATGAGATCCAAAGCCTTGCACACAGAATCACTGAAGGGGGACCCTTCCCCAGCTAACGACCGCGACCGCGGTGGTTAGCCACAACCCTGTAGCACGGGCGCGAACCAGCTACAGGCCCTGCCGTGTATACACGCCCCAAGGACTGTTAGGGACAGTCAACCCACGCGATCACACATCGCGAATCACCGTCCGTATGGAACTCATCACGGACCCCCGGACTGGATCTCATCTCATGCACATATATCACATATGTAGGAATAGAATCATACATGTGGCTCGCGTCCCTGTCTCATTCACAATATACACATACACGAAACTAGCTACACAACCATGACTCGGAAAACAGTCCCGCGGTTTAGAAAAGAACTCGGGTACTCACCTGGTTGATCCATTAAATCTCAAAATCTCTGACTCGGCTCGGCTCGCTGACTCGTCCCTGAAATTACACAAATCCCAAAACATTAATTCTTACCTCAACCGGCACACATAACGGAATCACAATAAAGCCACAAAGGACTCGGACCCAAAAGCAATCCCAACTGAATTCCAAAACCCGGCCAAAACCCAATTTAAAAGCAATCCTAATGAAACCCCAAGAACTCAATCAAAACCCGGCTCAAAAATAACTCCCAACGGAACCCGAATACTCAAACCAAATCCCAAACGAAAACCCGACTCCGAAACCCCAAGACCGGACCCATCAGCCCCAAGGCCTGCAAAACCGCCTCCACCCCTGCCTACCGAACGCTCCCGCGCCCCCAGGCCCAGCGCGCCCGCGCCACCCAGCTCTGTCGCGACCGCGGTGGTCTTCTTCTTCCCTGCTCGCCGATCAGCTGCTGCCCAGGGATAAAACCCCCTATCCCAACCCGATTTCAGCCATGGAAACATCTCCAAACCCATATCTAACTTCACCATATTAACTCAAAACTATTTCCACAACCATAACCACATACATACACAAATTTAAGCTACAAAATCGAAAGCTTTTTACCTTGAGCTCAAGAACACGAAATTGGAAGGGAGAGGAGATTAATTTCAGTAATCACTTCAATCTTTGTTGCTCCCTTGATGATCCAGCGAAACATACACACACTACACACACGCTTTCACTTTTCTGTTGCTATCCAAAAGAAGAGAAAGGGAAAAGAGACGTACATATATATTAATTCCACTTTTAGCGGGTTCCGGCCCCATAACCCGAACCCGATACCCCATTTTCACAATTAAAATCCACTTAACCCATTTAATTCCACGAACTCAAATAGATAATTTATCCACTAAAATTATAACCCGGATACACGTAACTCATAAACCCGACACGTATAATCCACTACTCGGGCTATTATTGGACCCACGCAATAATAATTATTTAAACATCCACTAAAATAATTACACGCAATTATCACGAAAATGGGATGTTACATATATTATATTTAATATAAATATATTATTACATAATTATTAAAAATTTCATATATTATTATTATAAATTTAAAAATTTAAAACTATAGTACTTATATGATTGGTGATGTTGAATGAAGATAAAGGAATATTCAAATGCTCAAATTTTTGAATGTTGTCAATTTAGCATTGAAATTGAGATTCTTGTATTTTAAAACATTAATTTACTATTATCGTATTAGTTTGAATTAATTTATAAACTTATAAATGTACAAACGTAATTTGAAAATTATGAGTCGTGTATTGTGAGTTTTCTTTTAAATTAGCATGTTTGTTCATATATGTTTGTTTGCGTTTGTTTAATTGTTCATTTATGTTCGATTATATGTCAGACGAACAAACATAAACAATGTCAATTCCTTAACGAACGGACATCAACAAAGAATCTCTCATTTGTTTACTTAAACTACCTGACAAACATAGAGATGTTGTTTGGTTTATAAAGTTCAAATTACTTAACAGTTTATATAAACATATGATTTTAGTTTTACACTATATGACAAACCTTTATTTATTTATCTTATGTATGATACTTCAGATGAGACAATTTTCACATATGTATATTTTTTTTGTCAGGACATATACAATATTTAGCAATTAATACATGATTTGCATTTGATAAGTATGTTATAGGATATTTAGAGTATTTTGTATTTACTTTTACTTTTATATATTATTTGATGTTAGGTATAAAATCAAGAAAACAAACGAAAAAAAAAATGAAAAGATAAAATAAAAAAGGGAGAATTTCATATATATTCTTGTAAACTTACAATATTACGCATATATCCTTACAAACTTCCTTATTATATATATATCATTCTAAACCTTTAAATCTCACATATATATATCCAAATGACTATTTTAAATTTAATTACATCATTTAAAAAAAAAATATAATATATCATTTTTAATTAGTTTATTATAGAATTAAATTAGAAAATGATATTTCTTTATTTTTCTAATTTATTTTTGTTGGAATTTAAGATGGTAGTTTAGGTATTCAAAAAATTTTTAGATGATAAAATACATTTAATATAGTCATTTGGATATATATGTGAGATTTAAAGATTTAGAAGGATATATATGTAATTAGGAATTTTGCAAGGATATATGCGTAATATTGAAAGTTTACAAGGATATATATTGAAAGAGATAGAAGGTGGTGGTGTTCGGGAGGAGAAAATGGTAAATCAAAATCAAAATGAGAAAATAAAGGATGATTATCTGTTTAAAAAATACTCAGATTAAAACTCCTAATCATTTTTCATTGCAAAAAAAATCCCTCAACCGGCAAAATCTCACGGAATTGGGTTTTACATGTTGTAACAGACTGAAAGTCACAAGCCACTATCAACAAGTGTAACATCCCTATTTTTTAAGTACATGTAATTTACCATTTAAGACTCATTTAATGCATTAATGGAATTATTATTTCAGTTTCGTTCGCAATTTTAAATATGAGAAACAATGAGGAGAAATCCTCATGGTCGTCTTTTGAGCAAGCAAACAACAAGGAACCGACATCGGAAGAATAAATAATAATCATAGATCGAAGTATTTTAAGAATAGCAATGATAATGATAAATTATCAGTGTTGTCTTTTGAGCGAGCATAACAATGAGAAACCGACTTAAATGGTTTAAGTCATGAAAATACAAAATTAAGGGGTGTAATTTGCAAATGTGACAAAATGACAAATAAAAAAGGAGAAAAACTTTCATTTTAATCTATCACTTTCTCTCTCCTCTCATCGTACTCTCTCAAGAACCCACGGTTCTTCACCATCCCACAAATCAAAATCATAAAAACATTGAATTGAAGGCTAAAAAGTCGGATACATGTTGCAATCAAAGAGTAATAACCAGAATTATCAACGATTTGAAGTAAGATTTACTTAAAAGTGCAAAATTTGAGGGTATTGGGTTTGGTTTTTGCAAGAACCTAATCAAGGATTCTGGATTGGAATGTTAATGCATGTTGTATGTTATTATGGATATGTTAAAATCGAATGTCAATAATGTTATATACCAAAGTTTCAGATTCCACTTCTAAGTAAGAATTTGAAAATAGTGTATGTTTTAGTATGTGTGTTCATTGACCATTGATGAAAAATGAAGAAAGTGGACTGATTTGGTATATTTAGGTTACATTTTAAGGAAAATTTTTTATAAATGATTGGAAAAAGCAAAACTATATTACAAATGCTTGGTGTTTGTAAGATTATCAAAAATGCTTGGGTCAGACTTAGGTCCACCGACCCATCAGGGTTGCTGCAAAAATTCACGTGAAAGCATAAAGGTGGTCGGACTTAGTACCACCGATCTGTCATAAAGGTGGTCGGACTTAGTACCTCCGACCTGTCATAAAGTCATAAAGGTGGTCGGATGCTATTAATAACAAAAAATTAAATAAGAAAACTAATAAAACAATAATAATAAAGTAAAATTAAGATATAAAAATAAAATTATAATTACAATTTATATATATAAATTATTTCTAAAATTTAAAGATTAATATTATATGTAAAATATAAAGATAAAATTTAAAATTTAAACACTACAAATTTAAATGTAAAAAATTAGTAAGTTTATTTCATATAAATAATTTTACAACTATAATATAATGTTTGGCTACACGACGACATAATGGAGGAGATCTATTTCGATTATATTACAAATTTAGATATATCCTTTATTTTAAATTAAAATACAATACAACAAAGATAAGTTGAATCATTTATTTGGAACAATAAGAATTACAAGTATTCAGACATTGCTTGGAAATCTATTTCGATTATGTCCCGGTTGAAAACAAATGGTACAACGACGAATGCTTGTAATTCTTATTGTACCAAATAAGAATGCTTGTATTTCTTATTGTCCGTAGCGATAACGGAACCGAGTTCAATTGCTTGACTGATTATTTCTTTGCCAATGGGATTTTGTTTCAAACCACTTGTGTTGGCACACCACAACAAAATGGGAGGGTTGAGCGAAAACACCGACATCTTTATAATGTTGCTCGTGCTTTAAGATTTCAAGCAAACTTACCAATTAAATTTTGGGGTGAATGTGTCTTAGCCGCAGCTCATTTAATAAATAGGACGCCCTCTAGTGTTCTGAACTATCAAACACCCTTTGAAAAGTTGTTTGGTCGTTCCCCATCCTATGATGCAATACGTGTTTTTGGGTGTTTGTGTTTCGCACATAACCAGAAGTCAAAAGGAGATAAATTTGATAGTCGTAGTCGTAAATGCATCTTTCTCGGGCATCCTTTTGGCAAGAAGGGATGGAAACTTTATGATCTTGACAAACAAGAATTCTTAGTCTCACGAGATGTCATTTTTTGTGAAGCCACCTTCCCCTTTCTTGAAACTGTAAAAACTATGACTCCACTTTCAACTAATTTTCGATCAGATGTCGATGTTGACATGGACTTCATGAGCTTTGACATAGTGCCCACTATTCCCGAGTCCTCCGACAATGTCGAACCCCCCCCCCCCCCCCCCTCAATAACACTCCAAATAATGCACCTTCATCCTCGGCTCCAGACTTACCCGACACCACCAATACTGAAAACTTTGATTCTACAAATGATGCCAACGTAAGTTCTGACATGGTTCAAAATAGCACGAATGAAGCCTTTGGTCGCGGGTTGCGAGTCAAAACCCCTTCAGTTCTCCTCAAGGACTACGTTGCTCATAACATCATCAACGAGAGTTCCTCCTCTGCCACTGCTTTCCCTCCACGGCATGCCTCAGGTACTCCTTACCCTTTAGCACACTATATCAAATGTGATAACTTTTCTGTTTCATATCAAGCTTTTATAGAATCTGTTCTTGCGGGGGGTGAGCCAAAATCATTTAAGGAAGCACAGAAAGACGAAGGATGGAAAAGTGCAATGCAAGAGGAGATCCAAGCATTAGAACAAAATGGCACTTGGACTCAAGAATCTTTACCACCTGGTAAACGTGCTTTGGGAAATCAATGGGTTTATCGAAGAAAATATAAATCGGATGGCACACTTGAACGCTTAAAGGCTCGTCTGGTACAATGAGAATTACAAGCATTCTTATTTGGTACAATAAGAATTACAAGCATTCGTCGTTGTACCATTTGTTTTCAACTGGGGCATGATCGAAGTAGATGTCCAAGCAATATCTGAATACTTGTAATTCTTATTGTACCAAATAAATGATTCAACTTATCTTTGTTGTATTGTATTTTAATTTAAAATAAAGGATGTATCTAAATTTGTAATATAATCGAAATAGATCTCCTACATTATGTCGTCGTGTAGCCAAACATTATATTATAGTTGTAAAATTATTTATATGAAATAAACTTACTAATTTTTTACATTTAAATTTGTAGTGTTTAAATTTTAAATTTTATCTTTATATTTTACATATAATATTAATCCTTAAATTTTAGAAATAATTTATATATATAAATTATAATTATAATTTTATTTTTATATCTTAATTTTAATTTATTATTATTGTTTTATTAGTTTTCTTATTTAATTTTTTGTTATTAATAGCATTCGACCACCTTTATGACTTTATGACAGGTCGGAGGTACTAAATCCGACCACCTTTATGACAGGTCGGTGGTACTAAGTCCGACCACCTTTATGCTAGCAACCCTGACGGGTCGGTGGACCTAAGTCTGACCCAAGCATTTTTTATAATCTTACAAACACCAAGCATTTGTAATATAGTTTTGCTTTTTCCAATCATTTATAAAAAAAATTCCATTTTAAGTTATAGAGTGTTAAAAATGTACATTTAAGTTCATATCTGCAATTTTAGACTCAAAACATGTATAAATGATCAAAATGAAATTCTGGAAAATAGTAGAAAAACGTCTAAGTATGAACTCGGACCTGATGAACAATATTCGGACCATCCGAATTCGGATACTGTTCATCCGAAGTCCGGATCTCAACCAAGTTCGGACCACTTGCAATTTCGGATGGAAAATATTAGAAATTCACTAAGTCTAGATGTCAATTCGGATCAATTGATCATTCGAAGTTCGGATTAACTGTTCATCCAAATTTTGGATGAGGTCTTAAACATAAATTGACTAAGGATGGATTTCGGGCCATCCGGATTTCGGTTCATCCGAAATTCGGACATCTTACTTAGCTTTTCAGAATTTAAGTTTTTAAGCAAATACTAACATTAATTCACTGTTACACTGACATAACATATCATTGTGATGTTATCTAACACACATTGATTCAGAGCCAACTTACAATGTACAAACCACTGTCAGTAATAGATTATTATTCGAACATTTATTGTCTTTGCATTCACATTTTACATTACAATGACATGTTCACATTGTTCAATATACATCAATTGACACTCATGTATGATTCATTAGTATGATGCACACTCGTACTTGACATGTGACAAACATGTAGCCAGCGTTCAATTGAAAGTGAATCTATATATTCATGTTTGCATTGCATGATTATTACTTCACAATCTGATGCGACCTGGACTGGGGCTGACAGCAGGCCACTGTCGGGGACTGATCATCACATTCATTTACCTGGTCAGGTTCGGCACATCCCAGATCAGCATTTTGGACTGCTAACCTCATGCTTGCACTGCATGGTTTTCACATACGATGGGGCTTACACTGTCTGTTTTCACACAAGTTTGTAAAGAAATTGTAACACCCTCGAACTAATCAACAATGCCACATAATTACCACGTCAGCAACGATATAATATAATAATCCCTACGCTATTCCCAAGATACATACACGAGAACCCGATAATTTTAAACTTTAATTATACAGTAACAGTCACGGAAATCTCTGAATTAACACAACCTATCCGAAGTATATAAACAGTCCACAAAATATAACTACCTCCACAAAAGGTAGCTAACTCCTCGATCAAGGATAATGTAAACCTACTTTGGTGCAGCAGGCCTACTAGCAGTCCGGTCACCTGGGATGCACACAACACAAACACACGGGTCAGCTAAAGCTGGTGAGAATGCAAGGGTTAGGTACAATTATAAAGCTCAATAAATAAATAACTCGATAACAAAACGTTCAGCGTTCTCTACTGAACAATAATATGAGATCCCACAAAGTAGCTCAATAGGTACTCAACTCGTGTGGATGAATCCACGTACCCAAATCCCTAGACCGCACAAAGCAGTCGTCAGGACTCAAAAAGGGAATTGGGAGCGACCCAACCCCTGCTCAGCCGTACGGTTTAGTATCTCGATAGCTCGTGTGTCTCAAATCTCATATAATAAAACTCAGTTCACAATAAACACAATATACATGCATGACAGTATCTCAGTATTAAAACTCGTAAGAAACTCATAATAATCTCATAAAGAAAGCTCAGTAAAAGGTCATGCAAGTGTAAATAAATAATCGTACAATTATCTTAGAAAAGCATGCAAACTCACCTGACCCTGAAATCTCTTTCCTTAAGTCTCGGTTCCCTGCCCGTATCCCGACCCTATTAACTCGAGACCCTAGAAACACAAAGGAACAATCCAATATCACTAATTCATCCCTAAATAAACGCTTAAAATATGCTTATTTTCTGAATTCTCACGCGGCCGTGTAAGATTTCTTACGCGGTGGCGTAGCAGTCTCCTTACGCGGTGGTGTAGAATTTTTACAAGATGGTGTGACTGCAACCCACGCGGCCGCGTAGCAAAACCCACGCGGGCGCGTAGCAAAACCCCACGCGGCCGCGTAACAGAACCCACACGGGCGCGTAGCAATAACCCACGCGGGCGCGTAGCAAAACTCACGCGGGCGCGTAGCTCCATCTTTACACCACCCTGTAGCCTTTTACACGGGCTTGTAAACAAATACCTACGCTGCCGCGTAGCAAACCCTACGCGGCCGCGTAAGCTGACTGTCAGCCATGAATGTTCTGTTTTTTGACAGCAACGATTTCACACCTCAAAACCCGATTTTTGCTCGATTTTAGCTCACGAATTTGACCAAAAACTTAATAAAACACATATATAAACTTACTTTAATCACTTGATAACAACTAACACATAAATCCCACAAATTTGGAGCTTAATACTCACTTTGAGCTTTGGTAGCAAACTTGAAGAAGAAGGAGATGAAGATGATGATCAAGAGCTCAAATCACAGCTGTAGCTTCAATCCTTTGCTGCTGGAATTCAATTTCACACACACAAACACACTTTTAGCTCTGATTTTGGAAGTGAAGAATGAAAGCAAGCATCCAAAGAGGTGGCACATATATACGTTTTAGACTAAACCCGGTCCGGTACCCAAAATCCGATCCCGATACCCCAAAATACAAATTTATATTCCCGGGTCCCAATTTAAATAATTAATCCAATGACATAATTCCACGTACCTATCTCAAAACCGGGATGTTACAGAAATAATTGGTGAATATATAATATGTTATCTCACTAAGTTTTAGCTTACCCGTTGACTCTCAACATTTTCAGGCAAAGGCAAAGGTGTAGTTGGACCTTCCTCCTAAGCTTATCACTTCATATCTCGGTGACCCTAGAAGCTACTTTGGTATATAGACGATATAGCTTTGGGGCTGGTATTTCATGACTTTAAAATAATTTATGATATTGTAATAGTTGGATTTTATTACTGTAGACAAATACATTTCTTGTTTTAGTGTGGAACTTCTTATATCTGAATTAAGTCATCAATTTTAATTATCATGTTAATCATTGGGTTGTGTGTTGATCCTAGTGATTTCAATTGTATCATTAATACATGAGGACGTCTCAACAAGTCACCAGTGACCATCGGAATTTCATCAAAAAAATAAATTCAAACAAAAATACACATATTCAAATAAATAAATCAACAAGAAATGTGAATTTGAGTTCACTGGAATTTTGTCAAAATCGAATGGTTGGTCAGCAGAGTGCAACCGGTTCATCAGGTTGCAATTAATTTTTTTTAAACCTTATTTTGATAAGTTTTAGTCAATTAAGGATTTTTTGTGCAATGAAAAATGATTGTAGGTTTTAATTGCAAAAATATCCAACATAAGAGTTTTTTACACATATTTTCCTAATTATTATTGCTTCAAAATATTTTAAAATATTACAAAACTTAATCATAACCCTTAAGCTATGTTTAGCATTTTTCAAATTAATTTTGACAGCTCGTATAGAAATACTATAGTCTACCCTAAAATTCCTTTTAGGGCAGATACAATATGTTTAAATTACTTAACAAGCATAGAGATTAGAGACGATGATTTAAATATGAACTGTAAAGACCGATTCCACTCATGTATGTTAGACCCTACTGAGCCTCAACTCAACTCCCACTTCGGAGCAAGCAATAATCCACGACCAATCCCCCATTGATTGCATGAGTTTTAAGTATCTTAATCTTCCCACGTACCTCAAACACGTTTTGATTTTTCATCGTTCTTGGTATGTTAAAGGGACATGACGATGAACCCTCAACGTTATGCCCAACAACACTTAACTTTTTTATATTCAAGATGCTATTCGTTCATATAAAAATAACGTATATTTGAAATTTATAACCAGTTTTTGACCTAATAGTACCAAAGTGTTTTCCTAAATAAATAATAGGTAGATATCCGAAATTTATACTAAAATTAACCGATGAAACAAAGCAGCAAGCACATTCAAGGATCAGGTTAGGAGCCATAAACAGATATAAACTAAAAGAAATGCACTACCGTTTATTGATCAGTTAACCATGAGCCATGCACAGATAGGCTTACAAAGTTGCATCAACTACACTTTAATGTTAATCCAAGTATCTAACACTTGGATTAATTATTAATCTTTTACTAACCAAATGATTTAATGAGAAAGATGTATCATATATATAGCTTAAAAGTCTACTATACCCTTTTATCATGCTAATGGAAATAAATTAATAAACTCTAAAACCAGAAATGACATTAACTGATACATCGTGACCTGCAGATCGAAGAACACGAGCACAGCTTGATGTATGGGTAAGTTCTAAGTAATCAATATCATAATTTGTTATGTACATACATCATTCATTATACAGATTTCAGAATGCTGTAAAATAAACGGAAAAAAAAAACCATAAAAAATCTTGCAACTGTGTTTTTGTATATTGATGTAAAATATACTAATTGTAAGCAAAGGTTAAAATATTTAAGCCATTATGCAACAACTACCAAAATTCAAAACAACCACCTATTTTAAAAAAGAAAATCCTGAACAAGAAAAACCTCTCAGACTTCAGTTACCGTCGGAGTTGTTTTCTGAATTAACATGGGATGTTCCATCAGTAAACATCTCCATCACAGATCTTATCGTCCCATAAAGCTCCTCAGGCATTTGATCTCCAACGTTAACTCCTACTCTTATTCCTGGATCATCCGTAACGTCGCTACCCACAGGGGTTTGCTGGTCCATGTTCCTTAGAATGCCCGGGATATCAGTGACATCAAAAGGAAGACCGTTCAGATTGAATGGAATTGAAGTGAACGGTGGAGCCAAGCCATGGCCATGGCTCCTTGATCCCCCACCAGAATGATCTCCATTTGAATGACTTGCTGAACTTGAACTCCGATGCTGAAAAAAATCAACAAATTGGTATTACATCATTTTACATTGCCACCGTTTTTCATCAACATAACATGGTCAAAAGAGAAATAACTATAACCCACAAGATAAAACATAGGGTGCAAACAAGTCTAGATTCACAACATTTTACATTTAGCAAGACAAGCTTGAGCTTTTAATGGCTTGGCTCGAGTCTTTCAACTAGGATCAAATTAGAAACCAAATATTTGTGAGAAATGTGAATCAAAGAACATGAATGATGAATAACGTGTTATTTCATATTTAACGGTAAGCGTTCAGTCAAAAGACAAAATGATCCCGGACCCTACCAGAATAATTAAAAAAATGGAGGGACCCTATAATATGTGGTGAGAATCCCTCCTCACATTTTTCACCAACATTTAACTTCCCAGAGGATCCATATCCTCTCTCTCTCTCTCTACATATATATATATATATATATATATATATATATATATATATATATATATATATATATATATATATATATATATATATATGTAGGGGTGAGTTCAATGGAGAACCTATATGTATCGAAGAACCTTAGAGAACCACAATGCATCGCAAGAAAATCGTAATGCATCACGCGGGAAGTCGATGCATTACACGGGAATTTGATGTATCATGTGGAAATAATGATGCATCACGCGGGATTTTGATGCATTTGTGGTGGTGCATAGAGGATCTTCAATGTTCTTCGATACATGGAGGTTCTCCATTGAACCCCTATATATATATATGTGTGTGTGTGTGTGTGTATGTATATGTATATGTAAATATATGTATATGTATATATATGCTCCGATCGAAAAGAAATCTGTGAGGCCATACCAGTACGCCTGAATATGTGTTAGAAAGGTAAATCCCTCCCCCACGACAAAAAAAAA
Organism: Centrapalus pauciflorus; assembly: GCA_020465985.1. NCBI lineage: Eukaryota > Viridiplantae > Streptophyta > Magnoliopsida > Asterales > Asteraceae > Centrapalus > Centrapalus pauciflorus. Next base: position 177,916 of record JAANYP010003048.1, read on the forward strand.
AAAAAAAAAAAAGCAGGGCGAGCTTCTAACAGCCCATCCGCTTGGGGGTTGTAAACAAGTCGAGCAATTTCAGATCATCGAGTGACTTGAGCTCTATCTATAACGAGCCAAGCTTTTAAAGTAGTTCGAGGTCAAGTCAGATGCCAAAGAATAGCTAAAACTGATCTTAGACATCAAATATAATGTTTATAGATATATATTCAAGCTTTTCAGGCCAAGTTCAATCCAAATTCGAGTCCTTGAGCCGAGCTCAAACCTGCATGTTGAAGGCTCTTCGAGCCATCAAACCTAGCCTATGTTACTCAATAAAAGTTATTCAAGCTTGAGCTCGTCTCGAGTCGTTTGCAGCTCTAATTAAACACAGTGGTTCATCATGGGGTATGGTATACTGTTGATTGCGTAGTCGTGTTCTCACCATAGTAAGCTTTCATATTAATGGAAAAAGATTGTTATATTACAAGCTGAGAACAATGATGTAAACGGACTCTAATCAATTTTGTTGATATGTGGGCAGACATACAGTATCAGGCTATACATGGAATTTTATACAAATGCTTTTTTAATGAAACTGAAGTAAGTTTTAGTGAAATTATTTGTAAATCAATGCAATAGTTCAAAATAACAACACTATTATGTGTTCTTTCTCCGTATAGAGTTATGAATGTACCATCAACATATCAGCCCATGACCCACTATTGTACATAAGGTATACACCTTTAGTCTATTGAATCATGTGTGCTCTCGAAGACATGTTTGGTAAATCAAATACACGTCTCCTCGTGTTTCTCAAAATGCAAGTTACTTTAATCATACAAGTTACCTGATTGCGTTCAGCTCTTTGTTGGTGTTCTCTGAGTTTCTGCCCGGCAGCCTACAAATGTGACGTTGAAATAAAGCTCAAATGAAAACTATGAAAACTATCATACAAGAATATTGGCATATGACACAAAAACACTAAATATAAAATCCAAGTGAGGATGACAATTCAAACAAGAACCAACCTGAATATTTCCTCTTACAGATTCATTATTTGGATCCAACTGCAAGGCTGCATGAAACCCAAAATTAAACTTTGTTACCTTTTTAAATAAATAACTTTCATAAAACAAGTTTGCAGGTTCTTACTTCAGTGCATTAGGCATCAGAAAAAGTTTTATGACAAATCTTGTCTACTAAAAATGTTACATAATTATTTATTAGAGGAATGCTACAAAGTAGATAAAAAATCTAGTTTTTATGTTTTGATTCCTTATATCCATAATTCACAAACTTGAATACGTACTAACCTTTTTTAAATGCTTTGATGGCATCCCTGTACTTCCCTAGAGTATAATAAGTAAACCCTAGACGACTGTAAGCCTTGCTGTAGTTTGGGTCGATCGCAATTGCTTGCTGGCAGTCACGAATTGCTTCTGCATACTTCTTAATTTGGGTGTAGGCAGCCGCCCTGGTAAGTTCACCACAAACATTTAACAACAGATGTGCAAATCGTTAGCAATCAAGCAAGGTAAACAGGAAGAAACAAAAGTCAAACCTCGAAATTAATATAAGATGTCAGTATCACTTGAATATAGTACACATTACCAACCATGTAAAACATCAACAGATTACATTGTAATGACTTTGAACTCTAAAATAGAGCTTTATCAATGAAAACATAACATCCCTGATTGTTTGGCATATTCAACTCTTTGTAATGATTTTGAAGTATGTCATGTGCCTGAGTGATCTATGATGCTAGGTTTGAGATGTTATATGTAGATTCTTAATAGACATAGCATTAATATAGATCATCATGTATTGGTTAACAGGTGTTCAATCATTGCAAAGCTGGCGGTGATCACTGCATAGAATCTAGGTGTTATTTACTACTGGGATTGCTTTCTCCTTATGAAGACATAACATGTTAAGAATTGTATGCCTGCAATGGACTGTATTTTACATGATTGTTATGTAGTACATTTTCGGTTTGTGGCTAAACAGAACGTCAGAACGGTGGGACAAGGACCTCTAAGTTGAGTGTTAGAGATCATGATTGTGTTAAAAAAACATTAGTTGCATGTTTGGAAAGTTATCCTGTAATGAGGGAAGGGAGTAAGAGACTAAACCACAATCTATTTACATTATTTCTGAACATTTAAGAAGATGAAGTATATGACGTTTTATGATGCATAAAATGGAAGTGACAAATAAATAGTAGCTCTTGATGTACTTACTAGTTCAAAAACCTAGCATTTGGCCAATCCAAGATCAAACACCTATACTTGTGCTAAGCTTGATAATTTGTACTACGCAGGCACACTAAGATGAGAAATAGTATTTATATTCAAGTATCCCAGTCTAATACGTGCTATTTAAGTATTTGTACATTAACTGAGTGACTTCAATTTCATGATTATTTATAGAGTAAATTACATTTTTGCTTCCCATTGTTTTCTTTAAAATTACAAAAACATCCTTCAGGTTCATTTATCACAGATATACTGTGGTTTCAAATTTTTAATGTTTTTAAATGACGAAAATACTCTCATCTTCAAGCCTATGGATTTCCTCTTAAATTCTTATTTATTTTTAGAAACCATAACTCATAAATCAAGAACAAAAACTTAGATGTTAGAAATCTTTATATCAAAATCATGATTTTTGTTGGAATTAAACTAACAAAACTTAAGTTTTATTAAAACTTGATATAGCATTAGTAAACATTTTACGGTGCTGAGAGACTTTACACAAAAATTTGCTTTTTGTATACAAAATTTCAATGGTTATATCTCCATAGATAATGAAGCATTGATTCTGAAAAAGATTACTCCACAACTTGGCACCAAACCTTTACGATTCTCCTCAACATAATCATAAAGTGGTTTGTCCCATTTCTGAGATTGCATGTGGGAACAAAATCTTGTGTAGTGAAGAATCCGAAAATACTATTTGTGAGTGTAAAAGTTACAACTATGTGCGCGTTGAGCGTTGCCTTGTTGGTTATGTATTTTGGGATGTTGCTTCACAAATTCTTCCTAGTAATTCTTGATTTACAAGTTTTCCTTCATCAGAAAATAATGTTTCAATATCTAGGAATGCAAACAAATTCACATATATTATGACCCGTATCAATAGTTTGATTTCAAACATTATAGGTTGTCGACTTGTCGTTAAAGGATTTATTATTTAGCAACGACAGTCAGAACTTGATGGTTGTTATGGGCCCATCGTCATCAATATTTCTAGGGAACTTTTGTGTTTCTTGTTTCCATTCTAGGCAACTTCTTTATTTGTTTCCATTTTAGGTAACTTTTTATTTCTTGTTTCCATTTTGGTACTGATACTGGGAACAGATTTAGGGGTCATTTAAAAGAAACGATAACCCACCCTCTACGACCCCCACCGACCAATCCCACGGCCAACATGAAGGAGGTAAATAGCTAACCCATAGTTAAGAGACATGTGTAAGGTTTAAACCTTGAAACTCCACTATAGATTCCATGTCCCCGACCACTACGCTACCATAGCGAGGACGATGTAGGGCCGTAGGGTCATTTAGATCTCTTCATTGATGGTTGACATCATCTTCTTCATTTCTTATTCTCTTGTCTTTAATTATTCCAGCCACTTCGGTTTTTTATTTTGATACGGAAGATGGGAATGGAAACATCACCACCATATTCCATCCCATGATCTAAAAATTTGTAAATAGCAGATGTCTTCACATTTCATTGGAAGTGATGGAGGCAGTGACAAAGACAATGGACAGCCAGCGATATTTGGATTTGTAGTGCAGCATGATGACTTTGATTATATTTAAATAAATACAAGATCAGATTCATAAGATGAGACATTTTGGTCATTTTTGACCATTCAACTTTCATATGTCTCATTTAACCATTAAACTATTTTTTGTACATATTTAGCCATTAAACTTTAGTTTAATGTTCTATTTTGGGAAAATGATTAAAAGTAAAGGCTAAATGTGTACAAAGTATGATAGTTTAATGGTCAAATGTGTACAATTTATGATAGTTTAGTGGTCAAATGTGTACAATTTATGATAGTTTAGTGGTCAAATGTGTACAAAATGTGATAGTTTAATTGCCAAATGTATATGATTTCAGTGGTTAAAATGGACAAAAATAGTTTAGTGGTTAAATGTGTACATAAAAACAAGTTCAATGGCTAAATGTGTAAAAAAAATAGTTTAGTGGTTAAATGGGACAAATATGAAATTTGGATGGTCAAAAATTACCTTAACCCCAAAAAAAATAACAAACTTTGAATACCACAGTGACCGAGTTCATAATAAATAAACTGAAGGGAGTGTTTTCATAAATTTGATCAAACCACTGGGACAAAAAATGTAACCTATCTTATATTTGCAAACAGTTCGGCAGTTCCTCAGTCATAAAATTAGATTGGTTGATATTAGACCTTGAGGAATACAGTCAAACCATCTCAATGATGACCATAAACCAAATCATCAAGTGGTCGCAAGAGTAAGAGGGATGTGTACAAAGGTAAAAACACTGTTTAAATTTTAAAAAGCATACGATCACCATAAGCCACAAGGAAGTTAAAATTTTGGATTTTTAGGATAATACCAATGTAACAAAAGAATATATACAAAAAGTAATCAGGCTTTATAATCGCAAAATATTAAGAGAACTTCAACTGCATGAGTAAAAAATCACCTGTTGCAATAATAAACAGCATTATCATTGCGAAGTGCTATAGCAACAGAGTAAAGCTCCACTGCCTCAGTATACACCTTTGATTGCATAGCCTTGTTACCTACATTAAAAAAAATTGCCAAGTACAACTAGTCATTCACAATTACATAACAATTCGGTGAGCAAATATGATTGTTAGTAACAGTAAAAACTATCTGGAGATAGTAAATGTAAGACATAATCACAAAGTTAATAAGGTTGACCAAATCTGACCTTGTAACTTGAAGGCATCAGCCAAGTTTTTAACATCATATTCCTCACATCCAGATTTTTTCATTTCCTAGTATCAAAGAAGTGTCCCCTTGTCAAAAGACATATAATGAAGGAAAACTCATAACAGGTTAAGATTCAGTAGACATCATATGATATGACTGCAACAGTAATTCGAAGGGATAGATTTCATCAATAACAAACATGTAGCGTTCTATTTTGGGAAAATGATTAGAAGTAATGGCTAAATATGTACGAATATGATAGTTTAATGGTCAAATGTGTACAAAATATGATAGTTTACTGGTCAAATGAGTACAAAATATGATAGTTTAGTGGCCGAATGTGTACAATTTTCAGTGGTTAAACAAGGACAAAATAGTTTAGTGGCTAAATGTGTACGTAAAAAAAAAGTTTAATGGCTAAATGTGTAAAAAAAAAATAGTTTAATGGTTAAATGGGACAAATCTGAAAGTTGGATGGTCAAAATTGACCTTAACCCTATCTGAAAATACAATAAGCCGATACAAATAAAGACAATAATCTTATAATCTCAAGAAGGCCAAAAAATGAACTTTTTGGGTAACTGGCTAGAAGAGTTAATAATCACAGCAAGAGAAAATTACTAATCTATCACACACACAAAAAAAAATCAATATCTATATCTGATGATGGAAACTTTTGTTCTTAGACTGAGATTTTAAGAAATGAGAATGCTAAACTCAATATGACAAACTTCAACATTTAATCATGCTTAGATTAAATTAAGAAAAATATGCTATATTATTCACATGAAAGTTTTTAAAAAGAATAAAACATCTAGAAAGATGGCATTCAGAAACCTTAATGACAATATTGTCTGTACAATGTGATATTTGATGAAACGTACAAGTCTCATAAATCCGTTTGATAAGCCATAACTGGTGATATGAGAAGAAATTAATCAAGAAAAAAAACTCACTGGCGAGTTCCCTGGGATACTAAACAAGCCTTGCAGTCAGTATTGCTAAAATGTTTTAACCAAAAGTTCCAAATACACCCAAAAGACTGATTAAATTTGAGACACAGGAAGCATGCTTAGATTTTGTTTATATTATTTTCTATGCACGCACAAATGTTATTTATTTAACTATTTTCAGCCATCAATATGCTGTTTCTTCCTTATCAACCCTGTAAGCTGTAAACACAATGTATTGATGTCTTTGTTATAATTTTCGTTATCAGACATTAGAAACCAGGAAAATCACTATAATTCAGCCAAACTAGCTAAAAACCAACATATGAACATAATTGTGTCAGTACAAAGATTGAACATAATATTAGCATGATAAATGTTTTTCACTTTTTGTAAGTTAATAATTTAATATCATACCGTCAAAGCACTGTGAAACAATTGTGTAGCTCTATCCAGTGCCTGCTCATCATCTCCATTGACTGTAGTAGCAAAATAATGAACCTTTTCAAGGGCGCCAAAAAACTGACCAAAAAGTTCATCCTCAGGTACACCTGCCAGTGAAGAAATATGCACATGGTCATTTCTGGAGACGTTTTTCTCACAGGAAAAGACATTTAAGTTCAAGAGAAGTTCAAGGTATCATTATGTTGCCAACCTAATATCCTATGAGCCTTACGGTATGAAAAGCCTAGCAGGGTATTTAATTCTATGATTATGGTTCTGAAGCTAGCTAGAACAAGAATCCTTTTGATACCAGAGAAAAAACTCACTGTTGTATTCATCTTTGTCATAATGATTAAAAAAATGAGATGAGGTGACCTTCTCAAATTGAAGTACAATTGGTGGTTCAGAAACAGAAAGAACACAGGAACAGGATTGAGGATAAAATAGCAAGCACGGGTTTAAATTATATGACTTCTATATGCCCAAGAAAGTTAAACTTCAAACCCTCATTGTATCTATACTATCATGTTAGTAATCGTTTTCACCATCTGTAGGTAGTGTTTCAATATACTTTGTCAAAGACAAAAAAAAGTAGGGCCTCGTTTATTGATGCATAGTGCATCATTGTAATGTATCTTCGTATACAGACCAATCACCAGCTACTCAACATCCCAAAGAAGTATTATAAGAAGTTGCCTGTGTAATTAATATTCACGCCCCAATTTGTGAAGTATCATAAGAATTTTTAATGTCTTCCGTTATACATCGTATATATCTGATATTTCCTCCACAATGTCATTCAACTTTACCCTAAAAAATCACTTGAAGACCATTGTTAGTAAAAGCAGTTTACGAATAAATAACATAAAAATGAAAATTAATGACCAAAGTTCCACCATAAGAAAAATATACATAATATAACATATTTGCAAGTCTATATGAATACAATATAAGAAAACAAAATGCACTTATCACCTCTAATATATATATATATTTAAAAACAAAAAGGTTCTACCTATGGTTCGGGTATCTTGTTTGTTGATGTCACCCTACATGAAAAGTAAAACATCAGAAATGACAAACTGAATATCCATCGCCACATGATAATAACTTTATAGTATAAAGACATAAATAAGAGATCACCCATGCAGAACCGAAAACCTTCAGAAATAAACATACAAATCCACTTACATAATATGTTCTAAACTACAATAAAAGAGAACATGTGCACAGCCAGTGCACTATATCAAGTAACTCCCAAGAAAATGAGGCAATGAATACACATACCAGTTATAATGTTAACCATCTAATCCATCACCAATTAGGTTCACAAATCTTTGTCATTCCCCATTCATGGTGTTGAATTAACTCATGTAACTTTAGTCTACATTCAGCGTTTGCTGCATAGGTTCCTTTCTATTTGAGAGAAAAAAGGAGTTGATGTGTTGGCCAAATGACCAAAACCTCAATTGTATGATGTTCAATCATTGAATCACATCACTATACTTATCATCAGAGACAAGTCAACGGTATGAATTGGTTGGGCCACCAATATGTGCCTACTCCAGAAAGACTCGAGGATAATATTGCCATTGTACAACGACAAGTGTAAGGGAGTTAATGATAGTTGTGTCTACTCCAGAAGGAAAAAGACTCGAGGGTAATATTTTCATTTTGCCAAGAGTAAGGGAGTTGATGCTTGTCAGTTACAGAATTGTTGTGGTCAGTTAGAAAGTTAGCGCTAGGGAAATGATTGCACGGGAAATGTATAAATAAGGGGTCAGTGGCTACTGGAGGATTACGTTCTTTGTATGCAAGAAACAAATAAAGGGAGAGAGTCAACGTCTCGAAAGCTGACAACCAATTAATACAACCTGTGATTCGCTTATAAGTTTCATTTCAATTTAGGATTAATTGAATCAGAATATTAAGAAATCTTACAGAGCAGGTACTCATTTTATAGAATATCTTGTTGGTTTTAAATTACATTAAAAACTTGAGGATGATTATACATGTGCAACTTAGGTTTCTCAATGAAAACACTTTGTAGTGATAATTCTAAAAATATTTTAGACTTGCATTCACATAAAAAAGGGATATTACATGAATCTTTAGGAGTGCGATATCTCTTCACAATTGGTTTGCAATAAAAAAAATTTCATGTGCTTTAGTGACTTGCACATTCTATAAATTAACATAGTAGCGTTCCCCTCACTTGGTGGATAAGTTCACACATAATTTTTGGTGTCACGTCAACTTATTATTACTTTGAATTTGTAGGCATGAAAGATGAATGAATTCATGGACATAAACGGAGTTGCCATATAAGGATGTCAACGGAACATGCATAATACTAGTGAATGATAATAGAAAGACAACTATTACTACCAGATGTTGTGATGCGCCAGAAGCTTTAGTATCAACTGCATTGTTTGTAAATGATGTACGAGATGTGTTTGATCGATATTCTTCATGAATCTGATCAGGCTTAATGTCATTCTGCCCTGTTCTAGAATTGAACATCTGGACAAGAGATTCAGATTGTGCCACGGTAGAAGATGATGAATCAATCTTGAAAGCCTCTGATAAGCAGTCTTTTGCAACCTCAAGACTTTCAGCATCACTAGCGGAAGTAGGTTCAACTGCAAAACAAAGGTTTTCATGGAACTGTTAATAAGAGCAAGTAGCCATTAAAAAACAAGACATAAATTTCAGGAAGTACATTGCTAAAAACTACATGTCAAATAAATATAAACAATTAAACATGTTGGGAAGCTTAAGAACTTCACTGTTACACAGCCAGTTATATTGTATTCCATTAGTGTGGGAGGTCAGTTCATGTCAGATCTATACAGTATACACTACATAGTCACATGGAACTGGGATCGCTCCGGTATGGAAAAGCTGATCGAGAACACGGTCCGCTAGGTCTCGAATACGATTATGTGTGTGTGTGTGTGTGCGCTACATGTGTGAAATTAATTGCTGTAACTTGACTCTACTTTTTGGAGAATAAAGAGTTCAAGGCAGTAATTAATTCTGTTCGTCATTATGAAGTGCAAACACATACGGCAATTCACCATGCTATTTAAACCCGTAATCAAACCAAGGTTCAATTTCAACTCCGAATTTCACATCCCAGATTTCAATTTCAATTTTTATTTCCAGTCAACAGTGAACAGTCGCTTTTTTGTTTTAGAAATCCAATTCAATTTTGACATCCGACTTTGATAGCCCAATCAACAGTGATCTTGGAAATTCTCCAATTTCGATAATCAAGCCGATTTAAGAAATCAATGAATGGCATTTCTTTCAATCGAACGTGATCCTTCAATTACTAGAGCAACATTTCTTTCAATAAAAACAATGTCGGATAGAAATTGAAATTGAACAAGTATCATTCATATTAGAAAGCATTTTGCAATCCCAAGCGTTTTGGGAACACTTTTGTACCACGGTTGGATATGAGCGATCTAGATCGCAGATCCTGGGCTCGTGGCATACCAAGCAATCCTGGTAACTACGGTTCTAATATAAAGATCCAAAGCATGCCTCTTTTTCTTAATATAATTTTTATTCCTTACATAACAAGCAAAAAGATGACAAACAAAATTCCCACCAAATCCATGTGTCCTGTGTCCATATCTTTGAAAGATTTTCACCTCATTAATCACAAACTGCGTCAAAGTCTAAATGGTAAATAACGTAGTATAGGAAACACATAGTTGTTTTGCCACACTTGATTTATTACAATTTTTGCTATCAAAAATAATACAAGCTATAGAAGAAGAGAATCTCTACGTCTCTTTTAGATGACTCCAGTGGTGAATATTTTGAAGAGATCAGATAAGTGTATTAGTGTAGGCATAGATTGGGAGAGGTGAGTAGAAGAAGTAGGCAAGAGAGAGAACAGGCTGCTCCGCTCGTGGTGGTGAATAAAGTCATTTTTAGTGTTGGTGCCATTTTTGGGAAGATAATCAGCCAGTGAAAAATTCAAAAAATCCCTATGTTTGCTTAGGTTGTGTAATTGTGTTTATTTTTTAAACCTTTAGGGATCAATACTTTTGTAAACTAGCAATCAACGTATTTATGCTTGGTTAAACTTTAACATTTAGGAAGGTTTTGTGTAAGTTTGTAACACTAATTTTGATCGAGAATTTTGTTCGTCAAAACAAGTTACATGGCCTGTGAACTGCAAGTTATAACATGAGCCATAGAAACCCTAAATTCCTATAAAGAGAGTGACAAATTTCCCTCAATTTTTACTTGGAATAAGAATACAAGTAATAAAACTTCACAAAACCAGAAATCATCGCATTAGACAAAGTGACTGAAGTGTAGTTTCACTAGCAACAAAGAGCATCTCCCTAAGTAAAGTGCATTTTCTCATCTTTTCTAGGATCAAGAGTCCAATAATACATCCTTAAGAAAAATATATGGAAATAAACCCTCCGTTTGATGGAGACCAAGCTCTTAGAATTGTGCGCCTAATATTGAACCAATAACATTTCAAACACGGATGCAAGTTTCATTCATATATAAACCCTAAAATCCAAACGCCAGATTACCCTGATCGCCATAATTGGGCTATCAACGTAAAATGCTCCGCGGATATCATCAATCAACAGAAAATGCTAAACCTAACAACAATGTTTCATTTGAAAGGGAAACGCAACCGGGCCCAATTGAAATAAACGTCGAAAAGATGGGTAATTTAGCATCGGCATTTCCATCTCGATCGTAATAAAGATTAAAATTACACCCAAAATGTTACACAAACATTCACAGAAAAATATATAGATGATCGCGTAGAAGGGGCAGGGAGGGAGAGCGAACCAGAATTGAGAAAGTCCAGGAAAGATAGGACGATGCGACGACAAAGAGGAGAATCCGCCTTCAAGTTCGCCATTGTAATCGTCGCTGTAAGCAGCAAAGGTGGAAGGACCAAACGCGCCACTCAAGCGCACGTAGTATACAAACGGGCCGAGTGTTCAAGAGTACTTATGGAGCAGTGTGTCCGCGTTAAGGTCTGACTCAGAACTCAGAACTCGGGAACTCAGAAAACATTAAATTCACACTTTACTCTCTCTTCTTTACTAGTGGACAAAACAAATTACACTGAAAATATACAAGATATATATGGTTTGGACATGAGTGCTAAAAAACGATTTAATTATTTGTTGAAATTTTATACATTATATATATATACATTTACGTAATGGAGAGCACCAATGATAACTTTTCTTTTTCTCTTTTTTTTTTTTAATTTTAAATTTCAATTTCCATAATACACCCTCATCTTAGTGTAACCTTTTATTTAGCCCTTTTATTTTAATAAATTTTCATCTATTTCTTTTTTAACGTTTATTATTACAATATTTTCTTACATACTTATAATTTTAATTTTAATTATACTTATGTTTGCGGTTTTCTTTAAAACTATTATATTATGTTTAATTGCATAGAAAAGATTTTATTATTCAGATGCATGATACAAAATTCTAATAAATTGTTTTATTATTTTTTTTTAATAATTTAATTTTTTCACAATTCACCCTTATCTTAGTGTTATCTTTTATTTAGTCATTTTATTTTTATAAATTTTCATTTATTCCTCTTTTAACATTTATTATTACAACATTTTCTTACATACTTAAAATTATGATTTTAATTATACTTATGTTTGTAGTTGTCTTTTGAAACTATTATGTTATGTTTAATTGTAATAACAAAACTTTATTATTCAGATGGATGATACAAAATTCTAATGAAATTATTTTTTAATTAAAATGTAACTATTTAATATTTAGATTTTTTTTATTAAATATGATCATGTATAACATCGAACATTACTATTATAACGTTGACAAACTCTAATTGGTGTATTAGAGACATTACCGTTATAAATTTATTTGATTTGTTCGTAAAACCAATAAATTAAATTGACGATTAAACCTAATCAATGTCAAATTTTCGAATTATGGTTATGAATATTTGATTAATTAATTCTGGTTCCGATCCGATTTAATAAGATATTGTTTATAATTTTAGCATTGCAAAGTCTAGAAAACCAATAATAAGAACCGACTAACAGCATCATTTGTCTTACTTCTTGAATCTATATCGGTTTTTCAATTTTACTCTTCGATGTTGGTTCAGTTATGTTCCTTTGCTTGAATTGTTTGAAAAGTATATTTATTTATTTGTTTTTATATTTATTTTTGTAATTAATATTTTTACCCCGCAGCAACGTGCGGGTGTCAATAACTCGTTATTATTATTATTAAAGGCTTAATGTGAAAAAAAACAAAAACAAATTGTATTTCATGTTTTTATGGTTTAGTCCTTCCTTATTATTGTTTACTAATAAAATCCTCATGTTATTTATTTATCCGTGACTTTCGAAAATTTCCTTTTTTTTACAAAAAAAAAAATCTTCAAGTTTCATGACTTTTAGAGAAAAAGAGTGATAACATGTTTTTTGTGAAAAAAACATATGGTTGATTATGGAAAAAAAAAATCAAAAATCAAAATGAAAATATTAACCACTTTCTTAGGAGAGTATTGATGAAGGGATGAAAACAAAAAAACGTGAAAACTTGTTGATTTTTTTCATATTAAACCCTTTTATAAAATATAAATGGTTATTTCTTAATGACGGATCCTTTACAATTCATTCCAATTTAATGCTTCGTCCTCTACCATCAATTCACTCGTCATGAACCATCACCAACCCACCATCCTCCGTCATAGTCTTGTGTTTGACGGTAACTTCACCAACACCATATTCACGGTTTTTCGCTACCAACCCCTCAAGAATCATCGAACTACTAACACAACAATTTCCAGTCCTTTGATATAATCAGCTAAGCTACCTGAACCACTTTCTTAAAATCTTCATTAGGACCGGTAATTATCATCGTCCTTTGGCTTTGTCAACACGAACATGCAAACCAAAACCCCTCCTCGTCTCCCAAACTTCATCTCTATATATGGTGATTCTAATAAACAGATGGGTTGTTACTATTTAAGGTTTTATTTGTTTTAGAAACTCGAACCCACAAAAACTTGTGCTTCCAAATCAAGACTAAAGTCGATTCAAGTGTCTTATAATTAGGGTTCATTAGTTTTAATGGACATTGTGGTTAGGTTTCTAATTGTATATTTTTGCAGATACGAAGGATTTGTTGGTTTGTTTTCCCTTGTTTTGCTTTTAGATTAGTATATATTGGTTTTTTGTTTCGATTATAAACATACAAGTTGACATGTCTTCATCTTCCCATCTTTGGTCTTTGTTCATCATCGGTCTTTGTTCATTTTGATTGTTGTTTATTTTTTATACCACGTCTTCCATTATGATTATTCTACATATTTGGATGGTGTTTCGAATTTAACTAGTAAATATTCGGTTGGGGAAAGGTAAGATTAGATTTGGTGTATTTTGATTCTTGTAAGTAAAACAATAATGACTTTGAAGTTGAAAGGACACGTTCGATAGTTTCACACTAATTGTCATTTGGTGTTTTATCTAATTGCATAAATAAAAAAATTAAATTAAACTAACAAATGCGAATCAATGTCAGTAGAAACATAACATAAATGGCAAGCACGTTATCAAAAAATGACACGATATAATTTTCATAAGTATTCCTTGAATTGCTATGTTTGTTAATTAAGTTATCTCAACTGATTTGATACGAGCTATTCCTTGAATTGTATTTAAAACTTGTTAAGTTGTTATGTTAATAATGAATGGGTACCTGATCTTCTCCATATAGCATAACTTCATGTAGGGTAATACGATGATAGTAAGTTTTCTATTTATGCGATGATAATAAATTTGCGAGTATTGCAATGATTACTCAATGTTTAATGTACGCTTAAAGGTGATGATTCGTACGATTTTTCCTTGAGCTTGATCTATTTTTTTAACTTTCAAGAATTATATGTGTTTTGTGTATAACATTAATATATGAATTTAATAGACAACTTAAGTACTTAATCTATGTAGTTAATCACTTTCCAGGCATGGTTGAATATTGTGTAAAAGCTTTTGGCTTTTCAATGATATATTTTAGGGTTTATTATGAAAAAAATCATCATGTTTTTTGCGTTTTCAATTCGTCCTTACATGATATTTTTTTCATAAAAGTTCTCAAGTTAATTTTTCTTTTTGGTTAAGTGAAATTTGGACGTTAGAACCCGGTTATAATCGGTAAACAGGTTTTTTTAAAAAACTGAAAAATCGGGTTCCAATGTCCAAATTTCACTAAACCAAAAAGAATAAATTAACTTGTGGACTTTTTTGAAAAAAAATAACATGGATGGACGAAAACATGAAAACATGTTAATTATTTTTTTCATAATAAACCTTAAGTTAAATGCATGCTAATTTAAAAATAAAGATGTTACAAACTTAACAAGTTTTCATTTATTTTTTTTCTCAGTTTTTGTACTCAAAAACTACAAAAATATACAAAGTTGGTTTTAATTTCTTTAATTTTTATTCTGTAAGCCAAACTAGACATTAATATTGTGGGTGTTTGAATATTTGTTATTAACAAAATTACTAGATTATGAAATTGATTTGTTTATTGGTGCAAATAAAATAATGAAAGAAATGATAGTTCTATGCTATATCAAATAGGGTTTTAACCTATTAATACCCCTTTTTGCAATTGACTATAGTATATGGCAACATACTACAGCTTCTCTTTAAAAATTGTTTATTTATTTTTGAGTAAATTACATAAATGGTAAAAAGGATCTATTATTATCTAATTATTAATACAATAAGATCAATTATTTTTAGTCTAAATAAGAAAAACTCAAAATATATAATATAAATCCAGTTTATAAAAAATAATATAAACACTAACATTTAATTAAAATATTAATGTACAATTTAACCGCTGAATATATTGTAAATAAATAAACATGAATTCTCACATTACAATTCATGGATTATAATTGATATTTTAATACCGAGAAGATATAATATTTGTAAGATAATAGTTTTATATGCTTTAATTATAATTTAATTAAAATATCAACTTTTTTTTATCTTAAATGTAAATTTAGATTAGTATTAAAATGTTTAAAGTATTTCTTTTTTTAATTACATGGATAAAATATAAAAATATTTGAATTAGATTTCATATTTTTTTAAACAATAAATTAGTTAAATTTTAAATCTAGTTATGGAAAAAAGGTGGGAAATCAAAAATTTAGATGGATGAGGTAGTGACACGTGGCGTGAAATGTTTTCTTTTATTAATATAATATATAGATAGATAGATATAGATATATAGATATAGATATATAGATAGATATAGATATAGATGTTTATTTTAAAATAGTAAAACATAAAATAAATAAAATTTCAGTTAAATAAATTTAGTACATAAATTTGATAATTTTATAATTAAAATATAAATACTGGAGGGATGTAAAATTATAGTAATTGAAAAATAAATCGTACATAAATGGTTGATGATCATTTACTAATACATGTCATAAATATGTTCATGCTTTAAATTAAAACATAAATATAAAATTAAATTGTACGAGGTTAAGAGGTTATTACGTTAATTATTTATTTTAAAAAAGGTATTAACTATTGTATTACAAATCATTTTTAATTTTATTTATTTTTATATGCTTAATTAAAGATTCTAAATGTGAAAAAATAGTGAGGAAAACCAAAATAAATGTAATACGAGATGATGACATTTAACATTAATTATTAGGTTTTTTAGAATGTAAATAATTACTTAAAATTACACTAACAATTATTTATTTTTTAATAAAAAGTTCAAGAATAGTATTTTTTTTGTGAATTATTATGTTTATCATGTGTTTTTATTTTTTTATGAATAGTACTTATTGATTGTTATTTTTTTAAACCTTATTATTTCTTTAGTTCCTGTATTGAAAATAGCTATAATTAAAATTTTTTATCGAACACAATGCTAATATCTTTTACTTTTAACTTCTAAAAAAAATTATAAAATATTTATGCCTAACACGGTGTTAGAATTTTTATGGAACACAATCCTAATATCTTTTAGTTTTAACTTTTAAAAAAATTATAATTTAAATTTTGATGTAACACAATGCCTAACACAGTGTTAGTAACACTATATCATTTTTTAATTTTAAATGTATAAAATAGTAATCTAGTTAGATAAAATAAGGCTTTTACTTAGAAAGTTACAAAAATTAATTAATGAGATTGCCTTTTATATATTGAGATTAAATTAGGTAGTAATCAAATTTGTCATTTATTATTATTTTAAAACAAACTAGTTTATAACCCACGTATTACGTGAATAAGGCCATCAAGAATTATTTGCAGATGAAGAGATGTCAAAAGGAATATTTTTAATTAAATTTATTTATATAAACTGTATATGAGTAAAAATAAAAACATACAAAAATAATAATTGTGTTTATTTTTATTATCTACAGATTAAAAAATAGAGTATATTTATCATTTTTAAAAATATTAAATTGTATTTATCTTTTATTTTTTATAAGTTGTAATTATCTTTTTGGTGAACGTAGAGGTGATACGTGACATTTGATGTTTTCCTTTATTATACATAATAATAATAATAATTTCCACAACTAATTCAAATTTTTTACATTTGGATCTAATTATGATTATTATGGATTATTTTAGGTAAACATTAATTTTAAATGTTACAATCTAATTTTTACTAATTAATTAATGAAAAAAATAAAGTCAAAATTTAATGCAATTAGGTTAAGGTGTTAAATTTGGAAAAAGATGTGGAAAAATAAAAAAAATTTATATTGTAGAAGTGACATATGACATGAATTGTTTTGTTTTATTATAATATATAGGTTAATCAACCCATGTATTACATGAGTTGATTTAGAAAATACATATTGTTTTATATTTTAATAATTTATTATAAAATTTATATATAATTAAAATAAAAAAAATTGAAAGCTAGTTAAATTAAAGATAAAAAAAATATTATTATATTGTTTTATTAAAAACAGATAATATGTGTTTGCAAAAAATGTTTTCTTTTAATTTTTATTAACTTCAAATATGAAATATCAATGTAAGAAACAAAAAACTTCAATTATGTGATTGTGTATATATTTTGAAAATGATAAAATATAAAAATGGAATATCTGAAAATCAACAATCAAAATTATCAAATTCACAATTGAAGTTTTATCAATCAAATTTTAAATCTTGTTAGCAAATAATTAACCAAAATTTTTAACTTTATTTACTACACTTTTACAATTAAATCCAAATTTTTTACATTTGAATTTAACTATGATCATTAAGGATGATAATGATACGTATTTATTTTAGGTAAATATTAATTCATTAATGAAAAAATTAAAATCAAAATTTAATGTAACTAAGTTAAGTTAGTAAATTTGGAAATGAGTTAAAAAAATGGCATATGTATAATTATTGATTTTAATTAAGGGTATAACAGACATTTCATAAATAATTATGATTAATCTGGACCATTGATTTCTTTCCATCCAATGGTCCAGAAACTCCAATGGTTTTCTTATTTTATATAGTATAGATTAGATAATTAGTTTAGGAAAGATATATTTGAAAATTTGGGCGGGAAAATGAAAATCTGAGTAACTGTGGAAGCGACACTTGGCGTAGAAGATTTTCTTTTATTATTATAATTAGATAGATTTATTATATACATTCATTCACTTTGACAAAAATATATATTTTTTATTAATTTTTGTTTATAATTTTTTCATCTATCTATATATTTTTTTAATTTACCCTTATTGTCTTAATATATTAATTTTAAATGCTATTAATGTTGTTTTTTAAAAG
This sequence comes from Centrapalus pauciflorus, assembly GCA_020465985.1. Lineage (NCBI taxonomy): Eukaryota > Viridiplantae > Streptophyta > Magnoliopsida > Asterales > Asteraceae > Centrapalus > Centrapalus pauciflorus. Next base: position 196,103 of record JAANYP010003048.1, read on the forward strand.
TCTTAACATGAAAAATATGTACATTCATTTATAAATTTTTAAAAATAATCCATTCTTATTTTATAGATTCTTACTAGTAGACTATTGTATATTCTACATATAAAATGGTGTTAGTAAATTTGTATTATTTCTAATAAACTTTAAGAAGCTTGTAATTTTTTTAGCATTTTTTAAAATTTTTATGAGTGTAACATAGTGATGGAAACAAATCAAATGTTGCGAACCTTTGCGAAAAGTTCGTATGTGTTCGTTCATTTATTATACGAATGATATGTTACACTAGCGCTATAAACGTATCGAATGAACATCAACAATGATATGTTCATTAACGTTTTGTTCGCTTTACAGCCCTATGTTATACTCGTATGTAGAATATATAATAATCTACTTATAAAAATCTATAAAATAAGAAAGAATAATTTTTAAAATTTATAAATGAATATACATATTTTTCATGTTTAGAATTTCAAAAACAACATTAATAGTATTTCAAAATTAATATAAGGAAATAAGAATGGTAAATTAATTAAATATATTGATAAATGAAAAATATTTTATAAAACAAAAATTAAATAAATATTTTTGTCAAAACTAATGAATGTAGATAATAACAACAACAAAATAATAATAGTAATAGTAATTAAACTTATTAATATATAGGTAAAATACATAAATAAATTGTAATCAAATTATCATACTAATAAGTGAAATATCATTTATTAATTAAACAATTAAATATAAAAACTAAATTAATTGATTAAGGGCTATATGTGAAATTAATATATAAGGGCAAAATGAGAATTTTTTAAAAATTGAGTTCTTTACGGACTGAAAGCGTGACAAAGTTTCAAAATATGGACCACCAGTATAATTTTTTAAAGTTAAGGATGAAACCTATAATTTGCTATAAATAGGGATGGCAACGGGCCGGTTTCGGGCCGGGGATCAGTCCCCCCGTCCCCGTCCCCGTTTAAGAAACCGCATACCATCCCCGTTTAAAAAACCGCGGGGATTTATACGGGGATCCCCGTCGGGGATTCGGTTTTCACCGCGGGGATTCGGTTTTCACCATTTAATGTAAACGGTTAATTTTCACCGCAAAAATCCCCATTTAGTGAGAACGATTAAATCTTGTTACGGCGACAATTAAAAGATGCATAAAGTAGGATTACAATGTTCGAAAGACGACACTACGAAATGTTACAACCAACAATACAATTACAAACCACAAAATAAAGTTTATGAAAAGAAAATAAAGTTCCAAATGATCCGTAGTCGATTCAACGATCATCTAATTCTAAATTTCTAATAAGACACAACATAAAATCAATTAACAAAGTGTCAATTAACAATGTGAAAATAAAATTAACAATGTGAAAATAAAATATACGTTGATCTGAATTAATGGAATCCTTTATGAATTATATACATCCATTAAAAATAAAATATACGTTAAATAGATAGGATATAAAAATCTAATAATTGAAAACCAAAATTTTAAGTAAGTGCTAATACCAGCCTTCTACTTATTTTTTTGGAAAAATATTCCTAAAAGAATGTCAATGGATATCAACTGTATGTTCAATTGTACGTCTTCATCAGGTAGTTGATTTCCCAACAATTTTCAAGCAGCAGCAAGGTAACAAGGTTTATATAATCCATAAAGGATTCCAAGACTTATAAATCCAAATCCAAGAGTAAATCCAATAGTTATAATCAACTATATTATCACATCTATTAATACCACAATATTAATCAACTATATAAACACAAGAGCTATCACATCTATTAATACCACAATATTAATCAACTATATCAAATCCAAGAGTTATAATCAACTATATAAACACATAGGTTTATACCTTCTCGTGTGAATACTGGAATCGTGGAAAGAAGAGGCTGTTGCCTGTTGACCGGCTGTCGGCGGACCAGTGGGTCGGCGGTGGGTGGCGGAGAACGACAGAACAGAAGACGCTGTCGGCGGTGGGTGGCGGAGAACGACAGAACAGAAGACGCTGTTGCCTGTTGACCGGCGGTCGGCGGTGGGTGGCGGAGAACGAGAGAGAACAGCGGTGGGTGGCGGAGAAGGAGAGAAGGAGAGACCTGTTGACCGGCGGTGGGTGGCAGAGAAGGAGAGACCTGTTGACCGGCGGTCGGCGGTGGATGGCGGAGCAAATACTGTGGCCGGTGGGTGGCGGAGAAGGAGAAACCAGAGAATGAGAGAAGAGAGAACACATAGACAGAAAGGTGGGGTGGCTGGTTCGTGAGTATGAGTTCACATTTAGAAATTAGGGTTTCTTTCTATATATATATAAATATATATATATATATATATATATATATATATATATATATATATATATATATATATATATATATATATATATATATATATATATATATATATATATATATATTTATAAATAATCGGTTTTTAAACGGGTATCTTAAACGGGTAATCGGGCCGGGTAATCGGTTATTTAACTAATACCGGCCCCGGCACCATCCCCGTTTAAATCCTAGCGGTTTTCCCCGAAACCGTCCCCGTCCCCGATTAGTGTCCCCGAACCCGGCCCGTGTACGTCGGTTTTCGGTTTTCCCCGTCGGTTTCGGTTTTTTTTGCCATCCCTAGCTATAAACCACAAGGACCAATATAAATTTAATTAATCTAACATAAAGATCATTTTTTTTGTGTAGGATTAAAAATGATTTAGGGGCTATTTGATAACAACTTACTAGGCTTAATCTAAAAAATCTGGCCAGTCAATTTGAAATAAGCTTTGTTTGATGATGACTTATTAAAATCAGAACTCAAATCCGGTCAGCCCAATTAATAAGCCAAGAGACCCTATGTGTTCCATATTCAGACCATTTATTTTTCAATATTACCCCCTTTTATCTTTTCCAATAAAATTTCTCTAGTCAGCATTGCTTAATCCAGACAGCACTTAATGGAAAATGTAATCAAACAGCCCCTTAGTATAAACACACAGAATCAAGTCATTCTTTTGTTACTGATGTTACAAGAACAATAGTCTCCAACAAATGAAGCAAATTGTAAATGAATGTTTGGATTTGCGTTTGAAAAAACGTTGTAGCGTTTTAAAAACTAATAATCAGATAATAGATGTAACAAAAAGTGTTACCGAAAATGTAATGTTTGGTTTAGCTTCTGTTGTTTGCTATCATAATTATCAAATAATCAGTTTTTAAAATGTTTGGATTTGCGTTTTAACTTATAGAATGACCAAATAATCACTTATTAAGCAAATAAGCTACATTTTTTAACTTATGAAAAAGGATGATAGGATTAATTCTAAATGCAAACTATCACTTATTAACGTATGCAATCCAAACACTTTAAACCAATTATTTGTGTTTTGTAACGTAATAAGCTAATAATCTCGTTTATAACGCAAAACCAAACACCCACTAATAGAATTAACAGAACTTCTACAATTACTTATTTATAGAAACTCCCATCAAAATATTTCCAAAGTCAAAAATGACATTTTTATTATTAAACGGTTGAAATTAACAAAGGGTTTATTATGCAAAAAAAAAATCAATATGTTTTCACGTTTTTTGTGTTTTCGTCCCTCCATTTTATTTTTTCCCATAAAAGTCTTCAAGTTGATTTTAATCTTTTTGGTTTAGTGGAAATTCGATATTGGAATCCGTTTTTTTAGTTTTTAAAAACGCGGTAGACTAATTATAATCGGACTCTTGTAGTCAAATTTCACAAAACTAAAAAAAATTAACTTGAGAATTTTTCTAGAAAAAAAATAATATTGAGTGACGAAAACACTAAAACCGTAAAAATATGTTGGTTTTTCTATAATAAATCCTATATTTTATTACTTTGCAGTTGTTTAGGAATGGATAGACAACCTAAGAAATCTCAACAAACTAAGAAATTATATTTTATAAATATAATTTAGCAACCTATTACGAACCTTCATAAATTTTAAAGATTAATATTTTAAAATATTGTGTATTCCGATAATATATTCATAAATGTTTAAAGAGTAATTAATATTTTAAAATATTGTGTATTCTGAGAATATATTCATAAATGTTTAAAGAGTTAGTAATATTTAAAAATATAGTGTATTCTGAGAATAATTCTTAAATGTTTAAAAAGTTATTAATATTTTAAAATATTGTGTATTCTGAGAATATAAAATGTATGAAGTAATATTTATATATAAAATTTAAAATTTACACGTATTATACATACATACAATTATTAAATCGGTTAAGTTTGCCCAGCGAGGGTTTGACACATGGCTAACCATGATTGGTTAGTTTTTTTTCCTTTTTTTAATATTGAACTTTTCATAATAGATCCTTATCTTTGTGTTATCTTTTATTTGACGCCTTTATTTAAATAAATTTTCGTTTAGTTCTCTTTTATTATTACAAAATTCTTTTACACATTTAGAATTATGATTTTCATTATACATATGTTTGAAGTTATCTTTTGAAACTATTATATTGTGTTTAATTGTATGAAAAAACTTTATTATTCAAATCCACAATACAAGATTCTAATAAAAATGATTTATTGTTACAATATTTTCTTACATATTTAAAATTATGATTTTAGTTATACATATGTTTGGAGTTGTCTTTAGAAACTATTATGTTATGTTTAATTGTATGAAAGACACTTTATTATTCAAATGTACAATACAATGTTCTAATGAAATTGCTTTATAAATAAAATGTAACTAATTAATATTTAGGTTTTTCTATTAAATATGATTACGTTGAACATTGAATATTACTTTTATAACGTTGGCAAGCTCTGAACGATGTATTGGAGACATCATCATTATATTTTTATTTCATTTGATCGTAAAACCAACAAATTAAATTCGCGATTAAACCTAATCAATGTAAAATTTTCAAATTATGGTTATGAATATTTAATTATTCAATTCTGATTCCTATCAGATTTAATAATACATGGTTTGTAGTTTTAGCATTGTAAAATCTAGAATCCAATAGGAACCAACTAACAATATCATTTTGTTTGCTTCTTGATATATATCAGCTTTCCAGTTTCACTATTCGGTCCTGATTCAGTTGTGTATCGTTAATTGAATTGTTTGAAAAGTATTTATTCATTTGTTTGTCATATATATTTTTGTAATTAATATTTTAGACCCCAAATCAACGCGTGGATGTTCAATAACTCGTTTGATTATATAAATCTAATATATTGTTTTATATTAGAAAAATATTAAATAAAATATAAATAAATAAATTATATAATACAAATAATGTAATAATTTAACAATACAATTTACTATAATGTAAAGAGATTGTCATGTAATATTAAAATAAACCGTAGAATCTTCCCTTTGGAGTTGAAATATTATTATAAATTTTATGATCCTTAATAATAGTTGATTACCTTAATTTTGTTTGCCCCGAAATGTCACGTGTGTTTAAACATGCCGTACAATGACGTGAGGCTATCATTTTCTATCATCGTCCCTATTTCTTAATCCTTTCACTCGTCACCTGTTTCATTTCTGTTGAAAAATAATTTTTTTATCTTCATTTTCCTTTCAATCAGAAATTGAAGATTCCCATCTGAAAATCAGGTTTCTCAGTCACCAAAAAAACTAATAAGTTAAACTATAAATAATAATTTAGTAGAAAATGTATGTAAATAAATAATAATATAGTAGAAAATTTATTGTTTGTAATAAGAAAAAAATATCAAACTTTTTTTTTAAATTTAAGGCGATTATTAACCTTAAATGATTATAAAACATATATTTGGTTATTTTAACGAAAAAGAATTACATAAAATTGGTTACCATAAATGATAAAAAAAGATTGATTCTTTTTTGTATTACAAATAAACTTAGTTAACTTAAAATATAAAGTTAGTCAACTTTTGACAATTATTAAAATTAGTTGGTGTTGGAGTTTATATTTAAATAGCATAGAAAAACATTAATAATAAACTTTAGCACCAATTTATAACCGGTCAAAAATATATGATTTGCATAAGAAAACAATAATTTAGTGAGTTAAACAATTGAAAAAAAATATAGATACTTAATCGAGAAAACGGGAAAAGTTGACAAAGTCTTTTTTTTAATATTAACCCTATATTTTCCAAAGAAATTATTTTCTTAAAATAAAAAGCTGAAACTCTTATTGCGTTTAGTTAATGATAACTAATCATTTTTCAATTTCAGTTTTCAAGTTATAGTTTTCAGAAAACGACAAAGGCTTCTATAAAAAGTGAAAACTTGTTAAGATAATGAAGTTTTAGTTTTAAGAAAAATAATATGAGTGATTATAAAATAAGAAAAATAGGATAGGTGATAGAAAAACAAGAGAGAGAAATAGAGTTGTAAAAAAAAATAGAGTAGGTAATAGAAAAGTAAGAAAAATAATATGAAAAATGACATGTTAAAAAATGAAATGAAAATTTAAAAAATTGTTATTAAGTAAACAAATTTTCATTATTTTTTTTTGAAAAGTGAGATGGAAATTTAAAAATTTTTCAGTAACTAAACCTGTTTACATGTCATGTTGTCAAAAATATATATTTTTGTTTTTTAGTGTTAGAGTAAATATTATAGCAATCGAATTGCAACTATTTATGTGTTTAGATGGTGAAAGTAAGTCTAAAAATCTCATTTGGGGCAAAAAAGTAGTTTAGAAGTAAAAGTTAGTTAGTTTGACGTTAAAAAAAAAAAACTATTTTATGTGTTTACTTAAATTTTTAAAGGAATTGAATTTCTTTAAAATTGAAAATTTCCAACCAGTGAAGGAAGATGTCATTCCCTCACATTATGGACGAAGTTTAATTCCTTATTGTCAAGTTACTGTTTAAAAAATACTTCTAGCCTAAACCTTATCACACCATGCCTCCCCTAACCCTTAACCTACACACCACACCCTACCCACATTTACCCTACCCCACCCTTATCATGTCTTACATCACCCTACCCTAGGTTACCTACTATCCCACTCTTTTCTATCTTTTCATATCTTACTCATCATACCAATACCCCCATTCAACCCGCCCAAACCCAACAATACCTATCCTACCATAGTGCCATCACTTACCCCTCTCCACTCTACCATCATATCTTATCCTACCCATCCCACTTCACCCCTACATTACCATACTCACAAAATACATATACCTATTTACCTACCCACTCTCTGTCCCACCCACCTATATAAAGCAAGAAAAAATGATAATATAATTATTAAAAAAAGACAATTTTGTCATTTGTCTTTTTTTTTTTAACTATATTTATTTAACAGGTTTACGAGTCAAACAAAGTATGAATTTGATTTCAATTACATTTATATCCATCCAAAATTTCTTCAAATTCTAATTCTAAATCATGATAGATTCTAATTACTTAACATATTTTAATTCCTTCTAAAATATTCTGCAAAACAAACGTCAAATTGAGTGAATTAAATAATAATATTTTAATCTATGATAACCAAAGTACAAGATGAATCAAGCCTTTTTTTTGTTGGATGTTGGTACTAAATCAATTGCAGCATTATATCGTTAAAAACTGAGATAAACTGATTTTATATTATTTTTACAAGATTGATTTATTACTCATGATTGACCAAAATCTGGTAATGGGCTACCACTCAAGGCCCATACTTGTTAGGGCCCCGAATAAACTTTTAAACCTATTATTATCTTTTAGACCAAAAAATGATGAATGACACACGTTTAATGCTACCATGGATGGACGCATGCGACACCCAAGTTATTAACACCTATAATCTGCCATGGATAGACGCACACGACACACCTCAAAAATCAAGAATCAAGGATGGTGGGTGGTGTTTGTGCGACTCTTTGATCGATGAGGCAAATGAGTAAGGCGCATCACGATTCACGCAAAAGAGTCTTGGCAGTCTCCCATTACACCATGAAATCATAATACGGCAAAATCATAGTTTCAGTCGATCCATTCGTTTCCTCAACGTACAAGATCCTCATCACGATTTTATCCAACCCACTCTCCTTCATTTCCTTTAAATTACAAAATTCACTTTCCTAAATCAACCAAATTTTAACTCTCTTAGTTTTTTTTTTTTTTTTTTTTTTTTTTTTTTGTCCCACTGAGAAGAAGAGATATCACTTATTCACTTGTTGATTTCATGAAGATCTTGATTTTGTTTTCTGCAGCAACCAATGAACCAAACTAGAAAGTTTGTTGTTTTGTGACGTACCCTGTTGTTAGATAATAAATATTAATTTGGTTTAAATTATTTTATTTTGTTTTTACTAAAGAATGTTATATTGAGGGAGGTTCAATGAAGAACCTTCATGCATCGAAGAATCTCCATGCACCACAAAAAATGCATCACAATTCCCACGTGATGCATCATTATTTCCGCGTGATGCATCAGATTCCCGCGCGATGCATCGATTTTCACGTGATGTATTACGATTTTCTAGCGATGCATTGTGGTTCTTCAAGATTCTTCTTCGATGCATAGAGGTTCTCCATTGAACCCGCCCCATGTTATATTAGTCAATAACTATGACAAATAAATAGATTACAAGATACTTTATACTTGATCAAGTTGATCTCACATTTCAGAATATATAATTTGTAGCCGTCAGCCGGCAGATTTTTTTTTTAGCAAATATAAACCATTCTCATAGAGTTAAGAATATAGAATTTAAAGACCATATTTTTATTAATTAATAAGAACACTTGATATTAAAAATATTCTACGGGGTATGGAAACAATTTAATATTAAAATATAGAGCAGTTATGAAAACAATTTATTAATTATGATATATTAAATTTTAACAAAAAAAAACATTTTAAAAAAATCAAAATAAAATGGTTTGAAAACTTAAAAAGTTGATTTTTCACGTGTAGATATTGGTTTTGTGTTATAACGAAGATTATTAGATATTACGTTACAATGATGTCAATAATTGGTTTAAAGTGTTTGGATTACATTAATAATAAGTGATTATTTGCGTTTAAAAATTAATCCAATCATATTTTTTTATAAGTTAAAAAATGTAGCTCATACTTTATTATTTGATAACTGTGATAGCAAACAGCAGAAGTTAAAACAAAAACTAAGTTTTTGTCTTAGAGAGGGAGAGAATTCAATAAATACATTTAAACTTTATATTTATGAAAATTTATTGTTTAGTATAGGAATCATTTTGAATAGTATATTTATGAATATTTTAGGAAAACAATTAATTATTATTGAATAAATTCGTGTGTAATAACAATTTATACTCAATTCATCATCGTCTTCCTCCCAAAAAACAAACTTTTAAAAATGGCATTTGAAGTAACCAACATTTTTCTGTGTATTCTTACGCTCGTTTTAGCAGCTCTGTATCTTCTAACAAACCATCTCCTACACAAACTCCGCCGTCTTCCGCCTACTCCTCCTCCCTTCCCATTAATCGGTCACCTCCACCTCTTACACAAACCCCCCCTTCACCGCTCTCTTGCCAAGCTTTCCCGCCGCCATGGCACCGTTCTCTTCCTCCGCTTCGGATCACGCCCCGTTCTCCATGTTACCTCCCCTCTCGCCGCCGACCAATGCCTTTCCAAAAACGACGTCGTCTTCGCCAACCGACCTCACCTTCTCGGTGGCAAGTATTTCGGCTATAACTACACCAGCCTCCCTTGGGCTCCGTACGGAGACCACTGGCTGAATCTCCGTCGTATCTCCGCCGTGGAAATCCTGTCATCCACCCGACTTGACTCGCTATCTCACATCCGTCTCGATGAGATTCGGATGCTCACACGCCGATTGTATTTGGCCGCAGGTGAGATATTGGATCTGAGATCGGAATTGATAGGGTTTATGTTTAATGTAATGACAAGGATGATGGGAGGAAAGAGGTATTATGGTTTGGATATCGGAAACTCAGAGGATGCGAAGAGGTTTCATGATATATTAGCAGATACAGAGGAGGTGATTGCAAAATCAAAGATGGCGGATATGTTTCCAATTCTGCGGTGGTTAGGTGCCGGAAAATTTGAAAAGATGTATGAGGCGGTGCAAAAGAGGCGAGACGAATTTACGCAGGATTGGATCGATGAACTTCGTGCAGGCGGTTTGGGTATTGGAGAAGGTAAGAAAACATTGCTTCAAGTTCTTCTAGCTCTGCAAGATTCTGATCCAGAATCCTACACAGACAAAGATATCAAAAGTCTTTCTCAGGTACCATTCCTGCAATTTGTTTAAAGATCAGATTTTGTTGATGAACCACTTTTTGTCAATACATAATACATGAATTTTTGTTCTAAAGTAACAACTTTACTTGTAATTGTTAAACCAATGCAAGTTTAGTCAAATTTCATTTGGAAAATTATACAAAAAACCAACGTTCTTTTGATATTTTTTGATTTTTTGATTAAATCCCTGTACCAAAAACGTTTCTATAAAAGTCCTTCGTCTTGAAATTTTTTACTAATTGTGTTGTTATGTGATTTTTTAAGGGTTTTTCAGAATTTTTTTCATAAGATTTTGTTAAGTTAAAGGTCTTTTATGGAGAAATTTTATGTGAAGTGATTTTTACGAAAACATTTTAAGTTGACGGGTTTTTATAGAAACATTTTTGGTACAATGCTTCCAATTTCAGTTTAGAATATCTTCAAATTCAAAGGTGTTGTAATTAACTATGTATTTTTAAGTTGAGGCGTTTTTATGGAAACTTTTTTATACAATAATTTATTTGAAAAAATATTAAAAGTATGTTGATTTTTTACATGATTCTCTCAATTTCATTTTAGAGTATCTTCAAATTCAAAGGTGTTGTAAATAACTATGTATATTAATCATGCATGATTTCAAAAATATTTGGCAGTGTTAATTGCTAAAAAAAGTAATATTTTTAACCTTTTTATAGTTTAAAACAACTAATTTATTTACAATATCATTTTCTATCATTTAAAACGAATATTTAGTTAGGTTAAACGATAAAAAAATGTATAAAACTGGTTAACTTAAAAGTTTGATATTTTTTAATTATAAATAAAATTAGTTATCTTAAATAAATACTAAAATGAAAGTTTGATTATTTTCTCTACTAATAAAAAGGTAAAAATGATTATTTTTTTGACAGTTAGCTCGTAAATTGTAATCGCAGGATCTGTTACATGGAGGGATTAGCACTTCGGTGGAGACGATGGAGTGGGCAATGTCACTTCTACTTAACAACCCACATGTTTTAACCAAATTGCAAGTCGAAATCGACAATCTTGTGGGATATGATCGTCTGGTCAACGAAACAGATTTGTCAAAACTTCCATACTTGCAGTGTGTTATCAAGGAGACATTAAGGATGCACCCAGCAGCTCCGTTGCTTCTTCCTCATGAGTCATCCAAAGACTGTATGGTGGGAGGTTACCGTATCCCACGTGGCACAATGTTGTTGGTGAACGTGTGGGCGATACAGAACGATCCCAACACATGGGATTGCCCCGATGTGTTTAGACCCGAGAGGTTTGAGGGTAAGCTGAAAACGAAAGAAGGGTTGACTATGTTTCCATTTGGATCAGGGAGGAGACGGTGTCCTGGTGAGAACCTGGCGTTGCGTATAGTGGGACTGGCATTAGCGTCGATGATTCAATGCTTTGATTGGAAACGAGTTGGTGAGGAGTTGGTGGATATGACGGAAGCAGGTGGGTTCACCGCACCTAAGGCCCAACCGTTGATGGCTAAGTACGAGACTCGTTCTGTCTTCGCCCGTCAACTGTCTCAAATCTAATCAATAAGTTGATAATTGATTGCTTATGTTTTTATATCTTAGAAATCTGAAAGTTATGCAGTGAATTTAGCTTTTCCATATACCTCGTACTAAGCCCCCGGTCCAATGTTAATCTGTCGTTGATTGACATATTAGCTGGCTATTTATTGCTTTTCAATGAAGATTGAAGAGCCCAAACCGGAAAAGTGGCCGATGCATGGCCCATTGGCCCAAAATGTTGTGATTTTATCCAATAACCAATTAATCGCAAGCATACTGCATACACAACTTTTAAAACTTTTTTTTAAAACATGATAAAAAATTCAAAACATATAAAAAAGAAGAATTGAATTTAACTATGTTAGGTGGTGTTCTTTTTCCTACCATAAATGCTTATTTAGCCATTTCACCAGGGCCGGTCCTGAGCGTTTCAATGCCCAGGGCGACATTGAAAAATAATGCCCTCCAAGAAGAACATCATCTTGTAATCTTATGACCACTATGATACACTTTTCGATCCAATTTATGCAGACTTTGGATGTACATAGAAGAACTCCATATATAAAAAGGTAATGGGTATCAAACAAAGTTTCAAAGGAGCAAAATGGATCATATAATCATTGACATTCATGATCACAAAAACATTACTATCTAGCAAAAATTGTGCAAATATGACAATGCCTAAATCATAAAATTGTGAAATTAGATTGTTTCAAAGTTCCAATCGTCAATAAAATCATCTAAAATTGAATCTAAACTAAACGATTTTGAAATATCTTTCTCTATAGATATAACTAAACCATCGAATAAAGTCATCATCCATGATATATCACAATCTAGTATTCACGATTTTCATGGTTGAAAATGCACGCTTGGTAGTTGCAGTAGACAGACACCGTGCAATTTCAAGACTATATGCCTATATTTATATGAAAGTATTGAAGTAAACAAAATGTTAAAGCCTAAAATAAACTTATCATTCATTTTGCTACAACTGTAAATAGAAACAAAAAACATGTTTTTTAAAAACTTATCATTCTATGAAAGTATGGTGGATAAACAACTATAATTTATCAAAATAATATTGCCATCTATGTAGAAAAAAAAACAATCAAACAAACTGACATAACATACAAATAATTAAGACTAAGAATTATCAGATTAATATGATATCTCTGTGACTGTATAGAAAAATAGAAACAATCAAACAAATTGATAAAACACACAAATATACAGTGACAATCTATTTTCAGCAAATATGAAATCACTCAATAGATGTAATACCTTGGTAGATTGGTAGTCCTCTGAAATAAACTTGGAATCGATTGAGACTTGAACAGATTGTAATCATTGTTGCCTGTAGTCCTCTAAAATCATATTATAGTCTCTGTTGGTTGTTGTTTGTTGCCTGTTTCTTGAAAATTGAAATCAATTGAGAGTTGAAATTGATCATTACACAGACTCTGAATTCGATCACTAGTCTTCTGTTACAAGTGTATTAGAAATAGATTGAACTTTAAATCGTTCAATTGATCAAGACCCGATGACATTAAAATCGATGAAATGAAGAGTTGAACAGACCAATATTCCAGCCAAGAAATTGATGAACAAAGCCAAGTTGGAGATTGATGAAGATGAAACGAAGCAAGTAATCCAGTGATGATTGATGAACAAAGTCTCTGAATTTTGAAGTATCGAACGCTGGAGATTGATGAAACGAAGCCAGTAATCCACACGCCCATTGGTTGTCCAGTTGACCACGCAGGTAGCAAGCGTCGTCGCCTCTTCGTTTTCCCACCGCCCACTCGGCCACTCCCAGTCGCAGGCTCGCAGTGCCGCTTCGTTTCTTGTTCCCAACGTCCATCTTCGACTCTTCGTTTCCAACGTCCGCCTAGCATCAGCGACTCTTGGTGCCAATCTTCCAGAAGCGTGCGGTAGCAGTGAGGGCGTGAGGCTGCTGCGCTGAAAGCCTGAAAACTAGGGGTCTGATTCAAAAGAAATGGGCTGTAAAAATGAGCCTACTCCTATGTAAGATACCTAAAATATTTTATGCCCTAGCCCAACATGCTGCCCTGGGCCGAAGCCCACTTCGCCCCCCCCCCCTATTGGGTCGGGCCTGCATTTCACTCAAGGTTATCGAAATCGCGATTTAAATCGTAGGATCGTACGATCCTACAAGTGAATTTCGATCAGGATCGCTAGTTGGATCGATTTTGGGTAGAATCGCAAGCAAGATCGTAGGATCGTTAGTAAGATCGTAAGATCGTACGACGATCCGATCCTACATACGGTTTGTTTTCGTAGTATCGTTAGTAAGATCGTAGGATCGTTAGGCCCCTCCATTTAGCCGCATATTTTTTGAATCTAAGGTACCAATATAATCCTGCTCATGATTGTGATTTTTGTTTCATCAAAGCGACACTATATACGTGCATTGAAAGAATGTGTATGAAATGACTCTCTTTTGTTTATGATACAATACTGTGATATATAATATTTAACTAGGTTATTGCCCATGTATTACATGGGTTAATTTTTGAAATTGATATTTATATATATGTATAATATAATAATTATATGAATAATAAAGTTTGCTTAATTTTAGTTATATAATAATTATATGAATAATAAAGTTTGCTTAATTTTAGTTAGTTAGTTATTAAATTAATCCATATGAGATTTACATAGATTTGATTTGCTTTAAAATTTAAAAATAAAATCAGTAAATGACGTGACAAAAGGAGAGAGCGACACGTGGCAAATTAAATGAGAGCATGTTATGTGTCATTTAGTTACTCTTTTAATTGTAACACCCCTCCCGATCCCGGAAATGCCACGTCAATAAAATATCATAGGTGGCAATAACGCAACGGATCCATAACGCACGTGTCATAGGATAATGCAGATTACGGTTAATTAAAACTTTAAACTTCATACATAATAACCCATGATTACATTTCATAATCCCATATAACAAAACACATAATCCCGATCACTAATTACATTGTTCTATACAGACACAAAACCATCACAGATCTTCAATCTATCTCGGATCTACCTCGGCTGTAGCTGCGGTCCTTTCTGATTCCCTGAACATGTTAGACTCGATAACGTGAGCTATAAAGCCCGTGAGCACGCGAGGGTTGACACTGCACATAAGCACATAACACACAATCCCTGTCCCTGTCCCTGTCCCGATAACCCAACACACATCTCAGGTATAAAGCACAAGTATGAGATCGGAGTACACATAGCCCTGCGGGGACCCCTCCCCGGTGGACACATTGCACACAGCAATGGTCGGTAATACCCTGTAGCACGGAAGCTACCCGGCTACAGGCCCTGCCGTATATATACGCCCCAAGGACTGTAAGGGACAGTCAACCCGCGCGATTCCCCTTCGCGACTTATCGTCCGTATGGAACTCATCACGGACCCCTGAACCGATCTCGTATCTCATACATAACACGTATAAGGAATAGAGCATACCTGTGGTTCACGTCCCTGTCCCGCATAGATATAACACGCACAATATAGCTATTCAACTATAACGTAAAGGATGGCGCGCGTTTTAGAAAACGTCTCGAGTACTCACCTGATTGATTCCCCGAAATCTGAACACCCTGCTCGAATCCGGCCCGATGTCCGCTAGTCCCTGCAGTCACACGGATAGCCCATGAATTAAACACAATTCCCGGATAACACATATCGCATAATCACAATGATCCGAACCCAACTCAAACCCGATAACCCCACGGAACCGAAACTCGATTAATATCCGAAACTCGACTCAAACCCGACTCAAGGCAATCCCAAACAAGACCCCAACCCCAATAAAACACAGCCCGAGCAATCCCGAAGAAAACCCAACACAATTCGACCCAAACTCAATTTACAAAGTTAAACTCGGATTTTCCCAGCAGGCCTTTGGTCGCGCCGCAGGGACTCTGGTGGTCGCGCCGCGACCCCGCGAAACCCCTGCATCCTGACCTGCGATTTCCATGGCTGCCAGGAGTATTAAACTCCTTTATACTCACGAATTTCACCCCAATTAGGTCATACAAACATTATACACAACTTCTAAGATGCATATAATCACTATACCATATCAAACAACCAATTTCCCATCTTGGGTACTCATAGCTCAACTTTTACAAGGAAAGGAGTAAGAATTCTTACCTCAACAACTCAAGAACACAAGGACGAAGAAGATGATGATGATTCCAAGCTTTTGCACCCAAATCAGATTGCACAAGAGTTTTGGCTGGAGGTTTTCACACACAACACACACATATACACTTTAGGTTATCTTTCAAATGGATAAGGGTAAATGAAGATAAACATATATGTACGGTCCTATCTCAATCGGTCCCGAACCCAATAACCCGATATCACATTTTCAATATTTATGCCCATTTAACCCATTTAATCCCACGAGCCCAAAAATATAATCCGTTCATTAAATTTATAACCCGATGACACGCAAGCCCAATCCCGACACGTATTAATCCACGAAACGGGATATAATTGGACCAACCCAATATTAATAAATTATTCATCCACTAAAATAATTCCACGTACCAGGTCAAATTAACGGATGTTACAAATCCTCCCCTCTTAAAGAGATTCCGTCCCGGAATCTAACTCGAATTCTGGAATAGGTGAGGATATCTCGATCGCATTTCTGACTCGGGCTCCCAGGTAGCGTTGGTACCCTTATGGTGTCTCCACTGAACGAGTACCAAGGCAATCTCTTTATTTCTCAGCTTCTTGATCTTTCGGTCGGTCACGGCCTCGGGCTGCTCCACATATCGCAGTTGGTCATCGACTGTAATCTCGGATAAGGGCACATACTGATCATCTGTAGCCAGACACTTCCGAAGATGACTTACGTGAAACGTATCGTGCACACTGGCCAACTCTGAAGGCAATCGCAGTCGATAGGCCTGATCCCGGACTCTCTCAACAATCTCGAATGGCCCGATATACCGCGGACTCAGCTTCCCACGATGTCTGAATCGAATGACCCCTTTCCACGGCGACACCTTAAGCTACACGCGGTCCCCAACACTGAACTCTAATTCTTTCAAACGGCGATCGGCATAGCTTTTCTGACGGCTCTGGGCGACCCTCATATGCTCCCGAATCACAGCCACCTTGTCACTGGTCTCTTGTAATAACTCCGGCCCGCTGATAGGTCGCTCACCGACCTCGCCCCAACACACTGGGGTCAGGCACTTACGCCCATATAGTGCCTCAAACGGAGCCATTTTAATCGTGGCGTGATAGCTGTTATTATACGCGAATTCGACCAACGGTAAATGCACGTCCCAATTGCCGCTGAAGTCGATAGCACACGCCCGCAACATATCCTCGAGGGTTTGATTAGTGCGCTCGGTTTGCCCGTCAGTCTGCGGTCTATACGCCGTGCTCAGCTGAACCCTGGTACCCAATTCCCGCTGGAAACTCTGCCAGAAACGAGACGTAAACCGTGTATCCCTGTCCGAAGTAATCGACATCGGAATCCCATGCCGCGATACCACCTCGTTGATGTACAGTCTCGCCAACTGATCCATGGTGATAGTACCCCGAACGGCTAAGAAGTGCGCACTCTTCGTTAGTCGATCCACTGTAACCCAGATCATGTCGTTCCCGCGGACCGTGCGTGGAAGTCTTACAATGAAATCCATCGTAATATGATACCACTTCCACTCGGGGATTTCCAACGGCTGTAGATGCCCGTGCGGCTTCTGATGCTCGGCTTTGACTCTGAGACACGTCATGCACTGCTCAACATATCGGCCCACATCTCTTTTCATTCCCGGCCACCAGTAGAAGTCACGGAGATCACGATACATCTTAGTACTCCCCGGATGCACAGATAGCCTCGACCGATGCGACTCATCAAGAATCAACTGTCGCAAATTCCCGATCCTCGGGACCCAGATCCCATCATGAAACATAAACAGCCCACGATCATCCCTGATCAATGACTCAAGCTGCCCGGTCAGACGCTCCCTTTTCACATTATCACCCCGCAGGCCCTCCTGCTGCGCTATTCTCAGACTGTCGATCAATGTCGAAGTAATTTCAAGCCTCGAAGCCCTGGAAATCATAGTCTGGCCGCATGCCCTACGGCTCAGCGCGTCAGCTACCACATTAGCCCGGCCCGGGTGGTACTGAATCTCGCAATCGTAGTCCTTAAGCAACTCAAGGCTACGGCGCTGTCGCATATTCAGGTCTTTCTGACTAAACAGGTATTGAAAACTCTTATGATCGGTATACACAACGAACCGAGACCCATACAGATAATGACGCCAAATCTTCAACGCAAACACAATGGCGTCCAACTCTAAATCGTGCACGGTATGGTTCTCCTCGTAAGTCTTCAGCTGGCGCGAGGCATAAGCGATCACTTTCCCTCGCTGCATCAGAACACAGCCCAACCCTGACCCCGAAGCATCACAATATACCACAAAATCATCGGTACCCTCCGGCAAGGCTAACACTGGAGCCTGACACAATCGGGTCTTTAGCTCTCTGAACGCATGCTCCTGATCCTCGGACCACTCAAACGGAACAGACTGTCGTGTCAATCTCGTCAACGGCAAGGCAATCCTCGAGAAATCCTGGATGAAACGTCTATAGTACCCGGTGAGACCCAGAAAACTACGAATCTCAGGCACTGATCTCGGAGGCTCCCAACTCATCACTGCCTCAATCTTGGCTGGATCCACTTTTATACCCTCGGCACTGACCACGTGACCCAAAAACTGCACTTCCCGAAGCCAAAATTCACATTTGGACAGCTTCGCATACAACTTCTCCCTGCGCAGCACAGTCAAAATCTCTCGGAGGTGCTGCTCGTGGTCCTCGGCACTCCGCGAGTAGATCAGGATATCATCGATGAACACAATCATGAATCTATCCAACATAGTTCTACACACCCAATTCATCAAATCCATGAAAGCGGCGGGTGCGTTAGTCAATCCAAACGGCATTACAAGAAACTCGTAATGCCCATAACGAGTCCGAAACGCTGTCTTCGGCACATCCTCGTCCTTGACCCTTAACTGAT
Organism: Centrapalus pauciflorus; assembly: GCA_020465985.1. NCBI lineage: Eukaryota > Viridiplantae > Streptophyta > Magnoliopsida > Asterales > Asteraceae > Centrapalus > Centrapalus pauciflorus. The sequence continues at coordinate 214,934 of JAANYP010003048.1, forward strand.
GATAACCAGACCGCAAGTCGATCTTGGAGAAGAAACTCGAGCCCTGGAGCTGATCAAACAGGTCGTCGATACGTGGAAGCGGATAACGATTCTTCACAGTCACTTTATTTAATTCCGGATAGTCGATACACATCCGCATACTACCGTCCTTCTTTTTCACGAAAAGCACTGGCGCACCCCACGGCGACGAACTAGGGCGGATAAATCCACGATCCAGAAGCTCCTGCAACTGAGACATCAGCTCTCGCATCTCTGTCGGTGCCAGCCTATAAGGCGTCTTAGCAATCGGCACCGCCCCAGGAACAAGATCGATCCGGAATTCTACTTGGCGATCTGGCGGTAATCCAGGCAACTCCTCTGGGAATACCTCGGGGAATTCACGAATCACCGGAATATCCTCTAAGGTCTTCTTTTCCTTCCTCGCGTCAACTACATAAGCTAGGAAGGTCTCGCACCCCTTAGAGACATATCTCTGAGCCCTGGCCATAGGCACGATCCCAATATCTCCCTTACGACGCTCCCCATACACAATCACACTCTCACTGTCAGAAATGGGTATACGGATGATTTTCTTGGCACACAGGATGTCAGCCCGTCTGGCAGTCAACCAGTCCATACCCACAATCACATCAAAGCTACTGATCTCAATCGGCAGCAAATCAATCGCAAACTGATGGGAATCTATCTCTAACACACAGCCCCGATAAACACGACTCACTAACATTGAACTCCCATCAACCCTCTCGACAATTAACGGAACAGATAAAGAAAAAGGAGACACACTAAAATACGCACAAAATATAACAGACACATAGGAGCGATCTGCCCCGGAATCAAATAACACACGAGCTCGAAGTCCGTTAAGGATGTACGTACCCGAAACAACGTCTGTAGCATCCCGTGCCTCCTCTGCGGTAGCCTGAAACACTCGTCCGCGGCCTCTCGGAACTGACTCACGGCGGCTGGACGACGACGGCTCTGCCCTGGTCCCACTTAAACTAGCCCCCTGTACTGCCGGTCCCGGCTCTGGACAATCCCTAACCCGATGCCCTGGTCGCCCACATCTGAAACACAACGGCTCAGGCACCGTACAAACTGAAGCGGCGTGGCCCCGCTGGCCGCACCGGAAACAACGTGGCTGCTCCGATAAACACTGTCCGGAATGGCGCCGGTGACATTTCGGGCACTCCCGATCACCATACGAACTCTCGACACGACTGCCGGACGCCTGGGACCCCTGTCCCACACTACTCTGGCTCTGTGATCCAGATCCCTGACCCTGGCCCTGACGCCTCGATCGGCGATCTCGACCCCGGTCCCTATCACGTCTCTGACCCGACCCTTGCCCTGAAATCTCCCCAGCACCCTGACCTGAAAACTGCCACTGATCCGGACGCTGATCACTGGGGGCGTCCCCGGAAGATCTCCATACACTGGACGGCTGCTCGGAAGTCCCAGTCCGCTGCCTCTGAGATGAGGGCTGCTCCCTATGCTTGAGGATCTCCCGCTCCCTCATGCGGGCCATCTCAAGGGCTCTAGTAAATGTCGGGGTATCGTGTAATCCCACAAACTCTCGGATATCAGATCGGAGCCCATCAATAAATGCGTATGCCTTACGGCTCTCCGTGTCAACATGCTGAGGCGCAAACTGTGAATACTCGTTGAATCGGTCGATATACTGCTGGACCGTCACATTGCCCTGCTGCAAATGGAGGAATCGGCGCTCCATCTCCCGTCTCTCATCCCTCGGAATGTACTGGAGCTCAAACATAGCTCTGAACTGCTCCCAAGTCATGGCATAAGCGGCGGACTCAGTCATCGAAGACTCAATCGATTTCCACCACTGCAAAGCACCGCCCCGTAACTGATATGCGGCGTACCCAACCATATCTCTAGGATCCACATGGGCCACTCGGAACGCGCCCTCAATTTCTCGCTCCCATGCGATGGCCGCCCCCGGCTCACCGTCACCCCGAAACTGCGGCGGAGCCCCTGTCATGAAATCTTTGAAGGACCCGCCCCGCTGAGAAGATGATGACGCACCACCCCTAGATTCAGTCTCGGCATGCTGAACAACCGGCCCCAAACTCTGACCCTGCTCACGCTCTTGCTCTTTTTGCTGTCGGTAAAATTCGGTAAGAACATCTAGCAACTCGGATTTACGGATATACTCGTCACTGGGCGGCTTACCCGCGCCCGAACCCTCACCCTGATCTGTCATTAAAATCTGCACACAACAAAACGATTAAGCACAAGGGATAAATCACCCAGCATTATACACTAAGCCAGGTCGGTTAATCCGCTACATAATCGCAAAATGATCCCCCATGGACCGGAACAAGGTCTAAGTTAAGCATCCACTAATGATACTCAAGCTTCAAACCACAAGCTCTGATACCATGCTGTAACACCCCTCCCGATCCCGGAAATGCCACGTCAATAAAATATCATAGGTGGCAATAACGCAACGGATCCATAACGCACGTGTCATAGGATAATGCAGATTACGGTTAATTAAAACTTTAAACTTCATACATAATAACCCATGATTACATTTCATAATCCCATATAACAAAACACATAATCCCGATCACTAATACATTGTTCTATACAGACACAAAACCATCACAGATCTTCAATCTATCTCGGATCTACCTCGGCTGTGGCTGCGGTCCTTTCTGATTCCCTGAACATGTTAGACTCGATAACGTGAGCTATAAAGCCCGTGAGCACGCGAGAGTTGACACTGCACATAAGCACATAACACACAATCCCTGTCCCTGTCCCTGTCCCGATAACCCAACACACATCTCAGGTATAAAGCACAAGTATGAGATCGGAGTACACATAGCCCTGCGGGGACCCCTCCCCGGTGGACACATTGCACACAGCAATGGTCGGTAATACCCTGTAGCACGGAAGCTACCCGGCTACAGGCCCTGCCGTATATATACGCCCCAAGGACTGTAAGGGACAGTCAACCCGCGCGATTCCCCTTCGCGACTTATCGTCCGTATGGAACTCATCACGGACCCCTGAACCGATCTCGTATCTCATACATAACACGTATAAGGAATAGAGCATACCTGTGGTTCACGTCCCTGTCCCGCATAGATATAACACGCACAATATAGCTATTCAACTATAACGTAAAGGATGGCGCGCGTTTTAGAAAACGTCTCGAGTACTCACCTGATTGATTCCCCGAAATCTGAACACCCTGCTCGAATCCGGCCCGATGTCCGCTAGTCCCTGCAGTCACACGGATAGCCCATGAATTAAACACAATTCCCGGATAACACATATCGCATAATCACAATGATCCGAACCCAACTCAAACCCGATAACCCCACGGAACCGAAACTCGATTAATATCCGAAACTCGACTCAAACCCGACTCAAGGCAATCCCAAACAAGACCCCAACCCCAATAAAACACAGCCCGAGCAATCCCGAAGAAAACCCAACACAATTCGACCCAAACTCAATTTACAAAGTTAAACTCGGATTTTCCCAGCAGGCCTTTGGTCGCGCCGCAGGGACTCTGGTGGTCGCGCCGCGACCCCGCGAAACCCCTGCATCCTGACCTGCGATTTCCATGGCTGCCAGGAGTATTAAACTCCTTTATACTCACGAATTTCACCCCAATTAGGTCATACAAACATTATACACAACTTCTAAGATGCATATAATCACTATACCATATCAAACAACCAATTTCCCATCTTGGGTACTCATAGCTCAACTTTTACAAGGAAAGGAGTAAGAATTCTTACCTCAACAACTCAAGAACACAAGGACGAAGAAGATGATGATGATTCCAAGCTTTTGCACCCAAATCAGATTGCACAAGAGTTTTGGCTGGAGGTTTTCACACACAACACACACATATACACTTTAGGTTATCTTTCAAATGGATAAGGGTAAATGAAGATAAACATATATGTACGGTCCTATCTCAATCGGTCCCGAACCCAATAACCCGAACCCGATATCACATTTTCAATATTTATGCCCATTTAACCCATTTAATCCCACGAGCCCAAAAATATAATCCGTTCATTAAATTTATAACCCGATGACACGCAAGCCCAATCCCGACACGTATTAATCCACGAAACGGGATATAATTGGACCAACCCAATGCATCTTGGTAAAGTTTTTGACCAAATAGGTATATTCTAAAAACGTATTTACCAATTTGGTATATTTTTAAACATATTCACGAAATAACTTTAATCTATTATGGAAAGATTATGTACACAGTCATCAACTAATGTGCATCTTGTGACATCCCATATTGGTGGCAGAAAGAAACCAAGAGATATTTATAAGATGGAGGTAATTCTTCCCAACATGACATGTTTTTTGGATGAAAACATTTTAATGAGGCGTCGTGTGAGTGACCACAACGGACCGTATCCTGTCCCGGTGGGCTTGAGCCGTTACAAATGGTATTATAGCAAAGCACCGAATCAATGTGCACACCGAGAGAAGTGTTTCCATGGGGGAACGTGCACCAAATTGAACAAGTAAATCAGTAGATGATTTATCGACCAAAATAAATTATGAATGACTGATTTGTAATATGTGATATTACATGGGTTTAATATTAGTGAATTAAGTATTTTGAAGATATATTGATTAATAGCTAAATATGGGTGGGTTAATAATTATATGGTTTTAAGTGTAACTTCAAACCAAAACCTAACATTTATATAATGGGGATAAGATCAAAGTTTAGGGTTTACTAGAAACCCTTAGCCAAAATCGGCCATCTCTCCTTGGTTCGACCTAAGACACACATATGTGTGTGTTTTGCATGATCTAGCCACGCTGTTTGCAATGGTGAAACATCAGTGGATTAGCTGAAGTTAGGGGTGTCCAAATTCGGATAGTGATTTTTGCTATCCGAATCTAAAATTTCGGATTCGGTTTATCCAAATATCCGAAAATTCATATTTTTTAATTTTTAAAAAATAAAATCAAATATTTAAATATATTAAAATACAAGTTCATATGTCCAAATACATATTAAAGATAAATATATCACAAACTATATATATCCGGAATTATTTTACTTAAAATGACTAAAAAAACTAAAATATTAGTTAATAAATCTATAAAACTAAAACAATAATAATAAACATTTAATATTATGTAAATAATCAATACTAAAGATATATAAAATTTTAAATATTTTTTTGGATTTCCGGATATTTCGGAATTCTGAAAATTTGGAATTGTACTATTCGAATCTGAAATTCAGATATCCGAAAATCAGGACATACGAAATTCCGGATAGTTTTGGATCGGATTTTCGGATTTTTTTTTTCCGGATGCGCTAATTCGGATTTTTATGAACACCGCTAGCTAAAATGGTCCTCTTAGTTTAATTACATGGATTTTGCCATTATTTGAGGTTTATTTTAATCCTTTTATATTTATGTTCTATGTGTTCATGATCCCTGGTGAGGAGGGCTTATAAACTTGTTTTTTCGTAGCATAAATAATATTGATTTGATCTGATAAACATTTTAATTATTGGCTAATGTTGAAAAAAGCAAACATTCTCTTAGTTTAACGATTAAGTTTCTAACATTTTTTCGATTGTTTAAATCCTTAAACATTTTTGTTACCTTTAACCAGGTCAAAAAAGTTTAAAAAACGATTAGGTAGTTAATGTATTGTCTAAGACCATTTTTCCCTTTCCAACAAATAAACCCATTCTGTTGTTGGGATCAATAGAAACCACATACCTTTTCCTTCTTTGACAACTCCTCTCTCGGTTGTTCCCCTCTCTAGCGACCATCCCCACATGAAAACTCTCTATCTCGGTAGTCTTTGCTGACGAGGTATTGATGAATCGTATTAACATTCTAAGGACATTTGTTGAGAATCAATCAATTGTTGTGGTGCTTGTAAAATTTTGTGATTGAAGTTAAGAGTAAATATATTTTAAAATTAGATGAAAAACGTTAAAATTAGACAAAAGCTCAAACATTATAGAAAGTATTTTACTACCATACTATTTTCATAAATATGTTTGAAAGTATGTGTAATTGGTAAATATATTTTAGAATACATTTTAATATAGTATTTTATCATATAATATAAATTTATGTGTATAACAAAATAATTGTTGTATACATATCACATATCTTAATTAATCCATTCATTTAAGTCAAATTTTATTATGATCTGTTTTAATTCAATAAACGAAGAGACATAAAACTGTGTCATTTTATCATATAAAAATTTTGGATTCTTTAACCGATTTATAAAAAATCATGAGGTTATAAAATACAAATCTTGTTAAATCCTGTTAATCACACATTATAGATTTTAAAAAATCCAGATAAATTAAAATGTTGCATACACAAATTCTTTGTCAGAATTTAAATTCCGGAAAAAAAATTAAGTGAACCATTGGTCTTTATAGATCCACAAATTATGATAGTACAAACATAGTTGATGGACTTAAACCGACGTATGTAACGATTTATATGAAAAAACAATTAAACATTGTTCTTATTCATTTCATATGGCATCCGAACTTGTATACAAATGCCTAAAATATAACTTGATTTCTAAAGTTATTGAACAATTGATTTGACATCCGGTCTGGTTTTCAAAACGCGACGGAAATTGGTGGATAAATGGAGAAATATTTTCTGCGGTTCCAAGTGGGGCCCACAAATTAAAATGGAACGACCCGTAAACATACAAAGTTTAACGGTAACGGGAGGTTGCCTAAATAAGGTGACAGACGCCGGCCATTGGTTATCCTTCGCCTTCACGCATGGACAAATATTTCCCTATTTTGCATGCATACAATCCCTCACCCCCTCATTCTCTCTTTCTCTCTCTAAAATATCCTCCCTTTTCTTTTCTCTCTCAGATCATCATCCATCCATCATCATAATTCATACACAAAATTAATCAACCAAATATCATAGTTTCATTCCAATTCTTCAACATATTCCAAATATTTGAAACGCTCCCCTTTTCTTTTATGATGATATTTATTAACAATCAATAAATTTTTGATTTCTTCACCTGTAAAACTAAAACCCCATTTAAAACCCTCATTCAACAAGAACCAAAACCACAAAAAGTTTCTCTTTCTTGTTTTGATTTGATGCAATGAAGCCTCAGAGAAACACCCAGATCATACAAACTCCACCGCAGCATTACGCAATCGGAGCCGAAGCTGCTTTTCAGTCTATGTTGAGCGATGACAGTGATATGGCTGGGTTTTATCGGAATCAGATGGATTTTAATCTGCCCCCTTCAATCGATGTCGATGAAACCGTGTCTAATGTGTTTTCTTCCCTCAGTATCTCCCCTACCACCCACCACCGCCACTGCCGGACACGCCTCCCTGATAATATCGACGGTGAAATTAGCGGTGTTGGGACTCCGATCGGTACTGGCGAGGGTTCCGTTCACCCCTATCGGAGCGATACTGGGTTGGGTTTAAATATAAACGCCGGTAACAGTCACCGAAGGATCTATTCTAGTGTGGGCCATGGTAATCCCTTTACGGTGGACCCTCGTCACTATCAGTATCACCATCTGTGGCGCAATAATACAGATGTTCTTCATGAGGTTCGTTCTTCTGGGTTTGACCAACCGTTTGACTCTGACCAATCGTCTGACGTGCTCCGCAAGGAACACTTGTACTCTACACAGCACCTCAATCCACCCTTCCTCTGTTCACCAAATCTCGATGAAACTTTTGTTCCCAACAGCAGTAACAACTCCAGTTTTTCAAGATCCTTTGATGATAATGTTAATTTGGTGCCAAATAAATTCCGAAATTATCAGCTTTTGAGCCTTTTGTCTTTGAAAGAATTGAAGGGTAGGATTCATTCACTAGCTAAGGATCAAAATGGGTGTAGATTACTACAAGCTAAGTTTGAAAACCCAACCAATGAGGAGATTGAAATGGTTCTTTATGAGGTTTTGGACTCCATTAAAGATTTGATGAAGGATCAGTTTGGGAATTACTTGGTCCAGAAGCTCATTTCTGTGTGCAATGATGATCACAAATTAAGGATACTTCTTTCCCTGACTGATGCCCCAGTTGATATGATCCTTATTTGTATGAACCCACATGGGTATGTTCATTAGTTTTTCACATTTTCTTTTTGTAAATTGTTATCTTGTGGATGATACATGGATATGCTTCTTGTTGATTGTGTAGGACTAGAGCAATGCAGAAGTTGTTGGAGAACCTGACAGACCCGTATCAGATTGCGTTGGCAATGGCAGCTCTACGCCCTGGTGCTGCTAGATTGGCTAATGATCCAAACGGTCATCATGTCATTCAATATTGCTTGATTCATTTCCCAAGTGATGTTAATGAGGTATAATTTTCAATGATGTTTTCTTAAGCCAATTTATATATGTTTACAAGTGTGTAGCATGTTATGTCGTCCTTGGCTTAAGACTTGACCCATCCTTGATTCCGTTCTATTATTCAAAGGTGTTCGATAATTGTCTACATTTAGGAATTACAAGGTGCCAAGGTGACACTTGAATACTTTGGTAGTAGTTTAGCTAGGACTTAAAAGATCGAATTTAGCTGATGGTCATATGTTCCCTTCATTTTGTTGATATTGTTAAAAATTTGAACATAATCTAACTTGTGACTGTACATAATCGTTTCTGAAAGCAGGGTGAATCTTTTCAGAAGACATTTGAATTTTTTGTATTTGTTGTAATACCATCCTCTAATTTGTAAGTAATGTAGTGCACACCCTGATATGAAACCTTCGATCTGCCACCATCTGTAGGGGGTAATGATATAATCTAATTTGAAGATCACCATGGTGAGTTACCATTAAAAGATTAATAGTTATCTTATTGTTCCCATGGCCATCAATTTGCAGTGTCCCATCAACATCACTGTCAAATAATTGGTAACATCAACAATTAGAGAACTTGGTATGTGAAAGGTGACATTATAAATCGTTCACAAAATGATAAATGGATTTTTGTTAATGAGAAGGCCCAAGGGCACATTTGGTTGAGTGAAATCCCAAAGATTGGAAATGAGGAGAGATTTAAACGGTCTTTTAGACTATGAGAAATGAGAATACTCTAACTAAAGGGGCGCTTGGTTCACATATTTTTTTCTCTGGGATTTGCATTTTGTCAAAGGATTTGCATTAGTCAAGATTTTGTCAAAGAATCTGCATTATCTTATATAAAAAATTTGCTAATCTGAATAATGTAATGTAACTGGGATTTAAAATCCTAAGGGGGAGGCTGAGTTTTTAAATAACAAAGAAGGAAGGATTTAAGAAATCCTGAGATTTTACATCCTTACTGAAATCTGCGAACCAAACACAGAATTTTAATTGCAAATCCCAGTGAATCCCAGGAAATCCGCGAACCAAATGCACCCTATATTCTCCACCATTTACTAGAGAAACGAACTTTCTTAGTGTTTATTAAACTGTCTTTTCTATCAACTTTAAAGTGAAGGAATAACTATTAGCTAATATGAGTTATACAATTCTTCTAAGCCTTTCATTTTTCCTCATGTCCATTCTTTGTAATTACACTCTAGCAAACATGCCGTAAGTGACAAGGGCCAGATCTTTTTATGTTGTACTCTTTCCCTTGTTAGCACATACTCATGGAACAACAATCAAAATGCAGTTATAGAAGGCGATGAAATCAGGATTTACATAACAACAGGGAAAACAAATGCAGTTCTCCCAATAGCTTGCTTGATTATAACTCTTCGCGGGGTGAAAACTCTTTAGTTATGGTTTTATGCTAAAAAAATTTAACATCTTTATTAACTACAAAATTTGGAGGGGCGACCACACCTTCTAGTCCCTCCTTGGGTTCATTGTCTACTGCAACTACCTCTAATCTTTAGGAAGATTGAGATTGGAGAGTACTTGAAGTATGCACATAATGTAGCTTGTCTGCATAAACAACCCTTAGATTTTAACGAGAATTTCTTTGCATATTGTACCTTGATCTCATTTATGCCTTGTGAATATCGATACACCACCAATTAACTGTGTATTCATGGTTAAGGACTAAGGAGTTCATGATCTATCTGGTTCTTTGACATGAAAGTGGTATATATTTTTTGAACAAAGATTGACCACCTGAAAGTGATACTAAGATGGCCTTTGGCAGCTTATTCTGAATGAAATAGCAGATAAATGTTTTGAAGTAGCTACGGATAGAAGTGGTTGCTGCGTGCTGCAGGCCTGTGTGGAGCACTCTATTGGAGAAGTAAGAAACCGTTTGGTGTCTGAGATTTTGGCCACCGCAGTACATCTAGCTGAAGATCCTTATGGGTTCGTGTCTCTAAATCCTTGCATTAAACTTCTCTTTCTTCTTTCAGCCCAAGACTAACATGTTGTTTGGTCCATTTGTGTGCGGTATCTTTTGACGTTTAGAAACTATGTACTGCAACACATGGTGGGGCTGAGCGTACCAGAGATCACTGAACAGCTTGTGAGGGCGCTTCGAGGGAATTTTGCATCTCTCTCCTGCAACAAGTATGCTAGTAATGTCGTTGAGAAATGTTTGAATGATTCAGGAGAAGAGATCTCTAGACAAATTGTTATGGAGTTGATCACAAGCCCAAATCCCTTGTTGCTTCTAATAGATCCCTATGCAAACTTTGTTATCCAGTGCGCATTGACGGTTTCCACGGTTAGTTGTTTCTTTAGTTCAAAATCTGAAGTGCTTTCCTAGGATTTTCTCAGTTGACAAAGTAGAATTCAAATTCCTTCGAACTCTTTTAATGTATTAAATTTGTCATATATCTCTTGACACTTGAAATCAAAAAAGCATTTTGTACAACCAAATTGTGACCAACCATTCTGGTGATGATGGAAAGGACAGAGTGACAAACTGTAAAGTTTGTATTATAAAACCAGTCAAAAACTTATTGACTTGTTTTTTTGCATGATTATGGCAAGAGCAGGGGTTCGTATACGACTGTCTGCTGGAGCTCATTTCTGACAACATGTCGACCATGCGAAGCAATCTGTATGGGAAAAAGATACTGGCATGGTTTGAAAAGAGGAGGATACTAGGCATCTAGACAAGTTGTGAATACCTCAGATTAAATGTAGTTACCTGTGTGTGTGTTGCATATACATATACATATATATATGTTGTGTTTGTAATGAATCTGTTGTTACTAGCTTGCTGTGTTAACTTTACTCTCAACGACAAAGGGAATAATTTGCAGCTGTATACAGTTCTATATTATATATCACCGACAAAATTTATTGGTGTTGACTATACTAGGTGGTCCGCCCATGATGGCAATATACTTTATATTTCAATTGCATATAAGGTAGTCGAAAGAATCTTGTGCGTATGCTGGAATCAAGATAATATAATTACATGATATTTATGAGTTTTTTAATTTATCTTGTGAGTAAAGTCTTGATTCTCAATGAAAATGAAAAGAAAATTAAGTTGAGTATAAGTTTCAATTCTCTCATTAACTTGACAAAATGTAAAGAATAAAAAACATAGCAAGGGAATGAAATTTTATAGCTTTCTTTTCATTTATTTTTTTAATTTTTATTTGTGTGTAACTAATACTAGTTAAAAAGTTTATAATACTTAATCGATTACATCATACCGATAACATACAACTTTACAACATATATACCCTCATCTTGCTCTTACTATACTCTAAATATCTCACAAACTTGTTCATCTATACATGATCTCGATCGAGAACCTATTCCGGAAGTGATTCTAATAATTAGCATTGATTATACGAGTGACGATGGGTTAATATATATTTTTTCAGAGCGCATTAACGGTGCCAAATCCAATTAAAAAGAGTATGTAAGTTGGCAATAATAAAAGATAGATAGATATATGGTGTCTCTTGAAATGAAGCATATATCATTCAAGATTTAAGGCTAGCTTTAGCTATTTGTTTGAACTATGTTGGAAATCAAGGTTCCAAGATATTACATGGATAGTGTCTTGAAAAAGTACAACATGATTGCATCAAATTTGCAAAGATGGATAGAAAAAGAGATAATCCGATGAATCAAATTGCTATAGGTTTTTATGGGAGGTTGCTATTCATAGTTTCATACCCTCCAGAGAGATGCAGAAAGAGAGTGTGAAGACATGAGATAGGATAGAAAAAAACGTTCAGGACCCGTTTGGTTCGTGAATTTCTTGGGATTGATTTGCATTTAAAATGCTAGCTGTGTTTGGTTCACAGAATCCAGTAAGGATTTAAAATCCCAAGATTTCATAAATCCTTTCCTTCGTTGTTATTTAAAAACCCAGCCTCCCCCCTAGGATTTTAAATCCCAGTTACATTGCATTCTTCAGATTAGCAAAATTTTTCTACACGATAATGCAAATTCTTTGACGAAATCCTGACAAATGCAAAAGCTGCATAATGCAAATCCTTTGACGAAATGCAAATCCTAAAGAAAAAAAAATCTGCGAACCAAACGCGGCAAACGCCTCCTTAGTTTTAGGTTCGATTGCGATTCATTATTTTGGTAACGAACAATTAACCGAAAAGCCAAAAAATAAATAAAATTTATAAATCTTAGTTTTTAGGCCTAGAAAATTATCATTTATTCCAAACAATAAAATTTGTTAACTCATTAATCAAATTTTTTAACCCAAAACAATTTAAAACTACTAGTTATGTATCCACACGATGATGCTACAGGACATAATTTATATTATTAATATAAAATTTTTAAACCATTAATATTAAATAATATTGAAAAGATAGTATAACGAATTATTAAAAAGTATATAAACTGTATGTTTTGATTACATGATAAATACATTCGTAAAAAAATGAAGTATATACACTCCAAAGTTCATGTAATATAATTTGATGTGTCTAATTATAAACAAAATTTTAGTTACAAATAACACATGCACACAGACACACCACAAACACACAGACACACGTACACACATATATATTGAGTAATTGAAATTAATATATAAAAGGGTTAAGATCATTTTAACCATTAAACTTTTAAATTTGTCCCATTTGGCCACTAAACTATTTTTGGTCCTGATTTAGCCACTAAACTTTAGTTTAATGTCCTATTTTGGGAAAAATAAATAAAGCTAATGGCTAAATCAGTACAAATATGATAGTTCAGTGGTTAAATCGGTAAAAAAAAGTTTAGTGGCTAAAAATATATACAAAATATAGTTCAGTGGCTAAATCGAAACAAAAAATAGTTTAATGATTAAATTAAAAAAATCTGAAAGTTGGATGGTCAAAATGACACTTAACCCTATATAAAATATGATAACTTACAAGGGAGGGAGAGGCGGCGGCGCTGTTCTGTAGGCGCTGGACAAAACCGATAGTCACAGGAGACGACGGCAAAGGACCGCAGCAAGGGTCTGCGTCGATTTCTTGTAACAGAAGGCAGCGGCAGCGGCAAGATACAGCAGCAAGCGTCGGCGGCGGCACAGAGGCTAGTAGGGTTTGGCGGCGGCGCTTAGGTGTGCGTGAAAAAGGAGAAGGGCAGATTGGATTATAGCAGCGGAAGGGGAGCCTACAACCCACAAAAATGGTGGGCGGCGGCGTATGGGTTGCCGTCGGTGATGCACCGACAGGTGGTGGTGGGGAACCGTAGGTCACAGGAGAGGAAGGGAAGAAACCCTAATTAGGCCTGATACCATGTTATTGTGTAAACCCCGTAGGGAATGTATTGCATTGGCTCTCAATATAAAGACATAATATTTACATAAAGGAACCCTACACTATACATATATTTAATTTAACAAAATGGACGAATTTCAATTAAAATAAATAATTAATAAATGAGAGCAGGTAAATATAACAAGTGGTTATCTAATTGTACATGTTATAATTATTTGTAGCTCAAATATTATATATATTTATTTTTTATCAGCAACTAGAATTTTAATAGATGCTGTAAATAAAAGATTATGGTTTATAATATAAGATAGAAATTGATACTTTATAAAATTTTAGACTAAAAAAACCAAATTTATGAAATTTAATCATGCAAACAGTTTATAATTAATACGACTTAAAAATGTCTAAGTTAATAGGACTTTTAAGACAAAAAATTTTTTTTTCAATAAATAAAAGTTATGGACCAATAGTTCTTATTATTTTATGACACCTAATATTATTTGTATTGTATTATAAAGCATATAGACCTTCTATTTTTAGTATTTATTAAAATTCAGAGTTTTAATTTTTATCATAATAATTTTTAAAAACGTGATGCATAGGGTATAAATGACTATAAAGATTGAAATATAGAATATGATAACGTTGTAAATTTATAAAACTCAAGAGTGATGAAAGTGAAATATTATAGTAATTCATTAATAAATATAATGAATAATCATCACTTATAAAAAATATAATTATTAAACTTATTTCTATTTAGTAAATGTTTTAAATTTTATATTTCTATTTAAAAAATTATAATTTTTAAATATAAAGCTCAAAAGGATGTATTCTTTGTATAAAAATAATGGTTAATATCGAAAAAACTCCATAAATTTTTCTTAGTTTTGTGATTAAGTCCCTAAACTTTTTTTTCTTGATTGTCTAAGTCCCTTAACTATTTTTGTCTTATTAAAAAACCCACTATCTGTATATGTTTTAGCAATTAAGTCCCTAAACTTTTTGTTTTATTGGTTGTGTTTTAGCTACTCATCCGGTAGCCAGTAAAAAATATATACTTTTGAATAATACAAAAATAGTTTAGGGACTTAAACAATCGAAAAAAAAGTTTAGGGACTTAATCGTGAAAATAAGAAAAGTTTATAGGGTTTTTTTTTCAATATTAACCCAATAATAAATAAAGATTATGCAAATACAATGAAGTGAATGAATAATCATCATTTAATAATGCATGCAACGATTATTTGTATATTATGCTTTAGTTTAAAGTTTCTAGAATTAGAAACTAAGATTTTATGAATTCCTAATTTTAAAAACCTTATATGCTTTATAATACAGTATTGATATTGTTGCAAATTAATTTGATAAAAATACAAGTTTTTTTTGTTAGATTCTATAGTGATAATATCTTATCATGTAACTTTATTTATTATCCATACTTTACAATCTATCAGTAACTTTCACATCTTAAACTTTAAAAAATATTTAGAAATTAATTATCACATTTTTAATGTTTAAATATTATAACTAGAGCAGGGTTAAATAGTTAACTGGATATACCGAATTGAAAAAACCAGCCAACCGATTACCGGATTTTCAATTTAAGTTTAGGTTTATAAAATGGTCAAAGCAATATATTTGATTACCCATTCAAAACTTAATTTCGGTTTGGTTACGCATTTAAATTTCATTTCACGAACCGAACGTATTTGAGATTCGACCAGTCCAGTGAATTTGAGAATGGGCCAAGATGCAATTCTAGGGCCTAAGCCTGTCCATATTTTGAGATTTGACTAGACAACAAACAATATGAAACTCTTAATACAAGTATATTTTAAAGCAATATGAAAATGAAGCCCTCCTTAAGGTTTGTATATTTCATCTTGTTGTTTATTTTCAATACTCCCTTGATTAAATTACAAGTACTCTCTACTTAATAATCCGAACCGATTCTTTTATGAATCAATTCCTGGAATTGTTTTAACGATTAACTTTTTGTTAATGATATCATATTCATTTTAGGTATTTGAGAATTTCTTTTAATTAAGTTTGTACCATTATTGTAACACCCCTCCCGATCCCGGAAATGCCACGTCAATACAATACACAGGTGGCAATATCTCAATAGCTCAAACATTCACATGTCACAGGATGACTGAAATCACTAGCAATTTAAAACTTTTATATAAACACTATTAACGTATAATCCGCTAATTATACAAGCCCAAAAGCTGCTAACATAATTATTACTGATCAGATCATTACACAAAACAAACACAAAGCTTCCCAGATAATTCCCGATCCCAGATCAACAAGCACAACTACTGATCCCGTCACTGATACCCTGAACATGGAAGACTCGAATACGTAAGCTCGAAAGCTCGTAAGTACTCGAGGGTTAGACTCTGCACCATAAACACACAACAGGCGTACACATAGCACATACACACGCACAAGCTCTATCTCTGTCCCTGGCAATCAACAATATAACGCAGGTATGAACACACAGCATGAGATCCCAAGCCCTGCACAGAATCACTGAAAGGGGGACCCTTCCCCAGCTAACGACCGCGGCCGCGGTGGTTAGCCACAACCCTGTAGCACGGGCGCGAACCGGCTACAGGCCCTGCCGTGTATACACGCCCCAAGGACTGTTAGGGACAGTCAACCCGCGAGATAACCCATCGCGAATCACCGTCCGTATGGAACTCATCACGGACCCCGGACTGGATCTCATCTCATGCACACATATCACATATGTAAGAATAGAATCATACCTGAAACCCGCGTCCCTATCTCATACACAATATATCACAATATACACATATAACACAATAAGACCCAGAAAATGGAGCGCTCGTTTGGAAAAGACTCGGGTACTCACCTGGTCCATCCACTAATCCCGGAATCTCTGACTCGGCTCGATTCGCTGACTCGTTCCTGTAACACACGGATCTCGAAACATTAATCTCAATTCCAACCGATAATACAAACCCACAGACGCATCTCACAACTCATAATAAACGCAACCCGACTCGAACTCAAAATGATCCAACGAAACCCCGAAAAACCCAACCGAGATCTCAACCGGACCCCAAAACCCTAACTCGAAAACAACCCCGATGAAGCCCCGAGAACTCGATCAAAACCCGACTCACAATTCCCAAACGAAACCCCGAAGTCCCGATGAAAACCCGCCCCAAAACAATCCCAACAATATCCCGACTCAAAAACAGCTCAAACGGGACCCAAATACCCCAAAACCGGCTCCAGACCCTCCCCCCTCGATCACGCCCGCGCTCAAGCAACACGGTCGCGCCGCGATCGCGGTCGCGCCGCCCCACCATTTCGGCCGCGCTGCGGCTGTCTTCTTCCTTTCCTGCTTCGATGCATAGCTGAACCAGAGGCGTTTTTGCCTCCCAAACTCAGTTCCAGCAACCATAATACACAAAACTCATATATATATAACCCACATAATTCCAGAAATCAAAACCCTCAATATCACACACACATATCTCGAATTTTAAGCTACCCAAAGCAAGGATTCTTACCTCAAACTCAAGAACACTCAACAATGGAGTTGGAGATCAATTCCTGCAATTAACCTTTGAATTTTGAAGCTTTCTTGCTGCTGGAAAGCCACGAACACACACACACTTCACACACTTGCACACTTTCTTAATATGGAAGGAAACCAAAGGAGACGCACGTACATATCCGTTCTATTTTTAGAAGTCCCGGACCCGATAACCCGAACCCGATATCACATTTTCACTATTAATATTCAATCAACCCGATTAAATCCACGAACTCAAATATATAATCAATCCACTAAATTTATAATCCGGAGACACGTAACTCATAACCCGACACGTATATATATACCCACTAATCGGGATTTCGTTGGCCCAACACGATAATAGTTATTTAATTATCCACTAAAATAATTCCACGCAATTATCCCAAAAAACGGGATGTTACAAATCCTCCCCTCTTAAAAAGATTCCGTCCCCGGAATCTATCGCAAGCCATTCGCAATACACATCTCTAAGTCAAATTCCCCGTAAATGTTGACTCACAACTCTCGACATCATCAACAACTCTTGATAAATTCGCATTTGAACTCGGATTGGCACAATCATCACTAATACACGTCTCTATTTCAACTTTCGAAACAAGTCGACTCCCTCGAATCTTTAACTCAATTAGACAATCCACTAATAGCTCAATTAAATCCACTAATTCACATATCGACAACTGATAGATACTCTATTCACAGAGTCTTCACGTGGCGTTACCTCATAAGCCACTCAATCCACATGTAATCTCAATCCATCGACTTCCACTCTCTCTTATCGCATACTCACATAGCTCTATATAGATTATCCACTAACACAACACTTAAAGACATCTCCATCGAATCACTAAACACAAGCTCATAAACATGGTAAACTCATAAAGGGATTAAATCCACTCTCAATAGATTAATCCACTATCACAACAAAACTCTCAACTCTTTTCACTACCACAGATAAACACATCTCATAATACGCAATATCATAGATATGGATAACACACACACAAGAGCTTAAATCCACTATCAATACGATAATCCACTAGCACATCACGACACATTCGCAATATATTCGCAATAATTACCCATATAGCTCACACAACTCAACACGATTAATCCGCTTAACATAACGCAATGCTCAATCCCAAAACCCTGATAACCCATCTTACCACATTATATTCCACTCTCACACACATACCCAGATATAATAATCACATATAACCCATACACAATCATTCCATACCTCTGTCACGGAGCCACATAATCACAGACAAAACGAAGCAGTCACACACAACAGAACACATACACTTATCACAGACATAACCCAATGACCCGCCCCACAACTGACACACACTCAAAGTAAGCTCAGGAAGACATACCCGAAACCATATCAGCATCATCTCGAGCTGCCTCTGCAGTCGCCTGAAATACCCGACCCCGCGCCCGAGAATCATGACGACCGGATGACGACGGCTCAGCTCTAGCCCCACTGGAACTCGCACCCTGCACCGCTGGCCCCGGCTCTGGACAATCTCGCACTCTATGCCCTGGCCTCCCACAACGGAAGCACAACGGCTCTGGAACAGTACACGTGGCGGCAGCATGCCCATGCTGACCGCATCGATAGCACCGGGGCACGCACGGCCCACTATGGCGACGATGGCATCTCGGGCACTCCCGATCTCCAACCGAACTATCTCCTCTATCTCCCCCATCTCGAGGTCTCTGCCCTACACTACTCTGGCTCTGCCCTGTGTATCTCGAACTCTCCCTCTGACTCTGACTATCTGATCGTCGGCTTCGCTCCGGTCCACTCGATCTCTGCTCCATATCCCTGTCTCTGTCTCTATCTCTGTCTCGTCTATCTCTCGAATTCTGACCTGAACGCCGCTCCCGGGAATCATCTCTTGAATGCCTCCGGTCTCTCGAGGACTGCTCGGGAGTCCTCACACGCCTGCGCTGAAAGGATGGGTCCTTTCTCTGCTTGGCTATTTCCCGCTCTCTGATGCGGGCCCTCTCTAACGCTCTGGCGAATGTAGGCGTCTCATGCATCCCAACAAACTCTCTAATATCGGCTCGCAGTCCATCAATGAATGCATCGACCTTTCGCTGCTCGGTGGCGATGTGATGGGTGGCAAACTGCGAATACTCATTAAACTGGTCCACATACTGCTGCACAGTCATCTCGCCCTGCTGCAGATGCAAAAACCGACGCTCCATCTCCCGTCTCTCATCTCTGGGAATATACTGCAGCTCGAACACAGCTCTAAACTGATCCCAGGTCATCACATAAGCCGCAGAAGATGTCATCACTGACTCAATAGATTTCCACCACTGAGATGCCCCTCCTCTCAACAGATAAGCTGCATACCCTACCATATCCTTCGGCTCCACATGCGCAACTCGAAAAGCATCCTCTACCTCGCGCTCCCATGCCATAGCCATCCCTGGCTCACCCCCGCCTCTAAACTCTGGCGGATTCCCAGTCATAAAATCCTTAAACGAACCCCCTCGCCGCGACGTAGATGAAGAAGCACCCGCACCTGTATCCGGACCACCCCCAGCACGTGGTCCCATACCCTGACCCTGTTCCCGCTCCTGCTCTCTGTGCTGTCTATAAAACTCTGTCAGCACCCCCAGAAGCTCTGACTTGCGAACGAACTCGTCCCCTGCCGGCTTGCCCGCGCCGGATCCTGCGCCCTGATCTGCCATAACTATCTGCACAAAACGAAACAATTGAGAACCATATATAGACCACCCAGCGTTATACACTAAGCCAGGTTAGTTAATTCCACTAAAATCAATCGCAATGGATCCCCCACGGATCGAAACAAGGTTTAAGTTAAGCATCCACTAATGATACTCAGATTTCAAACCACAAGCTCTGATACCATGCTGTAACACCCCTCCCGATCCCGGAAATGCCACGTCAATACAATACACAGGTGGCAATATCTCAATAGCTCAAACATTCACATGTCACAGGATGACTGAAATCACTAGCAATTTAAAACTTTTATATAAACACTATTAACGTATAATCCGCTAATTATACAAGCCCAAAAGCTGCTAACATAATTATTACTGATCAGATCATTACACAAAACAAACACAAAGCTTCCCAGATAATTCCCGATCCCAGATCAACAAGCACAGCTACTGATCCCGTCACTGATACCCTGAACATGGAAGACTCGAATACGTAAGCTCGAAAGCTCATGAGTACTCGAGGGTTAGACTCTGCACCATAAACACACAACAGGCGTACACATAGCACATACACACGCACAAGCTCTATCTCTGTCCCTGGCAATCAACAATATAACGCAGGTATGAACACACAGCATGAGATCCCAAGCCCTGCACAGAATCACTGAAAGGGGGACCCTTCCCCAGCTAACGACCGCGACCGCGGTGGTTAGCCACAACCCTGTAGCACGGGCGCGAACCGGCTACAGGCCCTGCCGTGTATACACGCCCCAAGGACTGTTAGGGACAGTCAACCCGCGCGATAACCCATCGCGAATCACCGTCCGTATGGAACTCATCACGGACCCCGGACTGGATCTCATCTCATGCACACATATCACATATGTAAGAATAGAATCATACCTGAAACCCGCGTCCCTATCTCATACGCAATATATCACAATATACACATATAACACAATAAGACCCAGAAAATGGAGCGCTCGTTTGGAAAAGACTCGGGTACTCACCTGGTCCATCCACTAATCCCGGAATCTCTGACTCGGCTCGATTCGCTGACTCGTTCCTGTAACACACGGATCTCGAAACATTAATCTCAATTCCAACCGATAATACAAACCCACAGACGCATCTCACAACTCATAATAAACGCAACCCGACTCGAACTCAAAATGATCCAACGAAACCCCGAAAACCCCAACCGAGATCTCAACCGGACCCCAAAACCCTAACTCGAAAACAACCCCGATGAAGCCCCGAGAACTCGATCAAAACCCGACTCACAATTCCCAAACGAAACCCCGAAGTCCCGATGAAAACCCGCCCCAAAACAATCCCAACAATATCCCGACTCAAAAACAGCTCAAACGGGACCCAAATACCCCAAAACCGGCTCCAGACCCTCCCCCCTCGATCACGCCCGCGCTCAAGCAACACGGCCGCGCCGCGATCGCGGTCGCGCCGCCCCACCATCTCGGCCGCGCTGCGGCTGTCTTCTTCCTTTCCTGCTTCGATGCATAGCTGAACCAGAGGCGTTTTTGCCTCCCAAACTCAGTTCCAGCAACCATAATACACAAAACTCATATATATATAACCCACGTAATTCCAGAAATCAAAACCCTCAATATCACACACACATATCTCGAATTTTAAGCTACCCAAAGCAAGGATTCTTACCTCAAACTCAAGAACACTCAACAATGGAGTTGGAGATCAATTCCTGCAATTAACCTTTGAATTTTGAAGCTTTCTTGCTGCTGGAAAGCCACGAACACACACACACTTCACACACTTGCACACTTTCTTAATATGGAAGGAAACCAAAGGAGACGCACGTACATATCCGTTCTATTTTTAGAAGTCCCGGACCCGATAACCCGAACCCGATATCACATTTTCACTATTAATATTCAATCAACCCGATTAAATCCACGAACTCAAATATATAATCAATCCACTAAATTTATAATCCGGAGACACGTAACTCATAACCCGACACGTATATATATATACCCACTAATCGGGATTTCGTTGGCCCAACACGATAATAGTTATTTAATTATCCACTAAAATAATTCGACGCAATTATCTCAAAAAACGGGATGTTACAATTATCAACTCGATCAAAATTTGGTATCATGATGGAAGTTTATGCACATCATAATGAGTAAAAAGTAGCAATTTAGGACAAACACATCCAATTGCTAGACCAAGATACATATGACATAACCCATTTAAATGATATTTTGTAAGGTAATACTGATAATTATAATAAAAAATTAAAATCAAGATTTAGATATGAGAACCAAAGCGTTATTTTTCTACAATTTTCAACTTATAAATCAACCATTAATAGATTTTTTTTAGGGAGTCCGTAACATAAATATAAATCAATCTTTTGTATTCATCAAAGTAGTGTTATTTTTCCATTAAGTCACATTTTGATTTAAATGTGTTTTAAAGGTTAATAGTAACATTATCAAAATATTGAAGAGTTTTAAATAGTTTTCTCTTTCTAAAAAAAATATACAATCTTAATACTGTTCGATAATGATAATATGCTCTAACAAAATATGGATATACTGCTTATATGACATTGAAATATATCATGTTGCGATACTAAATAGCCGATTTTCGTTTACTTTCTAATTATTAAGATGCCGTTTAATATTTAAAAAAATGGTTAATAAACAAACAAATCAATCTTTTGAATATCTCATTATAAAAACAAAAATAAATAATATTTTTTCAATAAAGGGAAAATTGCGTAAAAAACCTCTAAGTTGAATCATTTTTGCGATTAAAACCCCCAACCATTTTTCATTGCACAAAAAACCTCCAACCGGTTAAAACTTTGTAAAATTGGGTTTTTTTCAAAAAATCTGACTTGCAACCGGCTAAGTCGGTTGCAACTTGATGACGTGTAAAATTTTTGACTAGATTTTTGCGTAAAAAGCCTACAACTTGTTTAGTTTTTTCAATTAAAGCCCCAAATCATTTTTCATTTAATAAAAAACCCCCAACCAACAAGGATATTTAAAATTGAGTCTTCACTGATTGTATTTTGATGACATGAATATTTCTTAAAATTTTATTTATTAAACAAATAATTCGTTTCCCAATAAAACATCCACCCTCTAGGCTATCAAACCTCACTGCTCTGGCTGATCTGAAGCTAAAATGGAACATAAATAAACGAAATTGAACATAAAGCTGAACCTAAAAATGCAACTCGTGAACACAAATGAAATCGATTTCATCGGCACAATTAAAGTTAAAATTCAAGATTAAACGACAAAAGTTAATTGAACATACATAAAATAAACAGCACTGGACATAAAGAGGGGATAGAGTAATCGGAGTTGTCGTAGGTAGAGAAGAAGAGAAAAGGTAAATATTATTGTTGGTTAGAGGTGAGAAAAATATAGTTAAGGGTTTTAATCGAAAAAGTCACCAATTTCGGGGTTTTTAATGCAAAAATTCAGTTTAAGAATTATACATGTAGTGCCACGTAAGTTGGGTTTGCCATGTGAATGCCACGTGTGTGCCATGTAAGCGTAGCAACCTATTATAACAGGTCAAGTCCTAATTTCAAAAGATTTTACCGGTTAGAGGTTTTTTGTGCAATACAAAATGGTTAGGGGTTTTAATCACAAAAATGATCCAACTTTAAGGTTTTTTACGCAATTATCCCTTCAATAAACTATTGATTACTTTTATATTTTGAATGTGTTATAAATGTGTCCAATGAATATTGAATACTTTTTGGTAAAAAAAAAAAAAAGAAAAACCCGAAAATATTGGGGGTCCGTCAAAACTCAAAATGGCTTCAAAGGGTTTTTGCGATACCGGTTATGTGTAAGCAGCCGTTGGTGAAATGGCGGAAGATGATGTTGAGCAGCAGCGGCTACTGTGTGAGGCGGCGAGGAACGGAGACGCTCAGAAACTGAAAGCTCTAATCGCCTCCGGAGCCGACGTTTCCTGCTTCGACGATGACGGCTTCACACCTCTGATGTTCGCTGCAAAACACGGACACGCTGACGTCGTAAAAACCCTGCTCGACGCCGGTGCACCATGGAACGCCCTATCTCCTTCCAATCTTTCTGCTGGAGACTTAGCCATGGATTCCGGTCACCAAGATGCCTTCGACATACTGCTTAATACTGGTACTTTCTCGTATTTCATAAAAGAGTACTTCCATGCTTAAGATTTCAAATATTTCGTTATGAAAGAAAAAAGTTCGGAAATTGGCTAAATGCTAATGGGCAACTTGGTAGTTATATCACTTAACCCCAATGAATTGCATTGATATACCTTCTCAACTACTTCTTATGATATTCTTATATGGCTGCATGCCTGCATTCTGTTTTAGGTAATTTTTTGGCTTTATATATGAGCAAGAACATGTTTTAGGATGCATGTTTGCTTCATTTAAATGGTAATTTGATTGGTTTTACTGTTGTACAAAGAGTTGAATGTGGCTGTGACTGATCATATGACAGACTCATATATGTATGTGGGTTTGAATTACTAAAACAATTGTGGTTGTATTCCTGGTCAATAAGCCTTTGATATCAGTTCAAGTTGCAAGCATTATGTTCTTCATAGTGACAATTACATATATATGATGAAATTTTATCTTACTGAGAATACATTGCCAGTTTGTAGGGTGGCTCACTCAAGGCATTTACCATGCCCTTAGACTCAATAAAAAAAGATATAACAATAGAATAGGACAGCACATTTGATCTAAAATTTTAATATAGGCAAGAAATCACAGAAATCTAACTCTAAAATTTTGGAGTCATATGGGATTAACTATAGAATTTATCTTTTAGTTGCACAAAATGACATGCCATAAAGTTCTACCAAGCTAGTAAGCAGGTGCTTTCCCTTTGACATTTCATGTTTGGCTGTTTGCATGCATCATCATAGAATTGTGCACTAACATATTAGAGTTTTGCTCTACTTTAGGTATTTGCTTGGTGCTGTATAGTAGGAACTTAAACTGCAGTTTTTGTCTTTTGATGAACCAATTGTATTTTTGTTATGCATATCACCTTTAATGGTTTTTCTAAGATCTTGTCAAATTGTTCTTCGTATAGGGATACAAGCAGAATTGATTCTTGGTACAATTGCAAGAAAAGAAACCAAAATTGGTGATTTGGAGGGGGACTACTTGGAAGATAGAGTTAGTTTTAGTGAGGATAAGGTCATGGATGCAAATAGCAAGGCTGTGATGATGGCTTGGGAGAAGCCATTAATGGAAGCTCATGCAAAAGCTATCTGCTCAAGAGGCGGTCACATCTTGAACATCGGATTTGGAATGGGCCTCGTGGATACTGCCATTCAGCAGTATAGACCTGTTACACATACCATTGTCGAGGCTCATCCTCAGGTTTATGAGCGTATGCGTCTTTCTGGTTGGACCGATAAGAAAAATGTGAAGATAGTATTTGGTCGATGGCAGGACGTTCTTCATCAACTTGAAACTTATGATGGTATCTTAACATTTAGTCCCTTTTCTCTGATTACATTTTACACCTTGCACTTCACCTGTAAACTTAGAATGTCTTTACCAAATGGTAAAAGAAGAACCGAATACATATCACGTTTGAAGCAATTACCATTTCAAAAACTTTGAAATTATGGATTTAATCACGCAGGTATCTTCTTTGATACTTATGGGGAATACTACGAGGATCTAAGAGAGTTCCACCACCATCTTCCTGCTCTGTTGAAACCTGGAGGAATTTACTCGTTTTTTAATGGTCTTTGTGGAGGTAATGCCTTCTTTCATGTTGTATACTGTCAGTTAGTATCCCTTGAACTTGAGAGTTTGGGTTATTCTACACAACTAATACCCTTACCTGTTAAGGATTGTTTGGGAGAAGAAGTCTGGGAGGGTGTGAAACACAAATATTGGCAGTTAGATACATACTATCTTCCTGTATGCCAATCTTTGGAAGACACTGAATGATATCTACTATTGGGGTTGTTTTCATTGAATCATTACACTCTTAAAATGTTTTTTCTAGCTATATTTATTCGACTAAAGATACATCGAGAAGAATTCTCTAGTATTTATTTTCGGTGAAAGATAGAAAGTGAATGTTTCGCTTTCAATATTATGCTGTCTCTTATGTCTACAGACTACATGCTGAATATATATTGTGTGCGAGTTGATTGTGAAATAAGCCATCAAGTACCTTCTAAATATATTATAGTAATTCTATATATAACTTAATTAGTGTCGTAACGCAACAATCTCTCTTAGTTATTGGGGTGACAATTCATGTCTGGTTAGGGTTGTCGTGTTCACATATCCATTTTTGTCAATCCATTCTTGACCCGCTTTTAATTGTATCTTGTTCGGTTCCTTGTCAATTTTATTCGTGTCGGTTTCATGTTGACCCAATTGACCTGTAACCTGTTTATACAAAGGTTTTATCAAAAAAAGTTTTTGATTTCCTCGGATCCAACAACTAATCGGTTTCCGATTTTAAATCAATTTTTTTTTATCAATGACACAAATTTTAAAAACTAATTTTTCTGAAAAATAGATTTGTAATATCTCAATTAAATAAATAAATGATTATTATTAATAATTAAATAATAATAATAATTCCAAAATTCAATAAATAATAATTTAAAGAATAATAATAAATAATAAACAACCATAATAATAATAATAAAGGTAATAATAAGTTGATTTTTAAAAAAATGATAAACAGGTTATATGGGTTGAAAACGGGTTGACCCGGGTCAACCCACAACCCACACATTTAATTTCGTGTCACTTTCGCGTCGACTCATTTATGACTAAATTAGTATTCGTGTTGTGTTCGTGTCGGATTAGTCGTGTTTGGTTTGTGTCAGGTTGTCATGTCGTCTTAAAAATAGCCCCCTTAGTCCAAGCAACTAATTTTGTGATTCTTTATTATTTCTCGATCTTTGTCTTGTAATCTATATTTTATTGATGTATGTATAAGCATGTCGGTTTTGGTTTTTCGGATTCCATCTGGTTTGGAAACCGAGCTCATCCCTACTTAAGAGTTGGTAGATCCGTTTTGGAATATCCTAAGATGCGCATAAAAAGATAAATTTGGAATATCCATCGATTAGAAACAAACATGATGAAACAAAAGAGCAACATAGTATAATCCATACAAACAAACATCATATCTAAACTAACTACAATTAAGAGAATATTGTGGTATTAATGTATTATTATTCAATAAACAAAATAAAAGAAAGACTTAACATAATCTGAGATATGTTCGAGATAACCCATTTTATAGTTTATACATGTATATTATTGGATAAATTATAGGGTTAATATTGAAAAAAACCTACGAACTTTCATTAATTCATCGATTAAGTCTATGTACTTTTTTTACGAGTGTTTAAGTCCCTAGACAATATTTGTTTTATTCAAAACTATATATTTGACCCGTTTAGCAGGTCACTAACCGGTAAACGGTATAGTGACCTAAACAAGAAAAAAGAAAGTCTAGTGACTTAATCGTGAAAATTGGAAAAGAAAGTTGATTTTTTTTTAATAATAAACTATTTGAGGAACTAACTGTTTTACCTGTTAAGCAGGTAGCAGGTTAAAAATATATAGTTTTGAATAAGACAAAATTTGTTTAGGAAACACTCGGAAAAAAAATTCAGTGACTTAATCGATAATTACATGAAAGTCCATGGGGTTTTTTCAATATTAACCTTAAATTATAAAAAAAAAACATCTATTGCTTTGCTCTTTGCTTTCTCAACCAACATCCAAATTTCATTGATAACATAACCATTTTTAACTCTTTTCTTCTTGCTATAAATACGCAAAATTCGCAAACTAAGTCTTCATTC
The DNA here is from genome assembly GCA_020465985.1 of Centrapalus pauciflorus. Classification (NCBI taxonomy): domain Eukaryota; kingdom Viridiplantae; phylum Streptophyta; class Magnoliopsida; order Asterales; family Asteraceae; genus Centrapalus; species Centrapalus pauciflorus. Next base: position 242,758 of record JAANYP010003048.1, read on the forward strand.
TCGTCATCGAAGATGGAGGTGATACAACAGTTATTCCTGGCAGCTTTTACGGCTTTCGTTTTCTCAATACTAGTAGATAGGATTGCTTCTCTTACTATCAATGGAGTTTATCAGAATTCCAATAGTTCTGAAGGACACACTACTAAAAGCAAGAAGAAGAAAAAGGTTCGATTTGCAGCTTATGATCAAATAGCCATTGTTGTTAACAATGAGGTCGTTAAATTGGGATTTACCAAGCTTTCAAAGCGAAAACACGACATTGCTCAAACGTGTAATGATTTGAAGGAGGCGTTGGATCGGGGAAGAGTTGATGATTGGCAATGAAGTTATAGATCGAGTGCAGAACCTTGTGATTGGGTGATCATTCCCAACCTGGATTGACGATTAATTGAATAGCGTAAGTCGTAAGAATGACATTGGCACTAGATTTTGCTAACTATGATACGTTTGACAATAGCATCGAACAAGACAGAGAATGTGTAGATTTAAGAGTAGAATTAGATGGATGTATGAGTTTTGCTTTAAAAAAAATAATGGTTTATAAGAAAGTTTTTTTGCCACCAGATATAAACTAATTTTTAACAAACTTCAATTCCATCGTTACAAACTCCATTTATACACATAAACCAGTTTATTCTAACATAAATTATGGTATCTTTGTTAACATGTCACTCCAAGTATTTCCTTTTAATGTTAAATTATTTTATTAACTAACAATATTAAGAAAATTATATTATTAAATCATTAAAAGCGTTGTTGGTGGGTTCGATTAAATTTATGAGTTGAATGATAATTTATGATGTCACATTATTAAAAATTATGTTCGGCCTTAACTGCTATATATGTTCTTAGTTTGATGTTATACCGTGTACAATGTCATTTTACAGGAAAAAGAACGACTTATATACATAACGGTAGTCAAAACATGGGAAATATTAGAAATATGAGTAAAGGACATTTTTGGTCCTTGTGGTTTGATGGTTTACCCGGATTCAGTCCTTTAACCATAATAAGGTCAAATTTCATCCCTATTTTGCTAATTTTGTGGCCTTTTAGTCCCTCGTCCGTTAAACTTAACGACACAACCGTTAAATTTGTAAGAATGACATTTTTAACCTTTTCATTGAGACGTTTTTAGTCCCTATGGTTTTATTATTTACCCATTTATAGTCCAACATTTATTTTATTTTATTTTATCTTTATAATTATATTATTTATAGATTTACTTAATTTATTATAAACACACTTATTTTATTTATAAATATACTTATATTTTAATATTTTATTTACATTTACTATTGTTCGTATTTTATTTTAAAATTTAACTTTTACTTTAATTTAAATATATATTTCTTTACTAATTTATTTAAAGTTCATCTTCTTTATTAATTTTAATTTTTATAATTTTATTGTTGACATTTATATATGTAATTTTGTTAGTTATGTTTAAGTAGATATAATATCGTCGATATTTTTCTTTTCCAAAGTCACTATTTCTTCAAATATCTTCCAACCTAATCAATTATCGACACATAAATTATATACATATGTGAATATACTTGAAGAAATAATGACATTGGAAGATACTTGAAAATATTATATATATATATATATATATATATATATATATATATATATATATATATATATATATACACACACACATACACACACACACACACACACACACACATATATATATATATAGAATATGGTTTGAGGGAGTACCACTACTTATACAGCGCACCAGAAGCTACCACCTTTAAAGAACTTTTTTTTTAAATTTATTATTACATATACATGTTTTAATTAACATTATGAAGATTATATGTAAATTTCACATACATTCACATCTTCTAGCTCCTAAAAAATGATGTGAACGCACACTTACATAATTTTGCATATATGTGGTGCGTGATTTCATGCACTTAGAGTGTTCAAATTTGCGTGAAATTCACATATTATCTGTGTAATGTTAATTAAAACATGCGTCTGAAAAAAAATTTTAAAAAAATAATTTTACGAGTGATACCTTCGGGTGCGCTGTGTAGTAGGTAGTACTCACTTGAATATATATATATATATATATATATATATATATATATATATATATATATATATATATATATATATATATACATATATATATATATATATAGATTGAGGTTTTATGGGGCACCATATGCATCGGGAACCAAATGAGAACCAAAAATGCATCGCTTGTTTACAAAGGGTGCATTAAGGGCATTTTGGGAATGTTTAATAATATATTGTTAAATTATAAAATTTAGTTTAATATTTATCATTTATTTAGGAAACTAAATAAAATATTGGTTGTTTCAAACATGATGCACAACAGCAATGCATCACGACAATGATGAACACATTGAAAACGTTGATGAACACGTTTAAATTTCAGAGATGCATCACGAAATTAACACGTTTAAATGTCGAAATGCATCACGATTTTGGTGATGCATAATGATGGAACAAAGACGAGGATGAATATGGTCGAAATGCATCATGTTTGAAATTGAATTGGATGAAGATGAATCGTGTTTGAAGACGAATCCAAAAAATTGGATGAAGATGCATCATCTTTGTTTAGATTCGGATAGAATATTTTCGGAATTCAAGCATCTTCCGATTTTGCCCTTCCGTGCGCGAGAATTTATGCACCCGTGCACCCATTTTCAAGTTAATTACCCTTTTGCCACTGCAATCTGAACCATTAAAATTCAAGATCTAACGGTGCATACAGGTTCCCAAAGTACACAATGCATACAGGTGCCCCATAGAACCTGACCCTATATATATATATATATCCAAGACATAAATTATATAATATATACATAAACATTATGTGTATTAAATTATATACACATAAATTATATACATATATATATATATATATATACACACACACACACGTATATCCAACACATATAATATAATTTATGTGTTGATAATTGATTAGGTTGGAAGATACTTGAAGAAATAGTGACTTTGGAAAGGAAAAATATCGACGATATTATATTTACTTAAACACAACTAACAAAGTTACATATATAAATGTCAACAATAATATTATAAAAATTAAAATTAATAAAGAAGATGAACTTTAAATAAATTAGTAAAGAAATACATATTTAAATTAAAATAAAAGTTAAATTTTAAATAAAATACGAACAATAGTAAATGTAAATAAAATATTAAAACATAACTATATTTATAAATAAAATAAGTGTGTTTATAATAAATTAAGTATATCTATAAATAATATAATTATAAAGATAAAATAAAAAAAATAAATGTTGGACTATAAATGGGTAAATAATAAAACCATAGGGACTAAAAGCGTCTCAATGAAAAGGGTAAAAATGTCATTCTTACAACTTTAACGGTTGTGTCGTTAAGTTTAACGGATGAGGGACTAAAAAAGCACAAAATTAGCAAAATAGGGATGAAATTTGACCTTATTATGGTTAAAGGACTGAATCCGGGTAAACCATCAAACCACAAGGACTAAAAATGTCCTTTACTCTAGAAATATTTACTAAAAAATAATACTGTTAATAAACCATTTTATTTTTGTATTCTTTTTTTTTTCCTTCCAAGTTTGTAATAAAAATCCCACTTTTTCTATTCCTCCATTTTCATAATAATAAATCGAATTATTATGAGTTATATTTCCCGCTCTTTAACTTACGTCGTCTTGTTTGTTTTTTTGCAATAAGCTCTTTTAAATACTTATATATCTTCACGTGAGATGGTATTTTGTTCTAACTGCAAATATTAAAAAGATTTTAGATATTTAATCTCTTAATAAACAAACAACGCCTTGAAACTCGTGAAATCCATGTGATATGCAAAACTAAACAAAATACAATAATGTAAACCAAATAAATGTAATACTGAAACGAAATTAAATAATATACAAATTCATGTAATGACTCAGAGTGAAATAAAGGAGAGTTCAACTAATTTGCACCGGTGATTGGGGAAGAGTTCAACCTTCCCAACTTAAGTTCTTAATACATCTCTTTTTTATTTTTTTCACAAGTCACAAATGAGATGTAACAATAAAGTACGAACTATAGTACTTTAAAATCTATCTATCTATATATATTAATAAAAGAAAACATCTCATGATACGTGTCACTCTCTCATCCTTCTAAAATTTTAATTTCCCGCCTTTTTTCCATAATTAAATTTCTAATTTTACTAATTCAATTATTAATAAAATATGAAATCTAATTCAAATATTTCCATATTTAATCCATATAATTAAAAAGAAATATTTTTAATATTCTAATATACTAATCTAAATTTATTTTTAAGATAAAAAATTTAATATTTTGATATAACTTTTAATTATATAATTTTTTTATCTTACCAATATGCAATATGATATTTTTTGGGTATAAAAAAGTCAAAAAAAAATCATGATTTATAATTTGAGGATTCATGTTTATTCATTTATAATGATATCCAACAACCATTAAGAAATAAAAATTTATAAGTGTACGTTAATTATTTTAATTAAGGTTAGTGTTTATGTTATTTTTGAAATGGAGTTAGCTTACATATTTTGGATTTTTCTTATTTAGAAAGAAATAATTGATATTATTGTATTAATAATTAGATAAAACTAGATTCTTTATACGTTTAAATTTAAACCGAGCACATAATTTTTTATGTTTTTATATTGAACTAATCTCGCATGCGTATAAAAAATAACATTAAGTTTGGATAAAAAGTTTATGGATAATTTTTTTCATGGTATCCTACATTGATGATATTCATACATATTTAAAAATAGGAAAATCTTAATTACCCTTAATAACAAAAAATAATACTATTTTCTTAATTTTGTTATAATTGACGTTTTGTCTAATTTTTAGTAAAAATTAATTTATAAAATATCCACGTAATACGTGGGTTAATAACTAGTAATATATAAAATAGGAAAATTAAAACTAAATAATTAGATGTATACAAACCTCACTTTTGTATCTAGCACATACAATAAGCCTTTAAATTCTCCGGTACCTCGGATAGACGAGTTATAGTCTCGTGAGGGTTTCTATTGAAATCACAAACTTTGCCAAATTGCCTTCCAGTTAGCGCTAGCTTTAACGTCTTCAGCCATACAATATTTGTTTAAGATGGTTTGGCACCTTGACAACACACAATACCCGAATACTTGATCAGTTTGCCCTTTCGATTGAACGTACTTCGCAGGTACCTGACACATCATGAAAAATAATTAGCATCGAATTAGGATAAGATTCAGGTATATGACTTTTTAAATAATAGTCTAAAGAAGGAAATTCAAAATATAAAGTTGTCTCCATCAATAATTGTAATGGTGAGTTATCTTTCAAGACAACTTCAATTTCAAAACTCTTTTCTTCGTTTATTGGATGTCACATGATGGTTCTCTTCAATCTTACATCCCCTTTCATCATAGAAGAAGTCTATCTCAACTCCATATATGTCTCCTCTCAGCTTCATGTCTCAGAACTAACTCGGTCAACCGTCCCATTTTGTTAAGGAGGTCTTCAAGACACTTGTTGTTAGCCTCCGTATGCGACACACACACACACACACACACACATATATATATATATATATATATATATATATATATATATATATATATATATATATATATATATATATATATATATATATATATATATATATATATATATATATATTCAATCATGAATTTCATAAGCTTCTCTTGATTTTGTTTTTCTTGTTTGCTTCGATCAATATAAGGCTCGTACTACTGATCTTCGTCATATGATTGTTGATGAGGTGGGTAATAGTCATCGAAGTTCCATTGAGAGTATGGATGTCGTTTCCATGGATCGTACGAATCACGTTTAGAGTAGTAATGATAGTAATCCCCATTTGAATAACCGTCTATCGAGTTGTACCATTCATTGTAATCCGAGTAATCATGTTTGGATGAGTAGTGCCTAGAATCCTAATACTAGTGTGAAGATTCCATTCCAAGCAAATAAACAAATATATTTGAATAAATTAATAAATAAATAACTAAGCAACAAATGAATGAAAAATAAAATATCAAAAATTAAACCTATACAAACTACCATAAAACAAAACTAATACATGCACTATCTCCCCGACGACAACACCAAAATTTGATTGCAGGTCGTCAATGCGTAAAAATAATAGACCACGAAACCTAAGTGGGTAGATAGAGCAACTGAGATCGTATCCACGTAGAACATGTGGTTATTGATTCTATTTCATGGTAGTTGTCAGTTAAATAAGGGAAACTAAAATAAACAAATTAAAGAACACAATTAAGTCATGGAACTCTTGGACACTTAGGATTATGAATTAACTTCTTAATAAAAATATAGAAAACACAATAGAAACACTAAAACGCCAAAAACTTTAGGTTTTGCATGTATTGTAGATAGTCGACATAGGGTTATTAATTATACTTTGAATCTAATTAGTTATCTTTGTAACCTAACTACATAAACATAGTCATGACAAGATTATTCAAATTGAAATATTAAAGGCTTGAGAATAATAAAAATAGACTAAAATAGTTAAATTAGTCTAAAAAGACAAGTACTAGCAAAAAGGAAAGCTCCTTGCTAATTCTTGCATTTAAAATGCAAAATAAAGACAAACAAGAACAAATATAACAGTTCATTAAGGGTAAATCAGTATTTTGCTAATTGGGGCTGAGAATCAGATTTAATAAAGGGGGTAAAAGGGCTGAAATGGCTCATTCTTGGCATCCTCCCCCAAAATCAGATTTTTGAAAATTTGAGAGTCTCTCTCTCTAGAAACTTCTCTCTAAGATTTCTCCCAATCTACTTGACTAAATCTCGAGTTCTTCATATCATTGGAAAGCTCTAAGGAGTACTACAAGATTTTTCCGTTGCATATTGAATTTGGTTCGGATTTGAGGTAAGAACACCCCTAAACTCTTCATATATTCAAATTGAACAAAAAATTCTGATTCTGAAATTGTTTGGGGCTGTTTGGGTATTTAAATGAACTGAAAACGCATTAGAAATAGACCTAATTTGATCTTAGACATGTCCCTTAACGTTCTTATGAGTTTTGACCTGGAAATGAATGCTTGAAGGTCGAAATTGTGAACAAAATCGTGAAACCACGATTAAGTTCGTGACCTGCCTCATAAGTTCGTGACCCATCACCTAAGTTCTTGGCCAACTAAGTTCGTGAGCCACATAAGTTCGTGACCTGCAACATAAGTTCTTGAGGACATGAATTTATGAGAATAAGTTCATGAGGCATGAACTTGTTCATGAGGTATGATTCAGACCGTGACCAATACATGAGTTTGGTGTATTTTGACTTTATAAAATTGGATTTATGTATTTGACATGCTGTTTCAACTGTTGGGCCTCATTGGGCCTAATGAGCTCGATTAATACTCATTTTTGATCATATTTGGACGAATTAAGGTGTTAAAGATCCGAATTTCTTATATATCAACCACACTTTTGAGATATCTTTTGTAACATAACAAAGTAAATAATGGAGGGTTAATTGGGAATAATAACACCTCAAATAATGAGATTTAAACGTGAGTTTCAGATGACGGTTCTGAATGTTTTGACACTTTAATGGTACAAACTTGATGCTCAGTTGTTAATGAACATGTGTATGATATGTTTTCCTTATGGAAATGTAACAGGTCCTTTGTGGCGTTGTTTAACCCACAGTGGGGTACTTTGTGAATCCGGTTGAAAGCCCGAGGAGAATTAACGCACCTACTGTGAGTACATATGATTTCGCATGTCTACATCTGTTTTATATTAACTATTGCCTGCTGAGACCTGTTGTTTCACCTTCATTTGGAATTCTACTAACTTGCGTAGACATAGATGCACATTGTTGCTTGTTGCATGTCCGTTTCTTTGTTGTGCATCTTTCGATGGACCGGCGGGTCGCATCTGTATTCCGATGTTACTGTGCTATATGACCTGGAGTTGATCCCTTCAAGGTCCTGATAGGCAGTAGGTCATCCCCGATGTTATGTTTGTCTCAGATGGTTGGTTTAATGCCGAGCTTTGGCTCGAAGGAGCTGCGACTCTTGTTTAGTACTTAGTGTACGAAAGGAGTATACGACGTGCGTCGTCGGTGTTACTCTTGGGTGGCTTCATAAAGATTTGTAGAATGCGTAAATCTTTGTATTCACCAAGCTTTGCTTACCCCTTAGTTGTTCAATTTTTACAGGAAAATGGAAATCCGCTGCGAGACCTTCTAGCTAGGTCATTAATTGAAATTTTTGAAGATCATCTACTACTCAATCGGTAATTGAAATGAGGGACCAATATTGTAATATTTGGGATGTTGTAATAATGTATTGAGTTGTAGACTTAGTACTGGAACCTTGTAGCACCGTAGGGTGTTTAACACTTGTATTTTATTTATGTACTTTATTGCTTCCGCACTGTATTAAGTATTCAGATCATTATGTAATGGTTATTGTATGGTGATTAATCCTGAGTGTATTGTAATGGTGGTTATTGTAGCAAGGATGTCACACTTATAGATAAAATCCCAAGTTTGTTTTACTTGCACAACTTGTTTAATTGGAATGATTAGGTTCTGGTAAATGTTTTTATATGAAGAGTTATAAACAATATGTTGCCTACTTTAGACAATATTGAAAGAAGAGGTATGCGTGTTGAAATGTTTTTATCCCATTTATGCGGTTCGTGTATAGAATCGATTAGTAAAAGTTAAATATGGGGGGTGTTGGTATAACACGACCCTTTTTTAAGGAATGCATCTATTTAAATTTGGCTTAGTTTGGTGTGAAATGAGAGAATAGAAAATTGAAGGAATTGAAATTTAATTTATAGTATATAATAGTTATTTGATTGAGGTGTGTAATGGTGTTTAAGGCGTGAAATGTTAAGAATCTAAATTCATTTACAAATAGGAAATGAATGATGGATTCCTTCAACAAATAACCTGTTTATCTTGGTTAGAATCTCTTGAAAAATATAATATTAAATTAATCTTAATATCGACATTGATTTGATTTGATTTGATAAAAAAGATTGTAAATTATAAATGAGTTAATTTTTATAAATAAAAAGATAAACAAATAGAATGGTATCTAAGGGGACGTTTGGTTCGCAGATTTCTGGAATTCCCTGGTATTTGCATTTAAAATCCTGTGTTTGATTCACAGATTTCAGTAAGGATTTGAAATCCCAGGATTTCTGAAATCCCTTCCTTCTTTGTTATTTAAAAACCCAGCCTCCCCCTAGGATTTTAAATCGCAGTTACATTGCATTTTTCAGATTAACAAATTTTTTCTAAAAGATAATGTAGATTCATTGACAAAATCCTGACAAATGCAAATGCTGCATAATGCAAATCCCAATGAAAAAAATTTACGAACCAAACGCCCCCTAAGTTTCTTGTAAAAATGAATTTCCTAACGCTCTTACGTTTAATTCTGCAACATTTTAAAATATAAATATTTAATAATCTAATTAAATCATCAAAACGTAATATTTAATGTGTTTGATTTTAAAATAAACCGTACGTGAGTGTTGATGGAAGTAATAATGGATATGTTGAATGAACAATGCAACAGATGTTTTCCTAAATGTTGTTAACAAACCAAATAAATTAAAATAGAAAAGGTGTAAATAATATTTATGATTTTAATAGTAATGGGAATTTTAAATAATTACATTTACCATAGTAAATGTTACTATTCACGAGCTATTTACATAAATTGTAAATTTAGAATAATAATATATATATTTAGATTTATAAAATTCTAACAAGAAACATGATACATGTAATGGTAAATTAATGTGCATGCAATTGTATGATTGATCATTGGTTTTCTTACTTATCTCAACTTAGCTTATAAGTTATAACTTTATTTAAAAACATTACTTTACTAATAATAAAACTAATTTGATATTAAACATAGTTTATATCTTGAGACATTTTTAAAAAATGTGTCTCTTTATATCTACACAACGTTTTTTTAAGAACAAATTAATGTTACGTAAAGAACAAATTAATGTTACGTATATTCAATTTATTTTAAAATAATGTTAGTTATACTTTTGCTTTATTTTAAAATTAAAAATATCATATGCTGTATTGAATAAAAACGTAATTTTACTTTTTAACATTTCTAGCTATATTATTTCATTATTTTACTATTTATAGTAGTGAATGATTGTTTTATAATATATATCAAGATATATTCATTATGTTAATTTTGAACATGTATTTATTAGATATATTACTATATATAACAATTCCCAGGGGGAATTGCACTGTTTTCAAGCTATTCACAAGTCACTATTTATAAGCTCTTTTTTCTTTTTTTTTTTTTTTTTTTTTTTTTTTTCACAACTCATTTTCCTTTGACTTTTGTAGACTTGTGCTTCCTCTCTCTTAGGGGTAAGCAAAATGCGGTTTGGGTAGGTTTTCCTTAAAAACCAATATCCGAACCAAAACTTTCGGTTTTGGATTTTAGAAACCAAACCATTTGGTTTTTTTTTCGGTTTTCGGATTTTCGGTTTGAACTTCGGCTTTTTCGGTTTGGATTTCGGTTTTTTAATTTAATCTTTTATATTTCATAATTTTTTTTCTTCATTCATAAAACCTATTGTATATTAGTACGTTTAACAATAATAAATTTAATTATTGCATAAATTCAATAAAAAATAAAATCTAGGCTTAAAAAAACAACACAAAACATATGAAATGGTTATTAAAAGAGAAAAATAAAATAAAAGCCAATAATCTAAAGAATGAATCATTAAAAAATTTCTCAATAAGAATAAAAGAATATTCAAAGAAACAAAATTTTAATATTTATATAACTTTCGTTTCGGTTTGGAGTTTTTCGGTTTTTGTGTATATGACAAAACCGAAACCGAACCAAAATTTTCGGTTTTAGAAAATCCATCGTCCAGACCAAAGTCCAAATCAAATGGTTTGGATTTTCGGTTTCGGTATTTCGATTTTTTTCGGTTTTGGTTTTTTTGCACACCCATACTCTCCTAATAGCACCATGCGGCCATCATTGCTCTCTTATAGCGGCACCCATCTCAATTTTTCACTGCAACTGCCGCCATCTTTCCTCCTTGCATTAGTTTGAAGTTTAAATCGAGGTCTAACCATCATCTTCGACAATCAGTGGTGCTAATTTGAAATTCAATTGCAAGCAAAACGATGTGTTTTTTTTTTTTTTTTTTTTCACAACTCATTTTCCTTTGGCTTTTGTAGACTTGTGCTTCCTCTCTCTTAGGGGTAAGCAAAATGCGGTTTGGGTAGGTTTTCCTTAAAAACCAATATCCGAACCAAAACTTTCGGTTTTGGATTTTAGAAACCAAACCATTTGGTTTTTTTTTTCGGTTTTCGGATTTTCGGTTTGAACTTCGGCTTTTTCGGTTTGGATTTCGGTTTTTTAATTTAATCTTTTATATTTCATAATTTTTTTTCTTCATTCATAAAACCTATTGTATATTAGTACGTTTAACAATAATAAATTTAATTATGCATAAATTCAATAAAAAATAAAATCTAGGCTTAAAAAAACAACACAAAACATATGAAATGGTTATTAAAAGAGAAAAATAAAATAAAAGCCAATAATCTAAAGAATGAATCACTAAAAAATTTCTCAATAAGAATAAAAGAATATTCAAAGAAACAAAATTTTAATATTTATATAACTTTCGTTTCGGTTTGGAGTTTTTCGGTTTTTGTGTATATGACAAAACCGAAACCGAACCAAAATTTTCGGTTTTAGAAAATCCATCGTCCAGACCAAAGTCCAAATCAAATGGTTTGGATTTTCGGTTTCGGTATTTCGATTTTTTTCGGTTTTGGTTTTTTTGCACACCCATACTCTCCTAATAGCACCATGCGGCCATCATTGCTCTCTTATAGCAGCACCCATCTCAATTTTTCACTGCAACTGCCACCATCTTTCCTCCTTGCATTAGTTTGAAGTTTAAATCGAGGTCTAACCATCATCTTCGACAACCAGTGGTGCTAATTTGAAATTCAATTGCAAGCAAAACGATGTGTTTGAATGTCGAGGGTTTCGGTATCATGGTTGAAGGTTTCGGGTTTAGATCGATGGGTTCAAAGGTTAAAGGTTTTCTGGTTCAAATTGGAAGTTTTAGGTGTAGCTCAATCATCATTGAAGGTTTTATTTTTCAGATGTTCTTTAGGTATATGAGGGTGAGTTGCCGTTTGAAGTCACTACATTGTTAAATGGTTCGATTTCTTTTCAACTTTTCGTTTTCAATTGTTGTTTAGGTATGAGGGTGAGTTGTTAAAGGGTTTGGTTTCCTTGCTGCTACTACTATATATGAATGGTTCGAGCAGTTATACCTTGAGGTCGTGAATAAGGCAAAGAAGAAACCACCAAACTCATATTTTATTATTCCAATTCTATGTGCTTTCAAGTTTCAACTAATTTTATTTAATTGGTTATAAACAGAAGCATTTGAAGAATCAAGATCGGGTTCGTCTAGATTACAATCAAATTATGACAAGTTGATAGTAACTTTTTAAACAAAAATATTATAATATGAGAAACTGATGCTGCACATTGCGTTTTCCAATTTCATGACGTGTTTAATTTTGTTAGATATCATGTTCTGTACCCATTTGTTTAATGATTTGAACCTATATAACATGGATTGTCTCCTACTTGATCTTAATCCTAATAGTTGAAATATTTTCTGCACACCATTCGTTTGAGGAAATGGTTGTACCTAGGTGGCAATCTTGACCCAACGGGTCAAACGGACCGAAGGGTTAAATGGACCCATTGTAGAAAACTAAGATAAAACATAATTTTTTTTAAAAAAATGAAAATTTATAAAACGGTGTATTAAAAAAAATTGTTCTTTGAAAAAAATTCAAAATTATGTAAATTTTACACCTTTTGGTCGTCAACCCGTTTGCTTGAATGAGCTCAAATTGTCACCCCTACTTGTACCAAATTCTATTACTAAGCTACTAATTTTTATGAATTCGATCTTTTGGTAAATATGCTATTAGTTGTTTCAGAGTCATTATTTTTGTGTCCATGATTGACTTCAATTGTCATTTATACGTAAATACGTTGATTTTCGAATTTCGATTATATTAATTATTCATTAGAACACAAACTTATTCCCGCCACAACGTGCGGGCTCTTTTCCTCGTTATATATAAGAATGTATTTTCATCATTTTATTTTTATGAAAACTTTTTATTAAGTTAGATGACAGACGCCGTAAACATAAGTATTTATAAACTATAAAAATTCATTATTATACACAGTTAATGCTTTTAAAGATATTAAATTCTATCCTATTCCATTATTTCATCCTTTTATTTTGCTAAAGAAAGAAATTTAATAATATTCAAATACTAAATACTGAATATTTTATAAAAATTCGTATTATTTTTTATAAGTTGCATAATTGTCATATTTAGTTTATTTTAAATTTATTTTAATTTTTAATTTCAAATAATTTTCATGTTATACTATATGCAAATAATAGTATATTTGTTTTACGTGTTGACTCAATATAACTTATTATTATATCAAACTTAGTATAAATTATATTGTATTCTAATAAATTAATATAATTACAAATTGGTTAAAAGTAAAAATAAGTTTTTAAAGTCACGTATTGCTACATGGTTATAACAACATATATGTTTTTCAGGATAGTTTTTTAGGTTATTTATTTTTAAATAACAATGATGGTGTGTTTTGGAATTAGTTTATTAATCTGTTTTTAAAGGTTTAATGTTGTTAAATTTGCCGTTAATGGGGTTTAATGATAAAAAACTAGACAATATCAATAAAACATAAACAAAACCAAAAACTGAAAACTTATATCGAAAACCTGATCGTATCACTACAGTTGGACCGATCCAATTCCCTGTATAATTTTTTTCCAACTATAAAAAAATACAAAATCGAATCAAGACAAAATTATTTAGAAAAAGAACCAAAAACCGTATCCAATGGTACCCGTTTCGAGCTGGTCCAATATGGTTCGTTGATTTCACGTTACAATCCCGAGTTTACACATTACTATCTGAGGACCCGGCGCAACGCGCGGGCACATTCACTTGTATAACACAACATTTTTATAGTTAATGTGTACGGATGAAATTACGTTTATTTACAAACGAATTTATGAATGTGAAAAAAGGTTCCACTCAACAAGTTGGCAAAAAGGAGTCTTATCTATTAGCACTGGAATCAACTATCAATGCTCAATAGTCAAATACCAAAGGATTGGACGGTCACAACCCATAAATAATAACATTATCATATTAAAAAAATACACACTCATTCACTCACATACATGCACACACTCTCTCATACACAAAATATATATCGAATATGGTTCGAAAGTATATCATTTATTATGCAGCATATCAAAAAATAATATCTTTAAAAAAACTTTTAATTTGTTTTTTTTTCTGAAAAATATGTTTTAATTAATATTACAAAGATGGTATATAAATTTCATATACATTCACATCTCTTGAGTCCTTCAAAATAATGTGAATGCACACTTACATAAATTTGCATGTACGCGAACGTCCATTTACATAATGCATGATTTCATACACTTAGAATGTGTGAATGTGCGTGAAATTTATATATCATCTTTGTAATGTTAATTAAGACAGTTTTATAAAAAAATTCAAAAAAAAATTATTTTAAAGAGTGATACCTTCTGGTGCGCTGCGTAATATGTGGTACTCACTTTAATTTTTATATATATATATATATATATATATATATATATATATATATATATATATATATATATATATATATATATATATATATATATATATATATATATATATATATAGTACCTCTCGAAATCAAGTGCACCCTAAGGTACCAACCTTAAAAAACTTTTTTAAAATTTTTTTTTTCTCATTGACCATGTTTAAATTAATGTTATACACATGATATATAAATTTCACATAAATTCACACTTTCTGTGTCCTTAAAAATTATGTGGATGCTCAATGCATATTTATGTGAATGGTCATCCATGTGAATGGTGATTTCACACCATGTGAATGGTGTGAATGACCATTCACATGATATTTTTTTACCATTCACAAGATTTATGATGTTGCTCCTTTTGAAAAAAAGTCTTATAATGTTGTCTTATACATGTCTATTCAAAAAAAATATATGTGAATGATCATTCACATTAGGATACGCTGGAATCTCATAGGTACACTGATGAACCTATATATATATATATATATATATATATATATATATATATATATATATATATATATATATATTTGTTTGTGTGTGTCACATACAACTTTATTATCTTTTTATCGTTTATAACAACATTATTTATTATATCATTAATAGCATATATTTTTTTACCGCTTATAACGTAAATTTAAAAAATTTGATGCTATAATAACAAGAAAATACAAAAGTGAATGTTATTAATTGTTAAAAAGCAATATTTTATGATATTAGTAATAAAAAATAAATAATATTGATATAAATGAAAAAACAAAAAAAAATTACTATTTTTGACAATTGATCCTGAATATATCACTACATCGTATAAAGGTTGGATTTATGTGATAAATGAGTACCACTCTCAGATACATATTTAATGTACAAAATTAAAAAATTGAATTTATAACATAAATATATAGTTACTCTAAAATATTTTGAATATCTTAATCTTATACTAAATTTACATATACTATAAAAATTTTATATATTAAACTCATAATTTTTTTATTAAACGCACAAACTTTAATATCAAGTAGACTATTTTAGACCAAAGGAAGTGGTGACATTGTCAAACTTACCACAGGTTAGGGATGACAAAAAAAAAAAAAACCGAGTCCGACGGGGAAAACTGAAAACCGTTTTAAACGGGACGGGTTTCCCCGAACCCGATTAAGTTAAACGGAGGACGGGGTGGGTATGGTATTGCTAATACCCGCCCCGTATACCCGATTACATAACCCGTTTAAATCTTCAAATACCCCGATTACTTTTAATAGCAACATGCTATTTATATTGTATATACATTATATATAAAAGATGTATAATTTTATCTATTTTATATATTATACATAAAAATTATTACGTATAATTTAAAAAACTTATTTATTTACATATAATTTAATGAAATAATGTTTTTTTCGTTATCAATTGATAGGTATTACAAATTTAATTTAATATTAGTATTGAAATTTTAACATACATGGACATTTTAAGCTTAAATTATGAACCACGTGATTAGATTTCATATCATTGATTTATAAATGGGTTACCCGATTCCATGCGGGTTTCCCCGCGTACCCGATGGGGATCCCCGTTTAGTCCACGTGGTTTTTTAACGGGGACGACATTTACATTCCCCGCCCCGAACCCGCCTCGTCAGGGGTGGCTTTAAGGGTGTGCGAAAGGCTCGACTGCACAGGGCCCCAAATTTCGTAGGGCCTCACGGTTATAATAAAGATCTAAATTTAGACCAATAAAAATTTTCTGTATTTGACATGTATACTTCGTGTATCGGTGCGTTAAAATGGAATTCATGTCAAATACAATTTGATATGTATTATTTATTTAATTTCTCACTAATAAGTTTTTCTGTTATTCACGAACTCGACTTTACCTATTAAAATTGAGACTCAAAATGATTAATTTACTATTTAAAATACTTAAGGGACTATATTGTAATCACAAGCACAGGGCCACTAAAATCCATGAGACGGCCCTGCGCCCCGTTGCCATCCCTACCACAGGTGACGGACGTACGGTGTTTGCCAAATCGACATTTTTTCTCTTTATTCGTTGACTAAATACTGATTTGTATTGTTGCCAAGCTTTGCCATGCGGTAGAGATAGTGTTTGCCTGATGGCAATCTTCTTACCGAAGCTCTTTGTTAAGCCCACTCTCCATCGCCTTATACAACAAATAATTTTTTTTAAAGAGTTATTCTCTTATTCTTATGAATTACATGGTTTTGTATATCAAACTCATCTTTTTTAATAAATGGTAACTACTTTGTATACATATTGACTGATTTTCAGTCTGTTTATATTTTAATACTTCTTATAGAGTTCATTTGTATTTGTTTATAATAATGGATTATACTAGTGATATAAATTAAATGGAGAATTTTATGTGTGTCCCTCTAAAACTTCATAATATCATATATATCCGACTAAAAAAAAAGATGTTCATATATATCTCATCCAATTTAAAATTTTAATATCATATATTAAAACTTTCTAATATATCCAAATTATTTATTTATTCTTTTTTAGTTAAGAATCGAATCAATTTTTAAAAAAAAATTAAACCCTAAAAATTATTTTTTTTTGTTAATGACATTTATACCCCTCAAAACCAAACCTTCAGCGCCTCTCAAACTATCAAAATCCCCTTTCCATGCTCCTGTCGAAATCTCCAACCGTCAACCTATCTACACCGTCGTTCCCGATGACAGCCTATATCATATCGTGGCGGAGGTGTTCTCTAATATGGTGACGTACCAAAAGATCCAGGCTATAAATAATATAAGCGATGAGAATACGATATTGGTGGGTCAGGAGCTGTGGATTCCATTACCGTGTAGCTGTGATAATGTCGACGAGAATGCGGGGATGCAATATGGATATTTGGTGGCAACTGGAAATCGGTAAGTGGAATAACTGATTGGTTTAATAAGACAGAAAAGACATTGTTGGATGATAATGAGATGAATAATTCCTCGGATTTGAAGGCCGATCGGTTTAATACGACCGGAGAATCGATGAGTGGGATTTCCCACCACCACCACCGCTACAAATATCGAAGTTTAGTGTAATGAAAAATGGAAATGGTAGATTGGTCAATTCTTTAATAAAGAATGTTTATTATGGGTTTTAAAGTAATAAAAAATAATAAATAAATAATTTGGATATATTTGATATATTTAAAAGTTTTAAAGAATATATATAATATTAAACATTTTAAATTGAGTAAATACGATATTATGAAGTTTAAGAGAGATATATATGAAATTCTTTTTTTAAATCGGGTTTATATGATATTACGAAGTTTTAGAGAGACATATATGAAATTATATTTAAATTAAAAAGTTAATAGACTTTAAATAAATAAATAAAAATTCCACGTGGTGTGTGAAGAAATGGGAATGGGCAATGGTAAGAACTAAAAGAACTTTCTGAAATGGAACCACCAATAATAATTTCAGTTGGTTTCTCGTTCAGCTCTCCAGCTGTATTCAACTACTTACTTCTTTGGTCCATCAATATATATATTTTTTCTAATTTCAGATTAATCTTTTATTATTCGATGATATTACTAAAATAGTCAAAAATCACATTCCATTGTTAAGTTTTAGCCAAATAATATCAATCTAATCAAAATAGCCACAATTTACGTTACCATATAAATGATAGACATCATTTACGTGATCTGTACTTTTTATTAATATTTTAATGCATTACGTTACGAAATGTACTTGGTAACGTAAAGTATTGGTACTTTACGTTACCAAATTTAAATGTTGCTCATTTCCAATAAAAAGTATGTGACTTGTCATTTTATGGTAAACACCTTTTGGTAACGTAAAATACCATTACTTTACGTTACCAAACACATCTTATCATATATAATGCATTATATATTTATTTTAGAGTAAATTACATAAATGGTCCATGTGATTTGCATAAAACTTTGGATACGGTCCCTGTAGTTTAAATTTTGCATAAACAGTCCTTATTATCACTGTTTACTTGCAAAAATGGTCCCTCTGCCGTTAACTTTAACAAACAAAAGGTTAAATATTTTATAATGACCATTTTACCCTTTTCTTTGATAACATTTTGGTCCCTCACGTTTGTAGTTCATTTTAGTTTTGGTCCCTCAAGTAAATTTTTTTATTTAACTCTTTTATTATTATTATTATAACTTTTATTATTATTTTAACTTTTTACATATTAATTTTTTTGTTTATTAAGTTTCCTAGATTTTAATATATTTTATAATTTAAATTACAAACTTAATTATTTCTTTTTATTATAAACAATTGTATCAAATTAGAATCCATATCTTTTTTTAGCTTTTTCAAATGAAAATTACAAACATTTTATATTGTAGTTTCCAAACCAAAAAATTTTGAACATTAAGTTTTTATTTGTTTTTCAAACGAAAAGAAGTTACAAACCATATATGTTTTAAGTTTTTTCATTTTAAAGCGTAAAAAGCTACGAAGACCAATCCGTTTTTTATTTTTGTTTTCTGCACCAAAAATTCAACCCATTCTGATTTTTTGTTTTGGAAAACGAAAATAAATACAAGCAAATCTGTTATTAGTTTTTGCAAACGAAAAAACCACGAATAATTCTGATTTTCAGTTTTTCCAAACAAAAATCAATTTATTTTTCTAGTTTTTCAACCAAACCATTACCTTTTATTTTTTCTCCGAACGAAAAACTACAAACCATTACGCTTTAAAGTTGTTTAAAAAAATGAAATAGTGTGTAGCCTTTTTGTTTGGAAAAACTAAAAAATGGAATGGTTTTTAGTTTTTTACTATTGAAAAAAGTTTAAAACGTAATGATTAGAATAACATAAAAATCGAACAAATAATAGACTCATTTTGATTTTTTAAATTTTTCCAAACGTACAAAATACGAGTTTTCAAAAAATGAAATAGTCTATTTTTTTGTTTGGTTTTTATGTTATTCTAATCATTACGTTTTTAACTTTTTTCAATCGTAAAAAACTACAAACCATTTCATTTTTTTTGTTTTTCCGAACAAAAAGGCTACACACAATTTCATTTTTTTTAAACTTTAAAACGTAATGGTTCGTAGTTTTTCGTTCGGACAAAATATTTGTATTTTTTCATTCGAAATAGTTAAAAAACGAAATGGATTCTAATTTGATACTATTGTTTATAATAAAAAAATTAATAAGTTTGTAATTTAAATTGAAAAATATATTAAAATATAGGAAACTTAATAAACAAATAAATTAATATGTAAAAAGTTAAATCAACAATATATAATAATAATAATAATAATAATAATAATAATAATAACTTTTATAATGATAATAATAATAATAATAATAATAATAATAATAATAATAATAATAATAATAATAATAATAATAATAAAAGAGTTAAATAAAAATATTTACTTGAGGGACTAAAACTAAAATGAACTACAAACTTGAGGGACCAAAATGTTATCAAAGAAAAGGGTAATATGGTCATTATAAAAGATTTAACCATTTGATTGTTAAAGTTAACGGCAGAGGGACCATTTTTGCAAGTAAACAGTGATAATAAGGACCGTTTATGCAAAATTGAAACCACAGGGACCGTATCCAAAGTTTTATGCAAACCACATGGATCATTTCTGTAATTTACTCTTTATTTTAAGTTATTTTAATATACAAATACTAACAAATTAATAATTTATTCATCACTTGTTTTCGGCTCATAGTGTCACTTGATATCATGATTTTTGACATTTGTTCTTTATTAGGTTTTCTAAAATAATATTTTATATGTTTCTATAAATAATTTAAATAAAATATAAAAGTGTAAATTATGTAATTTAAAAAATATGAATATTATTATAGTTTTTACTAATCATCTTTTTTTTTTTTTTTTTGTGTGCAACATTTAATATTTTAGTATAATAAGTATTCATTTTTAAGAGATTTAAATATATAAATACTAATAAATTAATAAGTTATTCGTCGGTTGTCATTCCCACAAAATGTAACTTGCAAGTTGCATCACAATGTTTTGACATTATTTGTTTATTTATTAACATTTATATATTTAAAAAATGAATATTCATTTATAATTTATTTTGTTTTAAAAATGATAAATAATAATATATTTTTTCTGGTAAGACGTGAACACAAAATGTAAGATTTATGTGTTTTTCTCTATTATATATAAAGATTATTAATTAGTATGTTTATTAACAACTATGTGAACATTTTTAATTAAAGTTATTGATATAAATCAATGTCGTTAAGATCGAGATCTTACCTAGGATTGTTTTTGTTTTTGCAAGATCGGATCGGGATTATAACATATCCTACCACATAATCATTAGTTTTTTAATTTTTTTTCAAGGTACTATAATTTATAGTTTTACATCATAAACTAATTATATAACGATTCAAAGAAAAATTTACACAATAAATTGAAAAAATAACATGTGTTCATGTTTCAAATGTTTATAGTAACATAAAAAAAGTCAACTAATCTTATGATCATATGATTCAACCCATTATGCTACCGAGTAATGATTTGATCTGGATAAAATGTATAATCAGATCAACAAACGATCCTATGATTTTACGTATGATCATACGATCTTAAAAACGATATAGAAAAACCGAGAAGGGTCCGGACTGGGTAAAAGCTAGAATCGGATCAGTGACCGATCATACTATCGATTCCACAATCTTGTTTACGATCATGTACCGATTTCGATCGAAATCAAAAGGTAGGGTTCTAGGATCGACCGATCTTAATCGCGATCTTGATAACCATAATATAAATGTATATACATACATATTAAGAGAATAAAAAACTATATTTTTAAAAAAATTTAAGAGTAATATTGTAATATTTTAATTATATTTTTAACTTTATAATATATGAGAATAGTAACTAGTTTTATTATTATATTAAAATTTTATCTTTAAATTTTCATGTTTTTAATTGGTATAATATGAGATTTTATATTTTCACAAAATGTAATGTTTATGCATTTTATTAGATAAATACAATGTTACGAAATATGGTTTTACTTTTCAAACATTTTGTTTGTATGACATGCATTTATTTGTAATGAATTTTAATAAATTTATGATATATTAAATGCTTTTTAATTACATCTGTGATAAATATACATAAAATAAAATAAGATTTAAATTTAGATTAAACTAATAATAAAATAACAAGAAATAAAAAACATGGTGTGCTATAAAACATCAAAATGATATTAACACACTGTTTTTTTTAAACTAAATATATAAATAGTATAATATAACAATAATGAACATGTTTAAAGATTAAAATTTTTTTATCTTACAATTAAAAATAATAAATATATATAATTAAAATCAGATAAATACCAACATTTATTTTGATATGAAAAGTCATTTAAATTAATAGCAGATGTAGCGAACCGCGTTTTATTCCGACACGACTTCTCTCATATAAATATACGTACGTACCTCCATAACCATAATCGTCTTTTCCTTTTTCCTTTCACTTTCACTTTCACTTTCACCCAAAGCTAAGCCTGAATCCAAATTAGGGTTCCACCAGAGGCAGAAAAGCAGCACGGCGGAGTCATGGGCGGTGGAAACGGCCAGAAGTCGAGGATGGCCCGAGAAAAGAACTTGGAGAAAGCCAAAGCTGCTGCCAAAGGTACCTTAATTACATCTTTTTTTCTTCTTCTTAGTTTGTGAATTGTGATTGAATTTTGGCTGATTGAGTGATCGAATTGTTCATTTAATCATCCGTACAGGTAGTCAACTTGAAGCCAACAAGAAAGCTATGAACATACAGGTTACGTACTTTTCATTTATCCGATCTTATCATTTTACTTCTTTTTCTGCTTTATTAAATGTTTGTTGATTGTTGCTACTCCTTTTTGCAAAAAAAAAAAAAAAAAAATGGCGATCCTGTTTACTTAATTTTCAACAAATTATGCTTTTGGAGTAGATGAGGTTTGAATTTTGATGGTAAATCATAATGTATCTCTGTTTTTGAGGTCTGCAATTGTATATCTGTTTTTTTGGTAATTTTTTTTTGCATAAAATGCAAAATCAAGATGATTTGATCATGCCATTAACTCGTGATTAAATGGATCATACTTAAGATCAAAAATTGTCCCATGATTTGAATCTGATTTTTGAATATCAGTGCAAGGTATGCATGCAAACTTTCATTTGCACAACATCAGAGGTGAAATGCAGAGAACATGCTGAAGCAAAACACCCCAAAGCTGATATCTTCACCTGCTTCCCTCATCTTAAGAAATGAAATCGAGTGTCCTTGAATGCGATTTCTGAAGGTTTTCAACTATGTTTATAAAATGATCTAGCTTGTTTTATACTGTCTTTGCTTTCCATGTATCATGTGTTTGGTTAGTAATTAATCATGAATAATACACATAGATAATTTGGATTATTAAGATTTAGCAAGGAGCATCGTGCGTGGTTCCGAGTCCTTGTCTTAAATCCATTCGTTGAATAATTATCGAGATTTAAGAATCCACCGAAAGGAATATATGTTTTCTTGAAAAAGTTGTTTATCAATTTGAGTATGAAACTTTTTATATTGGTCGAATCAGACATAAGAGAAATAAAGTGTTTGTTTTAATTAAGTGATAAGTTATTTCTCTCCTCACAATTTTTAACTTTGGCACACCCCCCTGCGTCTCCGGTCTCCCCTACACCTCTCAATCCATAAGGTTCAAGGCTAATGAAATTTGTGCCGAAAGGTTAGGCCCATGACCCATGGGAACCGAGGCTCGTTAGGCCAAGTTTGGGACCAATTTACGATTGGTTTTGAGCCCAGTGTAACGAATGGTTTTAAGTCTCATCGTGAACAAATGCGTATATTTTAGCATTAGGATTCGATGGGTGCGTGTTTTGCTGTAAAAAATAGATATTCAACGTTTGAAGAATATATTAATTTTAATGAATAAACATTCATTACGAAATTGATAAAAAAAAATTCACCATGGTTATGAGGCTACAAGCATATGTCGTAAATGTTTGTTAATCGGGTTAAAACGAAACTGTGATTATTATTTACCAAATGATATCTAACAAGTTTTGCTTCTTATGTACAGGAATAGACCTTATTTTAATTGAATATCAACCTAAATAAACATTACATATAATTTTAGGTCTGAAGGCACCATCAGATCTAGTTTGTGTTGGTTTGCAAAAATAAAGAGAGATGTGTGAAAATGTATTTTTATACGTGGTTAAGTATGTATATTTCACCATCCACCTTATAGATTTATTTTATTTAGACACTAAACTATTTTCTGTATATATGTGTGTGAATGTGTGTAGTTGATCGTTCTATTTTACGAAAATGAGTAAAGTGTAATGACTAAATACGTATAAATATAATAATTTAGTGGATGAATGTTTGCAGTTTTATCAGCTAAATACGTACAAAAACTAGTTTATTGACTAAATTGTATATAAGAATAGTTTAATGACTACATATGTACAAATATTAAAGTTGAACGGTCAAATATGTATTTAGCACTTTTTAATAAGTTAACGAGCATGTTAATTTGTTTAGTTTCATTCATGTACGTCGGTTCATAAACGTTACATTGCATATGAAGATTCATTTGAGGATGTTGATAGATGATGATAAATGTAACATTCTAACTTCTAAGGCTAAGTTACTACCTGTTCAAATGATAGTATTCCAGTTGCATTCTACTTATTGTGTAATTTGGCTACCTAATGGATGTACCATTTCCATCCGCATATCGAATGTTTATAATTTAAACATGCATATTATTTGATATGGGAGTTACATTAACAAATGAGGAAAATAAGAAGAAACTTAAAACAAGTGTGCTCCAAAAATATTCCTAATTTACACATCCCTTATATTCTTGAAACCTATTAATCGATAGAGAAGAAAATAAAATTAAAAGGAAATGAAAATAGTTTTAAAAATTTTTAAAGAAGGAAATGAAAAAAAAAAAAAATTATAATGCGTAAATTACAATAATAGGTGAATTATGTGTTTCGTCTTTTTCATATTAAAATTACATTTTCAATACTTATGGTTGGTTCTTTGATTTGGTCATTTGACTGGTCATTTTTAATTTTAATTTTTTTAAAAAAATAATAAAATGAAAGAAACTTAGGCTCCGTTTGTTTTTTTAAGAGTTTAGACGTCTAAACACTTTTTACCTTCTGTTTGATAAGATATTAAAAAATGTCTAAAATCTGTTTAGACTAGATTGTTTGTTTTTTAATTTAATAAAGTGTCTTATTACATATAATTTATCAAAAGACAAAAGACAAATTTAAAATAGACAAAAGTGAACAGACAAAAGACAAATTTAAAATCTGATTGAAACAGACCACGGTCAGACATCAGATGTCTGATTGGAGTAAGAAAAACAAACGGCTTTTAACCTCTTATATCTGACCGGTTCAGATATTAGAGGCAAAAAAGTGATAAGAGGAAAAAACAAACGGAGCCTTACTTTTTCAATAAAATATATTTAATAAATGTATTTAGTAATTTTTAATAAAATGACCAACCATCCACCCATCCCTACCGATCCCACCACATGTTACACATCCATCCTAACCCTACCCATGCATACCCTACCTTACCCATCCTATACCTACCATACCCATACTACCCTCCTCTACCCTCCCCATCCACACCTTATCCTACCCACTACAATCCACACACACTACCCTGCCTTACACATCCCACATTATCCCACCTCACGACACTCGCACCTCATCTTTACCTACAAGGCTACAACGCACAACACCTATATTATCCTACCCATTTACCTTTACTTTACCTATCTCACACTACCCTACCGACCCCACCTCTACCTCACCTATACAAAATAAGAAGAAAACGATAATAAAATAATAAAAAATGTAGTTTTGTTATTTGACATTTTTTAATTATAATTAATTCGAAACGTTTATGAACCAAACAAATTATGAAATTGGATTCCAATTCCATTTTAACCAACCAAACATGATGTGGATTCCCATTCTGATTCCTGGTAGATTTCAATTTCTTCTGTAATATTTTGCGAACCAAATGTCATTTTAATAAAATGAAGAAATAATTTTTTATACCATTTATAGGTGAGAATACTTTTAGGAAACAAATTAAAAAAACAATATTTGTATAAAATAATAAACATGCATATTTCTTTTTCTTTTCTATTAATGGAAGATATAAAAGTTTCATTCTCTCCCATTTATTTCCCACTCATTCAAGAAATATAAAAACAAAAGTTCTCCCATTTTTTCTTTTCACTCTCATTCTCATTTTCTTCTCTTCATTCTTCCATTTCTTATTCCAAATACGAAAACATAACGAACGTTAAGTAAAAACATTAAAGAAAAGATTTTATATCATTGTTCAGTAGCATAATTTTTCATTTGATGATAATGTTTTTCCATTCCTTTTAAATCATGCATTATACTTTAAATTCTATAACAAATGCTTTGAAAGATAACATACTCTTATATAACACAAAAATAGATACACAATGATACATGGACGAACCCAAGTTGGAAACGATGGTTAGTTACATACTTACATCATGAAAACTAAACTCATCGATCGATCCACCCAAATTCAACAAAACTCACAAACAAACATGTTGTATTGTTGTATTAACCTACATATACAAAAAAGAAATCCCATCACGAAGTGCATGGATTATTATTTGTACAATTGCTACTTCAAACTTGGAACAAGCACGAACAAATTAAAGATACTTCTTTATTTTTTGACTTGTTCTGCCAGATCGATCACTCAAGATCACCCGCTATGAACTCATATGCCACTTTGACTCAAGAAAGTATAGTTAAAATAATGGGGACCAAACCAAATCAGCTAGCATGGTACAGAGAAATAGCAAGGAAGCAACATCCATCATGCAAACATTCAAGGCACAGATCTGGGAAATTAAATTCTAGGGTGTTAATTCCTCAGATGCCTTGAATGTTTAACACCCTAGACCGTTCGTACCAACATATATAGGATGTGGTTCCAAGCACTTGTCGCAATTTAGACCGAAGCAAGCACATGGGACATTTGTAGAATGAAGATCAATTTCGCGCCTACGCAGGGCGGGTCTTGACTATTTTAATGTCCTGGACAAGATTGAAGAAAAAAATATTTCTAAAAAATTTAAAATGCAAGGTACTTTTTTTTAAATAGGTTTGGCCAAGCTAGAAAAAAACGTCTCTTAAAAAATACAACATGTTTTTTTTAAAAGGTTTTGGTCAATCATTGGGCTGAAAAATTAATAAAATACACGTGTTGACCTAATATATAACATATTGAACTGAAAAAATGTTGCCCCTTTATCACTTGATGCCCTGGGCGGTAGCCCACGTGCGCCCCCCCCCCCCCCTCTCAGGGCCGGCCCTGCGCATACATACACAACTGGAACCATATCTTGCAATGCTCTCCAACTAAAAATTAATACGGACTTGTTTGGCATCAAAAGGTGTTCAGGGATGCGGCAAAGGCGACAGCTCAGTTGCGACGACATGTCGCCGTAAAAGGTCTGTTCCAACAACTTTTTGTCTTTTAGCGACGATTTTTGTTGTCGCAAAATATCAAATTTATTGTAGTGAAATCAGATATTTATCCCATCCATAGCTTAAGAGATCTGACCTTAATAATACTACCTCAAGTTGCATGCCTATTCCCCCATACAAACTCAAAATAAGTTAACCTATATAATTATATTATTGTAAGACTAAATTACATAAATGGTCCCTGTGGTTTATATGAAATTACGATTTTGGTCCCTGAAATAATTTTATTACACCACTAGTCCCTAAAATCGAAAAGTTGTAACATTTTGGTCCCTGAAACTAACGGCGGTTAACTTGAGCCGTTAGTTTCAGGGACATTTTCGTCCTTTTGAATTTCAGGGACCATTTATGTACATATCATACTTTCAGGGACCAAAATGTTATTTTCTTTTTATAATTTAATTTAATTTTCATAGTTTTCATATATATATTTTGTATTTCTTTCGTTTTATAATTTAATTATCCAAATATAACATTTGATTTTTTTATTCCTTTTGTTTTAATTATTAATTTTTATTTGTATATTTATTGTTATTATTAAGGTTAGCTTTTTTTTATGTATTACTATAATTATTTATTTAAGATTATATATGATATACATGGTTCGATTTTTTCAATTATTTATTGAGAATCCAAATATTTTCTTTTTTTCATTTAAGAAAAATAAAAACTAGTTGTAGTTTTTTTTTCGTTCGGAAAATCTAAAATCGAAATGATTTATTTCTTTTCTCCGTTCAAAAAAGTTAAAATAAGGACGTGTTGAATTTTTTTCATTTGGAAAAAGAATAAAATCTAAATGGTTCGTAGTTTCTTCATTGCAAATAGTTAATAAAATTTTTATTTCTAAATGGTCTGAAAAAATCAAGAATTGGAATGGTTAATCGCTTTTTAGTAATAAAAAAAATTAAATTCTGAATGATTTGTTTTTTTTTATTAAAAAATCAAAGTTTTATTGATTTTTTATCTACGTTTAATTAAAAATAAGAATCATTTTTTTATTTGAAAAAATCAATAATTGGAATGGTTTATAGTTTATTAGTAAAAAATAAATAAATTAAGAATGGTTATTTTTTTATTTTAATTTTTTGATCAAAAAACGATGAATCATTATGATATTTGATTTTTTCAAACAAAAACCCATTCAGATTTTTAATTAAACGTAGATAAAAAAATCAATAAAACTTCAATTTTTTCAATAAAAAACAACAAACCATTCGAAATTAATTTTTTTTACTAAAAAACGATTAACGATTCTAATTCTTGATTTTTTCAAACCATTTAAAATTAAATTTTTTATCAAGTATTTGCAATGAAGAAACTACGAATCATTTTGATTATATTTTTTTTCCAAACGAAAAAAAGCTTCAACACGTCCTTATTTTGAACTTTTTTGAATGGATAAAAGAAATAAATCATTTCGATTTTAGATTTTCCGAACGAAAAAAACTACAACTAGTTTTTATTTTCTTAAATGAAAAAAAAAAATAGAGAAAGATTTGGATTCTCAATAAATAATTGAAAAAAATAAACCATGTATATCATATATAATCTTAAATAAATAATTATTGTAATACATAAAAAAAGCTAACCTTAATAATAACGATAAACATACAAATGAAAATTAATAATAAAAACAAAAGGAATAAAAAATAAAATGTTATATTTGGATATTTAATTTATAAAAAGAAAGAAATAGTAAATATATATATATGAAAACTATGAAAATTAAATTATAAAAAGAAAGTAACATTTTGGTCCCTGAAAGTATGATATGTACATAAATGGTCCCTGAAATTCAAACGGACGAAAATGCCCCTGAAACTAACGGCTCTAGTGAACCGCCGTTAGTTTCAGGGACCAAAATGTTACAACTTTTCGATTTTAGGGACTAGTGGTGTAATAAAATTCTTTCAGGGACCAAAACCGTAATTTCATATAAACCACAGGGACCATTTTTGTAATTTAGTCTTATTATAATATAATAATAAAAACACAACCAATCAAATATAAACTTAATTAAAAAATCCAAAATATCCGGTAAAAGTAAAACATCAGTTTTAGTTTAATTCCAAAAGACGTGCATGAACTAGGAAAACAAATGTTCATGCGATTCACTTAATTTCGGTTTAGGTTTGGGACGAAAACCTTCACGAAGTGTATTTAGGTAATATATAAACCAACCTGACGGTTTTTGTTTGATTTGCTTTGTTTCAGTTTGATTTCGGTCTTTTTTTTTTTGGGTTTTTAAGGTTTCATGTTTTTTTTGCTCATCCCTATGTTGATATTAGAAGGTTATAAAATAGCAGCATACTATTTTTATTTACCATTATGGTATGTGTATTTTTTTTAAAAATTAATCTTAAAACAACTACAATTAAAACACAAAATAAGGACAAAATAAATAAATCGATCACTTTTTTATTTCCATTCTAGATTAAGATTCAATTATGATATTTTCTGAGATTCGGATTTATTTTTGATGCTTGTTCATTACAATGGAGCTATTAGTTCTTGAGTCAATTCTTATCATTTATTAGCTCGAAGCTCTTTATTTTTTGTCCAACAAGTTTGTGTTTAGATTTGTCTGTGTCAATTTCAAATATGTTTGGTTCGTTAGTCTTGATTTAGATCCGTTCAGATTTGTATGTACGTATCAATTTTTTGGTATCGATTTCTTTGAGTTTCATAATCTTAATCTTCATCTCCTACGTCTTTGATTTTTCAGCATTACCAACCGCAGTGTGTAAGCAATCAAATGGAGAAGATGATCAGACTTGACTCACATGTAATTGTAACAACAACAACAATAACAACAACAACAACAAATTTAATTTACAAAAAACACGTATTATATAGATAAAAAAAGTAAACGTACCATATCGGCAAATTAAATAAATATGTCGTGATTGTACGACTTAAATCCTTAAAATGTAATGTCGTTGGTTAAAAAAATGTCATGTCACTGGTCAAATATGCCAATTCGTTAATCAAATACCAGGTTAGTACCGAATATCTAATTTTATGGGTCACGGAAAGTGTTCACATATCATATTAACCGGTCACTGCTGGATACACGTATAGCAAAAAATAATAGACATGCCATATTGGTAAATTGAAAAAAAAAAAAGAATTTAAATGTTTGTTATTGTATAGCCCAAACCCTAATAAAAGATTTTTATAAATAAAAAATGACCCATGTAAATAGATTTTGAAAATACAAAACAATATGAATATCATTATCCAGGTATGACAAATAAAGGGTGATTCTATATGCACCTTCTTAATTGCTAATTTGCTAGTCACACACCTCCTTCTTAATGTGAAAGAAAATTAACTTTTAATTATTAGGTTTTACATAATTAACAAAAATCATGTGAGTAAAATGGTGTATAATTAGTAAAAATTAAGGAGGGGGTATATATATATATATATATATATATATATATATATATATATATATATATATATATATATATATATATATATATATATATATATATATATATATATATATATATAGATTGGGGTTCGATTAAGAACTTTTGTGCATCGAGGCACCATTGAGAACTTTTGTGCATCGAACTATCTACCAAGGGTGCACAAAGGGCATTTAGGGGATATTAAATGTATGAAAATTATTTTTGAATTTAAATGTTTTTAAGATAATTAATAGCTAAATTTGGTATGAAAATCACCATTAACTTCTTTCCTAAAACTACTCCCTCTTTCTCTCTATCTCTCTCTCTCCTCTCTCTTAGCCTCCTCTTGACTGATTTTGGAAGAGATGAACGATATGCATGATTTATGTTTGTATGAACGATTCATGTTTGTATTATGATGTATTTTGATTTTGGAAGAGATGAACGATATGCATGATTTATTTTTGGAAGAGATGAACGATATGCATGAAGAGATGAATGATATGCATGTATTTTGATGTATTTTGAATTTGTATTATTTTTGTTAATTTTGGAAGTGTAATAATTAAATAAGGATTGCATAATTCCTGTTTTACCCCTCCACGAATTTCATTATGTGCATTTGATGCATAAAACTTTCTATTTAATTACCCTTTTACCATTTGATCTAACCCACACATTCTTTTCATCAAATGGCCAATGGAGGTTCTTTTGTGCCTCGATGCACAAAAGTTCTCAATGGAACCTCCCTCTATATATATATATATATATATATATATATATATATATATATATATATATATATATATATATATATATATATATATATATATATATATATATATATATATATATATATATATATATATATATCAATGCCCCAGATAAAAAACATTTCTAGCTAAGAAACAACTTACAAACTTTTACGTAAAAAAAAACTAAGAGTAAATTACAAAAATGGTCTCTGTGGTTTGCATAAAATTTTAGATTCGGTCCTTATGGTTTCAGTTTTGCATAAATGATCCTTATTTGCACTGTTTACTTGCGAAAATGGTCCATTGGTCTCATTTATTTTTCTAAATGACAATTATACATTTTTTTCTTAATAACAATGATAAATTCACTCTTTGATCATGATTCAGTTGAGTTTCTTCATTTGAATTATTTAAAAAATATTTATTGATTTGTTTTAATATTTATTTTTGAAATTAATATTTTTAGACCTTGTAGCAACACACGAGTTTTTAATAACTAGTTGATGTATACGAGTAAAAATAAATTATTTAATATATAGCCTATAAAGGGTATATATTTTGTATAATTTCGAAATTCGAAAAAAAGAAAGGGGAGGATGGATACACCACCTCCCTCTGCGAAATTGAATTCGCCACTTACATTGCCTGCAAAACCAGGCCTGGCCGCCATTAATACGATGGAGCTAAGCCTGTCTCCAGCTAGCTAGCTAGCTACCTCACCATTTGCACAATTTAAGGGTTTCTTTTCATCACATTCAATCGGTAATATGGGCTGCCGTGCCCCTTTTTTTCCGGGATAATTCTGGTCCACTTAAACTGTGGTGGATTTATTATTTAAGGTGAAGATCGACGATTCTTCCTTGATATGATTTTAATTTCATGATGAAGAGAGCTTTCGGTTTTGGATTGTGCGTTTTGTTGTTGGTGTTTGGAATTTATCTATGCTTCCCTTCGTTTTCATTTCCTGGTAATTAATTCCTTTCTTAATTTGATCTTTCTAATTATGTTTAGTATTCCGATAGAGTTTGTTCGATTACCTTTCGAGTCATCCATCGAATTGTTCTTCAACTTTGAAGAGCTTTAATTACGTGATTTGAATGTATGTTTTAGCGACCAAACTTAGATAATCAAATTGGCATACACTTTTTTGCATCAGGCCATGAAGAAGCACTAAAGCTACACAAGTGTAGGAAGCTCAAGGTAATTAATTAATAAATTTTGATCTTTTTACTTTGTTTTAGACCAAATACCAGTTACATCACTACATGACTCAGCCACCACTGAAGAGATCCGTTGCACATTGTTGTCATATTCATGGTTCAAAAAGTGATTATATTGGTCGGGTCGGACCAACATATGAATATTTGTTAATTAAAATAGAACATATAATCTAAAATATTCTTTAGTTAGCTTGATAATCTAAAATATTCTCTACTAAAATTCGTGGTTTATCGGAAGAATCCTAAAAAAAGGTCGTTCATATAAAATTGTAATTGGGTTGAAGGAATCGAAGGTTACGATTGTGTTTGTAGTTAAGTGATGCCATGAGATTTGTTAGAATTGTTTAATCAAAGGTCTTGAAGATTAACCATTATTACCACTTTTCAATAATTTCCTTTCGAAAAATTTATCCATCGATAGATATTATAAAACATACAATTAACAATTTAAGAGTAATTAAATTACTAAATACAAACTTTCAAGTCTCAAATAGTATTGGGTTTTGGTTTTAATTTGGACTAAAACTATCATTGGGTTTTGGTTATAATTTGAGATAAAAGTATTAGGTTTTATTTTTTATTTTTTATTTTGTTATTTAGGCACTTAACTTTATTTTTTTGTTTCATTTTCAAAAAATTTACACTACGAAATGAGGTTATTAGGGAAGGCACGGGTTCCCCCTCCCATGCATGTAGGTCCGCCTATGCATGTATGTCACATCGAGTCATATGTGATATCCTAATGGTTGGAAACATGACGATATCTGTAGTAAAGATTCAGAATTCAAATTCTACATGTCTTTTATCAGTTTTAGCTATGATTTATTTTTTTCATATTGATTGTGGTACTGGTCAGTCGGGATCTCATCTTTTTTTTGTCACATCAAACTGATTATGAATTACGTTGCTCTTATGTTTGTACAGCAAGATATTAACGTTGACGGTTATGATGGTAATGCAAGCAACATAGATCTACTAGATTATCATCGCATCGATCCAGTTCCAAGTTCAAAGGCCTCGATAAAGCCAGGGCCAATTGAGCACGGCGTTCCTCTTATGCCTTACATCCCCAAACCACCAGCACCTCCTGGACCAATTAAACCGCCGTAATTAACCATGTTGACGCTTGATGTTGTTATTCCTTAGATCTATTAAACTATGTTTCTTGAACGCGTAGTTGTGATCTAGAGACTCGTCGTCCGTATATTTTGACATTTTTAAATAAAAGGTTGTGTAGGTTTAGATTTGCGTTATTGTTTGTATGTTTAATCGAAACTTGAACATGTATTAATTTTCTTGTACTCCATAGCAGTTTGTCATTGTTACCAAATCAAGCTTTAAACATCAATAAATGGACTCTTTTTTACTAAATTTCAATAATAAAAAAAAAAACTAGACAGTTTGAATGAAATTAAAGTTGCATATAATAGGAGACATGCATATACATGTAGTAAGTAGTATCCAGGCCGTCTCATTGATTTCGGAGACCCTGTGCTTGTGATTACAACATAGTCCTTTAAATATTTTAAATAGTGAATTGGTCACTTTGAGACTCAACTTTAATAGGCAAAGTGGAGTTCGTGAATAACAGAAAAACTGATTAGTGAGAAATTATAATAAATAATATGAATCAAACTGAATTTAGCATGAATTCAATTTTAACGCACCGTTGCACAATGTATACATTTGGAATACAAAAAAAATTATTGGCTAAATTTATATATTTATTATGAGTGTGAGGCCTTACGAAATTGGAAGACCTTGTGCGGTCGAGTATTTCGCACACCCTAAAATACGCCCCTGGTGGTATCATTCCCAACTAGTAGAGGAATTCTATTTTTTCTCTTAAAGACATATAACAAACATATATATATTGATTGAATTAATGATAATTTGGATCTCGAAATTAAAGGCGAGAAGATTTCATAAGGACATATGATAAACTTAAGATACATAATCGTTTTATTTGTGTTATGCATGCCCTTTATCGTGTTCATCTGTGTTTATTGAGTTTTCGATGTCATGTTCTTTGCTTTTCTTCTTCATAATGATAATAATATAAACGAAGTCATGGGTAGACATAAAAGTGTGTATAAGTTGAAGACTAAACATGAAAGCAACGGACCATACGAGTGTAAGTACCAAATTTGGTCATTCAATTTATTTTATAATTTTAGTAATGAGTTTTAATACATTTTGCTTGTAAAAGTTGAAAAAAAAACACACAACCGAATTAACAATCAATCTGGTTTTTCGTTTTTGTTCCTTAAGTTTTTAGTTATGTTTAATCTGGATCCGGTTTCTAAACCGTACACACTCCTAAGTAAACAAGTGATAAATCAGTGGCTTAATATATAAATATGTTATTATCTATAAATACTATTAAATGAGTAACTCTTTTGTCACTTGAAATCATCTCATGATATCAAATGTCATGTTCTACATTTGACATTTCTCAATTAGTAATTCAAAATTAACACTTAACTTTAAAATAATTATAAAAATTTAAGAGTGAACTCCACTAAAATCTCAATAACCAAGACCAAATTTACCTTCAATATTTTTTGAACTTATTGTTTTCAAAATTTTATTTTACAAAAAAGTTAATATATGTATATGTATATAGGGTTGGGTTCCGGTCGTTACCGTGAGAACGTGAGAACCACTCTAAAATGCACAAATTTTGTACATCAAATGCACAAATTTAAAAATTAAAATTTTTACTTAAAATCATTATTAGTCTTAAATATTAATAAATATTTTAATCTAACACTAAAATTACATTCAAAAATTACATTCATTAAATTATAAACTAAATTCACAAATTTGTACATCAAATACACAAATTTTCTTAAATGCACAATTCGTACATAAAATGGATAAATTATAGCATGAGATGCGTAATTTTTTACATGAAATGCATAAATTTGTCGAAAATATTTAATTTTAGTATCAAATGCACGATTTTATACAATGGATGCACAAATTTTGAAGTGATTCTCACGTTCTCACGAAATATAGGGGTTCTCATGTGAACCCAATCCTGCGTGTGTGTGTGTGTGTGTATATGTGGGTAGGTTTAATGTATAACTATAACCTCTATGTATCGAATAATCTTGAAAAATCACAATGCATCACTAGAAAATGGTAATGCATCACGTGGAAATCGATACATCACGCGAGAATTTGATGTATCATGCAGAAATAATGATGCATCACGCGGAAATTGTGATGCATTTGTGGTGGTGTATCGAGGTTCTCCATTGAACCCCATATATATAACTTTAGATGTATATTATTTTATTAAAAATAACTTATCAAGGGTAACCATGTAACACATGTTTTTTTATTGTTAAGTTAATTAATTTAAACAATACAGAGGTTTAGACGGTATGAATGAATTATCAAATACTTGAGTGATAAAAATGAAATGACGTCATTAATAATGATATAATATTTGGTTTTCTAAGTCTATTTAATAAACATTGCTGTTAAAACACAGTGAAGTTAAAAAAAAGTTACAAAAATAAATCCTAAAAAATGCCAAAATTGGCCATTATAAAGTTAAACAAAGCTAGTAGTTGTGCTATTGCTTCAAGCTGGTAATAGAAATTGAAACATTTGCTTTTCTCATATTCTTCAACATCAAGTTATTAATTTAATTTACAGTGACTTGATGATATGAAAAAATTATAAGTTTCGGTATTATATATAATTTTAATAAATACGTTCGAAAATTTCAAGTTAAATTCAAGCAATCGAGTCATTCTTGAGCTGAGATTGAGCTATGTTTTGTAGAGAGCTTTTAAAAGCTTTTGAAAGCTTTTATCTTTAAAAACCTCTACTAAAAACTAAAAGACATATTTAAATAGAATAAATAAAGCTTTCATCTTCTAAAAAAACGATATTTTATAAAACGCTAGTAGATGTAGCATTTAAAATGCTCTGGAACTTTTTGTCAAACTTAATTAATTTATTATCCTCCTATTAATTATAAACTACAATTTTTAATTTATATTAATGCCCTATTATGTAATTTAATAGTAAAAGGTATTACAAATTATTTTACCAAACACATATAAAACCAAAAGCTCCCGTGCTTTTAAAAAACTTCAGCTCCCAAAAGTTCCAGCTACTAAAAGCTCTATCTTTTTCAAAACCTCGAAACTATAACTAGTTTTGTCAAACATATCTTAAACCACATCAGGTTAAGAAATTGGATCAACTGTTTTGTATCCCTTTTTTAAACCAAAATAATATTAATATAGTTGAAACCAAATTTGGGAATAATTAAAGTTAAAACACAAAGTAAGTAGTTGTGGTTATACTTTCAAGCTGGTAATTGAAATTGAACCATCTGCTTCTAAACTGGTAATGGTAAGTAGCTAAATAGGTTGGTACAGTACAACAATCAAATGCACACACAAAAAACAAAAGTAAATAAATAAATAAAACATTCTTCAACTTGAAGTTATTATTATTGTTTATTGAGTCACATTTCTTTTCCTAGTTGTTGTCATCTACCACTTCTCAACCACCCTTCTTTTTTTGGTTAATTTCTTAATTGCATCTTATCTCATCATCCTCCAAACCTATTTTCTAATTTTTTATTATATAGTCAGAATATTTTTTTTGATTTAAAATAACCAAATTAAAATGACTTGAGTTTTTTTTTTCCATTCTAATAGTTATAAACTATAACTTTTAAAATGTCATTTTATGTTATATATTACTAAAAGCTATAGCTACATTTACAAATAGTTTGAAATTACAGCTAGTTTTGCTAAATATAAAGAAACTATAACTTTTAATTAATATAATATAAACAGATAGTTGAAGTAACTTTCAAAAGAAGTTTGAGCTTTTGATCAAATAAAATATAAACTATAATTTTAATTAATATTAATGTCATTTTATGTTATATATTACTACACGCTACAGTTACAAGTAGTTTTACCAAATATATTTGTAAAAACAAAGAGCTCTAACTCTTTAAAAAAAAACTAAAGCTTCCAAATACTCCAGCTATTAAAAGTTTTAGTTTACAACTTTAGCTTGAAGTTACGGCTAATTGTGCAAAACAAATTCATTATATATTACATGGCTTTTTGCATAAAAATTAAAAAGTCGATATACTTAAAAGTAACTTTTATTTAAGCTTAACAAATTATAGGATATGAGAAAGATTGTTGTGTGAGAGGATGTAGAAATAACTACAAACTGACATGTGCTTTCCTTTAAAAAGCAAAATGAAAAGCAAATTAGTCATAGTATCATATATTGTCTTTTCAATTCTCCAAACACATTAATATGATTTTAGTTACTTAGCAATATTTATGGAAATAATAATTTTTATAAATCTATATCTATTAATAAAGCAAAATGATTTTGTTACACATCACTCTTTTGTGACTTCTCAATTTCATTTTCCCGCCTATTTTATTACCATAAATTCTATTCTAATGTTAAGTAAAGTACATTAATAACTCTAATTATTTTTTATAAACTATTTATCATATTTTATTATCATATCAATTTAAAAATTTAATAAATTTACATATATAGTCAGAAATCTATGGATCAACATATTCTAATACGGTCATTAAAATTTTTATTTATCCGTATTTAAGTATTTTGATTTTATAGTTTATATTGTTTAGATAAATTATTTTGAGTTTTAATATTAGCAATTAATTATTTAGAATTTATAATTGTAATATACTAATCTAATTTAGTATATGTATTTATAATAAAATATTATTTTATAAATATATCCCATGTAATACATGGGCAAATAACTAGTATATAAATAAAATAATGAATCATATTTTAATTTATTAAAAAATAAAAACATTCGTTCATCGTCAATTTTTTTACAAATCTATCGAATCAAATACATTTTAACGTCATTAACAGTTTTTCTACAAATTCATACATAATCAACCATGTTTTTTGTAGAATCAAGCACATCTAATACAAAATCAACCATTCTTTTAATACATATAAAATAATATATATATATATATATATATATATATATATATATATATATATATATATATATATATATATATATATATATATATAGGGGTGGGTTCAATGGAAAACCACTATGCATCGGAAAACCTTGAAAAACCTCCATACACCACCACAAATGCATCACAATTCCCGCGTGATGCATCGAATTCCCGCGTGATGCACCGTCTTTCTGCATAATGCACCTGAAAACTTGTGAAAACCGCACTGCACCACCACAAATGCATCAAATTTCCCGCATGATGCATCAAAATCCCGCGTGATGAATCTAATTTCCCGCGTGATGCATCAAAATCTCGCGTGATACATAACTTTATTTACGATCATGCCACCGCGTTTTTCATGAAATGCATCAAATCGGACGGTATGCGTAGGTTTCCACGGTTTTCCGGTGCATAGTGGTTTTCCATTGAACCCACCCATATATATATATATATATATATATATATATATATATATATATATATATATATATATATATATTTCAAAAGTTGTTTGATATTTCATTTATTTACCTTTCATTTCCTCTTTTTTATTACTGGTTCTATTTTTGTCATTAGTTCATATTGTTAATATTGATTCAATGTTTTTATTTGATACAATATTTTATAACATTGATCATTGAATTTTAGATGCAAACGTTTAAACCAGTGATACAGTCGATAAAAGACATTGACATCAATGAATTAATTTCAAATGAGATTCAACGAAAAATAACAATGATTCAATGCATATGAAAAAAAAATTCGATATAATACTAATTCAACAAATACATATTGTGATGTTAATTTATTTAGATATTTGTAAAAACAATGGTTCAATGTTTTGTTTGGATATTAAAATTTAAATGTGATTCAATCATTTATATATAATTGGGTCAATGACATTGATACAATAAATTATAATTCGGTATTTCATTATAAAAAGATAATTAGATATTTTAAAACGTTAATCTAGTAAATTATAATAATTGATTTTTTGAAAACTATCGGTGATTCAATTACAAAAGATTTGTTAAAATATAGAATTGATAAAAAAAACATCTTGAAATATTTCTAAACAATTCAAAAAGAATAATCATCATCTCTAATACGCGCAATTATCTGATACTAATACGACTATATATATATATATATATATATATATATATATATATATATATATATATATATATATATATATATATATATATATATATATATATATATATATATAATATGGTTCGTGTGAGTACCTAAAAAATGCAGAGTACCGTGAGTACCTGTGAACACACGAGTTTAAGATGTGAACATGCTCCGAAAAAAAGTTTTTTTTTTTTTAAAATTTTTTTCATATTCATTTAGATACAAATAATATAAGCATATTTGTAAAAGAATTACACGCATTCACACTTCGTAGCCTCTTAAAAGTCATGTGAACGTGGAAAAATTCATGTGAAATGCTTAGCTGTGAACATACGTTCACAACAGTGCAGTTCATGTGAACTTGCACGTTTCACATAGTTATAGTGTGTGCTTACGTGTGATTTTTTGCAAGTAGTCTTATATTATTAATTTAAACATGATTATGAAAAAAAATTTCAAAAAAAAAATAATTTTAAGCGAGGTACCTCCGGTACTCCGCAAAACTAGTGGTACTCATTTGAACCCAAATATATACATATATATATATATATATATATATATATATATATATATATATATATATATATATATATATATATATATATATATAGAGAGAGAGAGAGAGAGAGAGAGAGAGAGAGAGAGAGAAAATTACTGATTTGGTCCCTGTGGTTTGTTCATTGTTGCTGGTTTGGTCCTTTAAGATAAAAAATTACTCCGTTGGTCCTTATGATTGTAATTTTGTTTCATGGAAGGTCCTTTTGAGAAACGGCCGTTAAGTGTCAAGGTTAGTGAATGGACATTTTAGTCTTTTACAAATGAAAACACAACAGAGAAAACAGGTTCTGCTGATTCGATAACATGAGTGAAAGAAACAGCAACTTTAGAAAATGAAACACAAGCAGATATGTGACCAATTGTGTGAAAAAGTGCAGGGCCCAAAAGAGCAATGATGAAAGATTTATCAATTTTAGGGCAAGGTTGAAGCTTTGAAGCCCAGAGAAACAACATCCATAAAGAACCAACAAATAGTTGAAAAGAAGCAAGAAGCCATGGATACGGGAAATTGTTCAAAACCTTCTTATTGTAAATATTGAAAACAATATTCTGAAAGTACCAAAATCCAAACACAATCGCAAGTTGAAAAGTCGTGTTTGGCTTCTGCTCAATTTCTTCTCCATCTGGGACTGGGATTGAATCCTGAGAGCTTCCAGATGCTGATTTAACGATCTGTAAAGAGGGTTTCTTCTCAAATCCATATGGGGTTTTGAGAAAGTTGCTAACTTGATAGATCTGAGGAGTGGGGTTGTTGTGGAATTTGTTCAAGACTGAGACTTTAAACTTCGATTGTATCAATCGATGCGAAAGTGAAGGGTTATTAATGGAGGATTTAAGGTGGGATTTTGAGAAAGTGACAGATGACGAAGGAAGAAGATTCAACAACATCATTCTGCAATCTATAAAAATTCTAAAGAAAAAACAAAAACAAAAAACAAAGATGCTAAAAAGAGATTTGGGAACAAACCCTTTAATCAGAAGGATCAAAGAGTTTGTGATCTTGGAGGAATCTGAGTGAGAGAGGGAGGTGTTGGGAGTCTGAGTGAGACGGAGACCGGTGAGGAGAGAGAGAAGGTAAAAGACTAAAATGCCCATTCACTAACTTTGACACTTAACGGCCGTTTCTCAAAAGGACCTTCCATGAAACAAAATTACAATCATAAGGACCAACAGAGTAATTTTTGATCTTAAAGGACCAAACCAGCAATAATGGACAAACCACAGGGACCAAATCAGTAATTTTCTCATATATATATATATATATATCCCTTGAATCTTTCATCACACACACAACAAGCGCGCGCACACTTGTTTCTTCAACCAATCACCTCTCCCTTGTCGCCGGCCTCACCCATTCCGACCACCGTCTTTAGACTGTAAATTCTCATCGGATTATCTAAACTTTTGTTTTCTTCTCTAAATTTCACTTAGAGATGTGAGATCATAATGGTTGCTGCTGTGTCTTCTACCACTAAAACAACTAACCCTAACGTATTACCAAATGTGACGACGGCTCCGGCGAAGCCGAAGCGTGCACCGCTGTTGCCTTCGGAGACTTATAACAATGGTGCTCCTCCTTTGCCACGACCGCTGAAATCTAGAGATGTTACTTCAACGATTAATTCAGACTCAACGACGTCGTCATGTTCTTCTTCTTCTACAACGTCGTCGTCTTCGAATTCAGTCTCTACTCCTCCTCGAAGGCAATCGGTCGTTTCTCGGACGAATGTCGTTACGCCAGCGTCTGCGGTGAATACTAAGCGTACCGGTGAGATGTCGGCGACCGCGAAGACGTTGACGAGAACGTCTGCGAGGAGTTTGTTGGTTTCGTTTCAAGGAGAATCGTTTGCGCTTCCTGTTAGTAAGGTGGCGAATAATGGTATACAAGAAAGGAGGAAGGCTGAGACGATGGCAGCTAGGACTAGGAGTCTCGAGAGTTTGCAGCCTGTTAGGTCACGACAGGGGAGTTTTATGTCGATGAGTGTTGATTTTACAAATGAAAAGATGAAATTAAGTGGATCTGGGACAGACAGTGTTAAGAAGTATCAAAAAACTATGAGAAATGAGAGTAAATATATGCATATTAAACAAGAAATTAAAGACATTTACAAGAGTGTTGATAAGGTTGTATTCGATTCTGATAATTCCGATCATGTTTCAGATACAGAGAGTGTATCCTCCGGTAGTAATGTTCGAGGAGGAGGGCCTCGTGCTATTGTCGTTCCAGCTAGATTCTGGCAAGAAACTATTAATCTGCTTAGACGAGTACAACCAGGGCCTGTTTCACCATTAATGTCCAAGACCAGTAAGCTGATCTCGAATAAGATTTTAGACGATGATGGTCCAAAACTATCACCACCACGATCATCATTTTCTTCGGCTGTTCCACAACGTTCTCCGAGAAAGAAAGCGATCCCTTCGTCGTTATCAATGGGGATGAATGGCCCATCTTTAATTCATAGCGGATTAGATTCAATTTCTAACCATAATTTGGGAAACACACCTTCAATTCTCAGTTTTTCTGCAGACTTGAAGAGAGGGAAGAAGTTAGGAGAGAACAAACTTGTTGATGCACAAGTGTTGAGACTGCTACATAACAAACATTTGCAATGGCGGTTTGCAAATGCTAAAGTAGACGCAGCCATGTTGGTCCAGCGAGCAACTGCTCGGGTAACCAGTAACCATCACTATGAATTTTTTTTGATTTGAAGGGCCTTTTTTCTAAACATTATAATTTGTTTCAGAAAAGTTTATATAACGCATGGGTGACGATTTCAAAGATGTGGATTTCTGTCCTATCCAAACGAGTAGAAATGCAGAATTTGAAGCACAATTTGAAGTTGCATTCTGTTCTCAAGAAACAGGTAACAATGTGAATTCACTCTGTTCTAACTTTACTTCTCATTAGTTGATCTTATCGTATGTATTTGACGAATGCAGATATCGTATTTGGAAAACTGGGATGTAGCTGATAGGGATCATTCTATCTCCTTAGCAGGGACTATTTTAGCTCTGGAGTCTAGCTCTCTTCGTCTTCCAGTTTTATCTGGCGCAAAGGTATGAACGTGTGCCTAGTTCAGTTTAAACGATTATACCATGTAACTTAGAAAGTAAATTATAAAACTTTATCGAATTTCATTGCTTTTACAGGCCGATGTTCAGGATTTGAAGGAAGCCATTCATGCAGCCTTTGATGTCATGCAGAAAATGGAAGTCTCCATATTCTCTTTACTAACTAAGGTGAAGTATTACAACTCTTTAGCTCTCTAATTTCATTCTTTGTAATTAACTTCACTTTTAGTTGGTTTTTCTTATGAAATAATAATAATCACAGGTGGATCATGTGAACTCAATGGCATCTGAGCTAGCAAGTGCAATGAAAAGTGAAAGTTCTTTGCTTGATCAGTGCATGGATCTATTATCAAGATTGACACTCTTGGAGGTAACTCAGTTTTAAGTATCATTTTTTCTTTCTTTCTTGAAACTCTGGATGAGAAACAGCAAATGCCAGAATTTCAATACTGATTTACTGGTAATTAACTTTATATTCAAACGAATTTCAGTTTTGATTTCCAAAAGCGATCGAAGTTGCAAGTAATCGTTGAAATTATCCATCTTTCATTATCTGACAGTTGAATGTGAATTAGGTGCAGGATTGTAGCCTGAGAACACACACATTACAACTCGTAGCTTCAGGTGCTACGACAGGACTGTGAAGGCGATGTCCCTTTCGATGGCTTACCAATAAAAGTATAAAACAAATTGCTAACACATTTAACAGTTTTAATGAGCTAACCCAATAAACCATAGTCCATAGGGCAGGTGAAAATATCATTTGTTTGCTATTTTTGTTTCATATTTCGATTACATATGGTAATTCTTCATATTGTATAGAAAAATATATGTACCCTTAACATTTTCTTGTATTTCGATACTAATTGACACGGATCATCCATGGTTTTGGTGTTGGATCCATGTAAATAATAACAATTAATGGAAAAATATAGCAAGTGTGTCGATTGGATATATTTATAGACCAACGCTAGTCGATTCTAAAAGAAACTTTGTTCTTTCTTTGAATCATGTTTCAATCATAGCTGTTT
Organism: Centrapalus pauciflorus; assembly: GCA_020465985.1. Lineage (NCBI taxonomy): Eukaryota > Viridiplantae > Streptophyta > Magnoliopsida > Asterales > Asteraceae > Centrapalus > Centrapalus pauciflorus. Next base: position 287,431 of record JAANYP010003048.1, read on the forward strand.
TTCTTCGTTGATCAAGTCATCAAAACATCGATCTATTGGTTTGTGTATGTCGAGTGTAGGGTGTAGACTGTTGGAGAATATGATGATATATTGCTCCACACTAATCACTATACCGCTGGTGGCATCGAGGTAACTATTTCTCAGGACTCTTGTCTTACGTAGGACAATATATCGATTGAAAATCCCATAAACGTTGATATGTGTTTTATTGTTCTATAACACAAAACCAACTTATAAGAGCTCAAATATGGATTCTTTGACAAGTTTTAAAAATTAATAACCAACCAAACCCATTATCTATCTTTGATTGTATTGATCTACAAGAGTTTGAAACTCTTCCATGGGTTTAAACCCCAATCCACAACACTGAACTTGCATTTGTCATTTCTTTGAGAAATCAAGAAGAAGACTTATTTATGACAATACTAATCAAAATGTTCATCAATACATGAAAGAATCTCCTAAACTCAAGTCATGGTGTGCCATTGTTATGAAAATAGATACACCTACATTAAGCTAAATGAAAAGAGGTAAAAGATGAAGATGAGATATACCTTGGATTATCAAAATGGCTTCTTCCATAAGTGTTTGCGGAATTTTGATTCGACACTCGTACACCATTCATGGTAATCATATTACAAGCATTGAAGCCCAAAGTACAAGCTAGTCACCATTTTTTCTTTTTCTAATTCTTTAAGTCCCTAAACTACGTTTGTTTTATTCAAAAGTATATAAATATTTGATCGGCACCAAATGAATCGGTAAAACACAACTGATAAAACAAAAATTTAGAGACTTAATCGCTAAAATATGAAAAGATTGTGGGGTTTTTCCAACATTAATCAATTAAAAAAACTAAATTACTTGTTTGGTAACCGTTCAAACGGGTCAAGTATACACTTCTGAATAAGATTTTAATATTTTAGAGATTTAAACAATAAGAAAAAAAGTTTAAGGACTTAATCACGAAAATGAAAAAAGTTGATGAGGTTTTTTTCAATATTAACCCTAAATTTAACTTGAAAATTTATATTAGCTTTTATTTGAACTTCTTGGAATTTAAGTTTAAATATTGAATACTTATGTACATCTTGGCAAAACATATTTCATTATACTTGATTATATCATTAAATTGTTTTGTAGCCAATACTTATATCAATATAATTATAATTCATAAAGAATTTAATGATTTAAATATGGATATTAGTATATTACAATCAATGATAAGAGACACTGAATCAACCTCAAATATCCTCAAAAGCATCACAGTTGACCTAAAAAAATACAGTAAAAATTACAATTGACTCGAATCACTGAATGACAAGGACTGTGAATTTTAGTTGAGGCTGCTACCCACAAACATTCACAAAGCTTAAGGTTGAAGTGGTACCCATTCGCTAAACAAACTCAAAAGTCTCCTTAATTATTTGGTTAGATTTGCACTTAGAACAACTCTCGGTTTCATTACTGGTGCGGATTAAAATGTTAGAGCTTCGATTGATTGAATCTACTTTCCCGATATTTGTCTCCTTCGATCTCACTTTCTAGACTATCGTTTACATTTATGTGTATGTGTTGTGTTAAGCTTAGCCGAGTAGCAACTCACCAGCCATGTGGATCGATGTGATTGATTGATTGTATACTTATGTGTACTGATTTCCCCAACATGTTTCATGTATATTTATTTTAGATGCATGTGTAATGTTCTTGTTCATATGTTTAGTAGATTAATCTATTGTTGCAAATTAGAGGTCGCAATTTCGATTGATCAAATGGACAGGAGGGTCAAAATGACTTGTAGTAGAAAGCTAAGCGCTTAGACAATTTATAAAATATATGAAATTCTAGAAAATGATATTTTAAATATATTGTTTATTTAAAAAAACAAAATTCAATAACTATACTTTTTGTCTTTTAATCATAAACTCGTTTGAACCATTTTCTTGAATGGATCAAAATTGTTATCTTTGTTGTAAATGTATAATCAATTCAAAACGTATATATGCATCTTGTTAAAAATTAATGTGAAGTCAATTAATATATTTCAACACACCTGTGTAGTTCTTGAAAATTGTGTAATCAATTGAAAACGTATTTAATTATTTATAAATTTTTTTAAAACTATGAAATCGGTAAAAAAAAAAAAAAAAAAAAATATTTAAATACGCTGTTACAACTGTCAAAAACATAAAATAATAGTGTAGTATGTTTTATTCACACATGTTTACACTTAAATATATGTGTATTTTAATAATGGTTCCAAATTCGATACACATGTTTGTTCGTATACATTTGATTCATAAATTTTTTGAGATTTACATTTTATCAAAAGATTTGCATTATATAACATTTTTAGTATCAGATTTAATCAAAAAATTTGTATTGTCTTTTAGGAAAAATTTACTAACCTAAAAATTACATCGTAACTGGAATATAAGATCCTAGGGGGTGACTTATAACAAAGAATTGTGAGATTTAAGAAATTTTAAAATTTTAAATCCTTACTGAAATATGTAAACCAAACACAAGATTTTATAAATACAAATCTCATTAAATCTCAAGAAATGTGAAAACCAAACGTCCCTGGGTATACACTTGTTACAAACTATTTGAATTAACGTATCAAAATATACTTAAAACCTATTAAATAATTTGAGTTGATTAATAGAAAAGATGGTAACTTCAAAAATTTATCGACTTCATAATAATAATAGTAATAATAATAATACTTATAATAATAAATAATGTATATATAAATTTAAGTTTAAAATTTAATTTTAAATGTTAAAGCATACAAATTTGAAGACTTTGTTAGGTTGTAAAATGATAATTTTTGACAAATGACAAAGGTAAGTGATGCAAGTGCATCCCTTAAAAGTAGGTAGGAATTCGGTTTCGAAACAGGCATTAACCTGAAAAACTCGAAAACAAAAAATGTCTAAATTAAGAATTGAGAATCGTTCCAAAGATAAACCGGTCTGGTATAAGGTTTTGGTTTTCTCGATTTTTATAAAAAAAACAGAATATCAGATCGGACTGGACCACGTGGAACCGAAAACCAAATTAATGGAATTTTAGAAACCGAGAAACGGTTCGAGAATAAACGGTCCGGTTTGGTTCAGTTAGGATAAAACAAGTTTTTCACTCATCTCTACTTAAAAGTTAAAAGATAACAAATATGTTGATAAAAAGAAATTACGTTACAAGTTTATATGTTTGATTTTATATTGTATAAGTTTTGATCAAACTATTTTAATAAATTTGTCAATATTTACAAAACATCCGTTGCACACTAAAAAACTAAGTCAGTTGCACAAACGAAATTTTTTTAAAAAAAATTACACTACATAACTTGATTATTCGCAAGGGACCGGTTGCCCATGCTATCCTTGCTCTAACATAAGTCTGCACATATACCTGATGGGATTGTTGGGATCCCCGTTAAACCCTAGGGTTATTACTTATTAACACGTGGATAACTAAATTCCATTTTGAACCCATTCCATGACATTAGGGGTTGTTTGTTTAATTCTTGGTAAAATCATTAAAAAGTCAATCAAATGTAAAATGATAAATTAATAAAACTATTAAGAGATAAACAAACACGACCTAGAAGAATTTACTCATAATGAGGTTCAAGTAATGTGTTTGTATATATATAACTTATTTTATTATTGAAAATGTGACAAGATCACAATAATATTTGAGGGTTATGCATATATTTTGAGTAAATTAATTATTAACAAATTCAAAAGACAATAAATATAATCAGCTTGAAAAACAGGAGAACCAGCGGTTGAAACATATTTAAAGAAAGAAAGGTTCGATTTGATTGGTTTTGTAGAACACAAAGAATATTTGGCCCCTGCCTTTTGTGGTTAATGCCTAATGGTATTCTAGCGAGAAATTGAATCCGCAGTCCAACACGGCGGCGTCGCGTCACCCCCAAATCCTCCTCCCCACCGGTAATTGGGTTTGGTGCATACGCTTTTTTCAACTTTCCCCGGAAAACCAAAGGCCAGGATCCATCCACATCATCCCTTACAAATACGCAGCCTCTCCGCAATCCATCATCAATCTGATCCTTAATTTGTAAATTATAACCAAAGATTATTGTTTTGATTGATTACCATCATCATCATCCTCTTTTTCAAATTTTAATCCTTTAATGGATCCATCGTCTTTATCTTCTTCAAGAACAAAAATCCCCTTTTTTTCTTGTGTTCTTGATTCTTATCAGTTAGCTTTTGTGCATCGTCGACCTTGTATTTCCTTCTAACCATTTCAATCAGAAGCTGTCACAAATGGGTAAACAACGTAAGTATTTGTGTACTTTATTACTCATGTATGCAATTTCTTATTTATTATTTATTGGGTTCCATTGAATTAGGGTTCTGTTTAATTGTATGATTTCTTTTTTCAATGTTGTTAGTTACAACTTACAATCTTACTTCTTTTTGTATGTATGATTTGGTTTCCAAATAAAAGTAGTGAAAACCCAGCTGTGAATTTGCATTTATTTTTGTTTTGATTATATAAAAATATATATACAAACATTTATTTCCCCTAAATTGCTTGAAGTCTGACTTGTTTTGAGCTTTAATCCTGTAAAACATACGATTCTTTTCTGTTAATTTCATTGAATTCTTGTAATATCTTCAAAATCAATGGAAGCTTGAGATGCTAGATGTTGGCTGTTGTGGCGTTTATAGGTCGTACTCAGCGTAAAAATGCTGCACTGCTCGATAGTGATGATACAGATAGTGTGAGTTCTTCCTCAACTATCCGGTCAGAACAAATGCTGGGGACTGGTGGGGAGGAAGTGCAGATCGATAAAGAAAGTGTGCTAGACCAAAATTTAGATGCTTTATTTGAGAAAAGGTATTTTTTTCCATCTTTTGATACAAAGTTTCATAGGAAATTGCTTCTTTAACGTCTTTTTTACTTTTTAGCAAGTGCAAATGGTCTGTTTGCATTTCAGAATCACTTGAATTAAAACTAATAACTAATCTTGTTCTTAAAGGGGATCAACGAGAGAGAAGGCTTTGGTGACAATCATAGAGACTTTTAATAGCAGCTTGCCTTATGAATTTGTCGAAAAGAAGTAATAACTTTTTTGCATTTATGATTTGTTCCTAGTTTCTTTATCTCTAATGATTGTGTTTTTTTAAGTACTTTTTTTTTCGCCTTTCTTCTACTTAGATTTGCAACAATGCTGCATCAGTGTTTGAATTCTATTAAGAAGGGTTCTGCAAAAGAGGTAGCTCTAGCATCTCATGCCATAGGTACATTTTAATGTCTCTTTTTATGATATCGAATTTAATAAACTATAATCAAGTGCTATATACAATGTTGTATCCATTCTAATAGGATTACTGGCTTTAACTGCTGGTTCTGGTAAGAAGGCACAAGAAATACTAGAAGAAGCAGTTTCTCCAATTTCGGAGGCTCTCAAATCTCGTTCTGAATCATCAAAAATAGCATCAGTATGTTTCAATATAACCATGTGTCTTTCTGTGCTTTCTGTTTGTCTAAGGATATTAAACTGATGCTATATTTTATCGTGTTTTCTGGGGTACAATGACGCTAGTTGCTAGATTGCTTGGCTGTGATCACTTTTGTTGGTGGAAATGAACCAGAAGAAACCGATAAGTGCATGCAAATAATGTGGCAAGTGGTCCATCCCAAACTTGGTCCCAATGTATGCATCTTTATTATTTAACTGTTTATATTTTTGCTTTGAATAAATTATTATAGATCTTTACGTACTTTAACCATTAAATCTTTTTTGATGCTTTCCATTTGCCATACTGCGCTTTATGCATCGTACAAATTCCCATAAATCAGCGCACTTTCATCTATGATTTAGCTTTAAATACATTGTCATTATTTGAGATTATGTTGAGATTCTTTACGGAACTTTCAGGTTGTTGCCACTAAACCATCACCACCAATTATAACGGCTATGGTATCTGCTTGGTCATTTCTTCTCACAACAATGGATGGGTGGACACTTGATCCCAAAAGTTGGCAAGGGTATGCAGATTTTGTGTAATCTTTCTTGATGGTTGTTTATTTGTTTTGCTGATATAAAACTTACAATAGAGAACCGGGATCTAATTAATGTATAATCACGCAGGTCAATTTCATATTTTTCTACTCTTTTAGACAAGGATGACAGATCTGTACGCATAGCTGCTGGTGAAGCATTTGCGCTGATTTTTGAAATAGGAAACTTGGAAAAGTTTTCCAGCGGGTCTAAAGGTTCGAGTGACAACTCCAATCAAGACGGGAACAGTTCTCGGGATGTTACACATATACAAGGGCTGAGAGCGAAAATCTTGAATCAAGTTAGGAACCTTTCTGTTGAGGCAGGCGGGAAGGGTTCTGCCAAGAAAGATCTTAACAACCAGCGTAACACATTTCGAGACATTCTGGATTTTCTCGAGGTACTTTGGTAGCTAGCACCATCTGTAAAATATTCTGAATCCTGTAAAATGGTTTCTTTAATGACTATAGTTTTGTTTTATGTAATAAATAGGATGGCTATAGTCCTGAAACCTCTGTGAAGATCGGTGGAGACTCGCTTACCACAACAACATGGTCCCAATTGATACAGGTTTGTGTAATGCATCAAGCATTTTGCTCTAGTTACTAATGTCTATCATGTCCTTACATTTTCAGTTTTTTATTCTATTTGACAGCTGAACTTTCTAAAACGTTTTCTTCGAGGAGGGTTTATCAAACACATGCAGGAAAACGAATTTCTTCATGAAGTGTTTGACTTCACACCAAAGAAAAAATTTCTTGCTGGTGGGGATCGTGTATCTGGAACAGAAAAGGTTTGTTGATCCTATTTACCACACTCCCAAACTGCATCTTTTGACCGATTTGTTTAGTACATCTACTGCTTTTCTTCCAAAGGAAAGGTGTATTTTAATCTCAGAGTAATAAACTTTTAAGCCAAAAGCCATTAATAAACCTTAAGAATGTTATATTATTTTGGGATAAAAGGTGATTTAAATCATCGTCTTAACGTGACAATCCTGAAACAGAGGATGTACAAGTCTCCAAACTCGGCCCTGAATAAGGCTAGGACGCAGTACCTGAACAAGCAGCGGATGTTGTCGCAGGCAAGCCTCTTTTCGTTTAAACATATAAACAATAATCAAATTAAAAGAGATTTTAGTTAATGATGATTAACTTATATATTTTTTTTTTTTTTTGTCAAGCAGGATAAGAACGCTGGTCATTATGCAATGGGGTTTGAGGAGTGAAAGCTTGCAGCAACAGATTTGGAATCCAAATTAAGATTTTTAATAGAGTTTTGTTTTGGTGGTAGATGCACTGATTTGGTGACTATGCTTAAAACTCAAGTATTCTATGCTCATTCAATTTATAAGCAAATTTCAAGGCTTCACTTGTATTCAAAATGATGAGATGACAACTATGGCTTTGGGGTATACTGATACTGATAGGCTTGGATTCAGTCTGTCATTGAATTTCAATAATACACAATACTTCACTTGTGTCTATTTGTTTTATAATCACTACTTAAAAGTCCCTGTCCATTGCTAAAAAAGTAAATGTAGAATCAATATGTGTTTCCAAATTCCATAGATATGTAATTCATCATTGTTTCGGAAAGAAGAAACCCTAGAAGAATAGGAATTTTGGCAGGCATCACCATAAACTATCAAGTAAGATCGAAGAATGACTATCGTATTGGATATATCATATTCAACATTCATTATATGAAAATTTTAATAAACTTGGATTAATCCGTACCGTATAATAATATATGTGGGGCAACAGTTAAACGACCCCATTCTAACCAAAAAGAAAGCCAGTAATGATGATCTCTTACCTGTGAATGCTTCGATAACATCCTAGATAACAAAACACCATAGCAGTATGTATACAGGGATAAAAAAATGTACCCATGGAAGAACCATCAAAATTCCTTTTTTTTTTTTCAAATCCCACCAAGCCCAGAAAAGTGTTTCTTCATAGCTTGGTCTTTGCGGTAATTATTACTCCTCCCACCTCCTCTCCTCCCCCTCCCTCTCCCCCTACCCCCTCTTCCATGTTCGTCGGTCACATTGCTCTCCTCTCCTTCATTTGACTCTGTCATGGATTGTTGTTCCTTCCCAATACTACCTCGACCCCAACCTCTCGTTTTTGTGGAGTTCCCTCGTCCTCCCACTTCATTATACTGCCCTTGGCTTGATTTCATCGAGGCATTATGGTCTTGTCTTCTGTTATTTCTTCCCCCTCCCCTCCCCGTCGAAGTTTCATTTCCCCCTGTTCCAACAACATCGTGTTTCCCTTGGTTTATTTCCATCACTTTCTGTGCTGCGCCTAAAGGCAGATTACCTCCACGGCCAAGCCCGTGTATCATTTCTTTCTGCGCTTGATTAACTATAGATGCTTCGTTGTAATTTGCAGCCGCCACAGAACCTGATACTTTGTAACTGTAATTCTTACCGTCTTTGACATAAAATTGAGGTTTCTGTCGTGAGCCCCATCGAGACGCATCTGAAGCAGACGTCTCGCCAGAATTTACTTTTTCACTCAAGTCATCAAGTCCTGAATCAACAACGCTTAGACCAAGATCATCAAAGGAATCATCATACTCATCTTCGTACTCAAGCAGCGACTGAAGAGCAAAAGTCTTGGAAGTTTCGTCTTTCGTGTTGAGGATATCAGGATCAGGCACATTCGTTGTCGATTTCCTTGTGAATCTTCCAACCGAAGAAGATGATGTCGAAGATGGACCATCAAGTTGTGGCTTGCCTGCAAGAGGAACCATGTGTATGGGTGTTTGTGTTGTAAATTCAACCAATTTCCCTTTGCCTTTATCATTTCTGCTCACCGGAGGAGTGGTGGTTTTATGTGGAACTACATCTAGCGAAGTATCAAGAGAGAGCAGATCACCATGAAGGGTTCCCTCAAGAATCCTCTGAATGACTTCCTCAGGGTTCTGGTTATATACTTCGAGACAAGCAGAAATGAAGCCTTTACCATAATCAGGAAATAGGTCCTTCACTTGGCTAATTTTTGATTCAGTTATTGCACTATCTTCATCCATTTCCACCTTGTTTGCTTCAGATGACAATTGAGATATCTCCCTGCTTGCACGAACTAACATGATTCCAGAAAGAAACTGCAATTGTTCATTATCCATTGAGATCCACCCTATGCACCAAAGGAGAAGAAATGGAAAACATAACGGACATATCAGTTAAATTAGAAACAGAAGAATCAGCATCATAGTTCAAGATACATACCTTCCTTCTGTAAGAACTCAAGTCTGCCCATTAATCGGAAGTTCTTTTCAACACTTTGAAGCAATGAATTGGTGCTCCTCCCCTCTTGAACAGTTGAGGATTCTACACTTATTTCCCGAAATGTCTGAACCAATATGTCTGCCCGGATGACTGGATCTTCCACTTGGGCTGGAAATATCTTTGACGCAGACGGAAGTGGAATGCTCTCTTCAAATATTTCTTCACTTAGGTAACATAGATTCAGTAATTTCCAACAAAAACCAGCTAATCTAAATGATAACATCTTCAGACTAGTGATAACTTTCGGCGGCGTGTCTGAAGAGGTATCTCTCTTTGCCGAGAATATTATTTGGAATCCCTGATGCAAAGACGGCAACAAGGAATCATTTAGTCGTACCATTACCTTAAGCAATTCATCACTTCCATAACTGCAACAACAAAAAAAAAACAATCAACAATTATTGGCTATATACTGTGATGACTATCTCCAGACGCTTCCAATTTTTAACAAAAGAGGGCCCTCTAAGTAGACAGATGACGAACATCGGAACATGCAGAAGCAAACCATACCTTGTTTCAATGGGGCAGGAAAAGTAGACAGCTGCATGCTTGTAAGAGGTAACCAAAGCATCCATTGATACAATTGCATCATTTATAAAATCCATTACCTAAAAGCAAAAGTAAAACATAAAAAATAAGTAAAGAACCAATTAAGGTAACCAAAGCATCCATTGATACAATGACATCTTTCTCTCTCCATGAAACAATATTGGTTTTCCAAGTCATGTCCTCCATGAAGCCCATCCCTTGCTGGTATGATTTTAACAATTTCACAGTTCAACTCGGAAAAATTAAGGCAAATGCTGTCATTTAGAAAGCAATTTCCATGGACAAGATCGCTGTGCAGACCACAATGGTAATCAATGGCAAAAAAACATGTAAGCTAACTACATTTTACTTAAACCAGGTAAGTCACCTCTAGATAGTCTGTGTGAAGTCGAGTGGAACCACCATCTTGGGCATCATGAGATGAAAGGAGAACCTACACATCAACCAACATATGTACCTATTCAATATAGATACAGAATAGGTAACCAAAGAACATAGAAATGACGAAAGTAGATACTCAAGTAGAGACTAGCACAGATGTAACAGAAGTATGCAGTCTGCTTAAGTTTCTCACATCGTCATCATTTTTCTAGATCATGAACAGTGACATCATCTTCAACCCATTGTTAAAAGTTGAAAAGCGCAACCAAAAAGTTAAGAATGAGATTCACAAAGCCCAGAGACCCAGATAAGAGCAATTGTATGTTATAAAAAGATAACTAAATCACAAATTGATTTAACTTTGCAGGTTATAAATTTCTCATTCAGAAAGCAGCTCATATGGTGTGGCATGGCACAGGATAGCCAATGTACAAGTACCATTGATATCATCGCATTTCTACACTTCTAAGAGCATCTCCAATGCAAACATCTATACATAGGTTTCTACTATTGCCAAATCAGCACCACATCATCAAAAATTTTTCGAAGTCCTATTAATCAAAAACCCTTCCAATCGATAGATTTTTTCAAATGCTTTTTTATCCTTTAAAGTTTATAATTCATTTATTATAGCGCAAATTCAAATAATTAAAATCCGTATACATTTTCTTTGATTGGTTAAGTCCCTGAAATTTACATAAATGAATGATTAAGTCACCTCAATTAAACAAGATAAACAATTAACTTCTAAATAGGTTTTAGTGACACCTTTTTAGCATCCAGCTATAGTGAAACTTCATTTATCATAATGACAAAATAGAGGCAAGTTCTGAAAGCATAGTAACTTAAATGAGACAAAGATACAACCTAACTGAGATAAAGTGTATATTATTCTTATGCAGTCATCGCGGTCAAAAATCAAATAGCGGTCAATGGCTGCTATTTGCTAAAGCAGTCACTGTAGTGGTTTGCATGCATGTACAATGTTGTAGAAATCGCTAGGCGGGAGTCGGCCGGCCAACTAGGGACTAGGAAGTAGTCAGCCTAGGCGGGGAGTAGTCGGATTGAGATTTTTTATATGTAAATTTTAGAATTATACATACATCATATATATAAATACTCAAATATAAATATAATTAATCATAACATCCAAAATATGTTTTATAAGACAACATAATTGTTAAAATCTTCAAATACACATACTTCAAAGTTCAAATATAGAATTCTAGTTCATTAATAGTATAATTAGAATATTAGATGGATGTTCCTTGATCTTCTTGATCATATTGTTCAATGATTTCAAAGTACAAACCCTAATTTGCATCTTTTTGTCTTTTATTTTCTGCTTTTTAAGACCGCCTAGGCCGATTCCGGCTAAATCACCCCGATCACAAGCAAATCGCATCGGCAACCCTCCGATCAGCGCCTAGGCGCCGCCTAGCCGGCCGCCTAGGCCGATTTTTACAACACTGTGCATGTATGTACACATACACACACACACACACATATATATATATGTATATAAATATAAATATAAAAATACATATAAGCATTCATTTATATCAACAAGTGTTTGTAACAAGATTCATAATTCAAAGGTTTCATAGAAATGTCCGCAACAAGATTCATAACATTTAAAAGATTCATAGCAGTGTTTGTAAAAAGATTTATCAACAAGATTCGTAAATTCCGACAAATTCATAAAATTCAACAAGATTCATAAGATCAAACAAGATTCATATGTTAATAGAAACGTTCAGTAACATCTGTAACAAAATTCACAAGATTCAAAGCATTTTATGGTTGTTCACAACGGATAAAGTGTTCACAAAAGATCCTTAGTCTATACATACATACATACACACACACATATATACACACACATACATATATAGATGTATACATACACACATATATATACACACACACACACACACATATATATAATTGAAAATCATAAGTTACAGAGAAACATAACATAAATACATATACATAATTAAAACATAGAAGGTTATATAAATACATAAATAATAAATCATATAATTATATTCATAAAAGTTTATATAAAAACATAACATAATACATATATAAAAATTAAATCATAAAAGGTTATATAAAAAAGATAATCAAAGTCATAAATGGGCCGACCCAGGTTTCATATCGCTATTTTAACCGCTTTTTTATCCAAAACTATATCTATATAGAGGTAAATAGCGCCGCTAATAGCTGGACCAATACTTGTCACCGCTATTCTTTGAATGTCCGCTAACTACTATAGCGCCGCTATTAAATGCCCAGATTATTTCATAGATAGGGGTGGAGAAATGAAATTTCAAATAAAATAATAATATAAACATTTCCAAACCGGCTTGTATGCGCACACCGCTTTTCTCCATGAAAACACAAAGTGGTTCTAGCCAATGGGAAGAAAGCTTCATGATGAGGTTTATAAAAAGCCATCTCCAAAACTACCATTGGAGATGCTCTAATACTACAGGTTGATCACTCATAGGCAATGCAATGATTAAAATAAAGGTTTATTAGGAAAAACTACCTCTAAAGATGTGCTGCAGCGCTCATACATGGTATGAACTATGTTGAGAAAATGAGATATAACCGCAGAGAAATTGCCATAGATCACAGGCTGGGCCTTTATTGCATTAGTAACCTGTAAGAAAAAGTAATTAAATATCAAACTAATGAACAGCAAAGGTGATCACTGATTAGCCAAATTTACAAATCAAGAAATAAAGTTAAGAGCAGAATAAAGCAGACAATTAGGCATGCAGCAGCAAATTCACAAGCAAACAATGTGAGGTACTTCAGGGCAAAAGACAGAAAAGGTTGATGTGTTAAGATTATCAGGTACTGATTCAAGCATAGATCAACTGGACCTCTTAATAACTACAACATACAAAGGGATCAATAACTCGGTAAAAAAACTAACAAAAGTTTGACATTGTGTGTCGAATATGTTCTTTAATAGTAGGTTTTAAAGTAGATCAACATAACCATAAACCAAAACAATAACTATGTGCATCGAAGTCAACAGCAATATGAGGCTAGCTAATTGGTTAGGGTAAAAATGACCTCAACAACAATATATAAATGACCGAGAGCTACAGGTCCCAGCATTTTTCACCACAATGTCAGGTGTTACTTTTTCAGGAAATTGATGGTTGGTAAGAGAAAAGACGATCGAGCCCCTAGTGAACAACAAAGAAAAAACTATGAAAAACCCAAAAATAAAAAAAGAAAAGAAATGTATGCACTCCGAAAGATCCAAAGATTTATTTCACTAAAAAAGAAATAACATATATACTCTTGTGTTCCTAATTTTTTCACTTAAAAAAGATAGAGATCATTGTTGTTAACTCTCTCCAAAACATAAACTTTTAAGAGAAATAAAAACATAAAAAATTATTTCGATGCCAGAAGTATCGTTGACTTAATTTCAGAATTTCTTTAAGTTAATTTGTAGAAATGTATAATTGTAAATTTACAAGTCTTCATTTTCTTTCATTAACAATCAAGACTAAATCTTAACTTTCTTTTCTTTCCAATTCAACTCAAAAAGCTAAAAAGTTATTACACTTCTCTTTTGATAACTTTCAAACCTGAACCCCATAAATAAGCCGTAATATCATGAGACCAAGCAAACCAAGCATACACGAATAGAAAATTGATGGCCTTCTAATTTTCTGATTTTAAATTTCTGATTAAATGATATTACTAAATTTTTAATATTTGCTAGGTTGAGATTCTAGAGTCTAGGCCCATTATGATCTCAAATAATTTTAAATTTTATTATTTGTCACAAGATTCAACCTTTTCATGTATACCTATTGTCATTTGGTAATGATTAATGATCAATTATGAATATAAGTTCTTAACACAACGTTCCAAATTCGTTCTAATCTAGTGAATCAAATTAGACTACCAGGAGGTTACTTGAAAGTGAAGAAGAACAAAGAAAATACAAAAATTCAGAATAGATTTTGAGAAACTTAGAGCATCTGTAGTCGAGGACCTTAGCGGTCGTTATAACTTCAAAATTTTTTTAGTTCTTTTCAATTTTATTAAATAATCCACATTAGCTATTTTAAAATACAATCGTAAAAAACTAACCCTTGCAATGCTAAAAACCTCATGATCTTTACTACTTGTGTATGCATTTAGTAGGATTTGCCCTTTCTATTATTTATTCATTTACAAGGACTTGTCCTTTCAAAAACATTTGGTCTTCCATAAAAACTATAGAGACCTTCAAGCAATCACCTAGTACAAACATTTGGAATGAAAAAACAAAAGAAACACAACATTAATGATTAAACAGAAAGAAGGGCTCAGGTTGCTCAGGTAACCGCTCAGATTGACATGAATGTCAACGTTTCACAGAGCTTAAAAACTCTCAATTTCAAAATTTCATCATAGCAACCACGTCAAAGTAATCACTTAAAACGTCAACGTAAATCACAAAAGTTCAAAAAAAATTTTCAGAGGCCTGATATGAACCAGTGAACCCATTAACTGCAAACCATACGTGCATACCATAAGTTATTATTTCAACAGCCAAGTTACAACTGAATGTACAGAAAACTGTAGAGACCTCCAAGCAATCACTTGGCACGAACATTTGGAATGAAAAAACAAAAGACGTTCAACATTAATAATTAAACAACTCAGGTTGCTCAGGTAACCGCTCAGATTGACATAAATGTCAACGTTTCACAAAGCTTAAAAACTCTCAACTACAACTTTTCATCATAGCAACCATGTCAAATTAATCACTTAAAACTACAACTTAAATCACAAAAGTTCAAAAAAATTTGCAGAGGCCTGATCTAAAACAGTGAACACATTAACTGCAAACCATATGTCCAAACCATAAGCTATCAATTCAACAACCAAGTGACAAGTAAAATAGTTGAATGTACAGGAAACTGTAGAGACCTCCAAGCAATCACCAGGTACAAACACTTGGAATGAAAAAACAAAAGGCCCTCAATATTAATAGTTAAACAGAAAGAAAGGCTCAGGTTGCTCAGGTAACCGCTCAGATTGACATGAATGTCAACGTTTCACAGAGCTTAAAAACTCCCAAGTCTCAACTTCAAATTGTCATCATAGCAACCACATCAAATTGATCATTTAGAACTTCAATTTAAATCACAGAAGTTCAAAAAAAATCTGCAGAGGCCTGATTTGACCCAGTGAACCCATTAACTGCAAACCATACGTGATACGTCTATACCATAAGCTATTATTTCAACAGCTAGGTGACAACTAGAATAGTTGAATGTACAGAAAATTAAAAACGATGAACTCGGGTTCGCCAACCGCTCAAATCGACATGGTTAATAATTCATGGATGTCGGTGTGTTTAGTTATTGGAAATTCCTAGAACAAGTTTTCATTTGGGAATTTCCAATAACTGAAGACACCGACATCCATGAATTACTAACCATGTCGATTTGAGCGGTTGGCGAACCTGAGTTCATCGTTTTTAATTTTCTATACATTCAACTATTCTAGTTGTCAATAGCTTAAGGTATGGACGTATGGTTTGCAGTTAATGGGTTCACTGGGTCAGATCAGACCTTTGCAAACTTTTTTGAACTTTTGTAATTTAAATTGAAGTTTTAAATGACTAATGATTGAACTCTCAAAAATATCTCACTGAGGCTTTCATCATGGCAACCAGATCAAATCAACACCAAAAGCTATTTATTTCAATAGCAAGACCATGAAACAGAAAGGATGTGTACCCATTCAAATTTGGGGCTGTTTAAGTGCCGCCGTTTTTTGCCAACTTTTTAGCTAAAAGAGCGGCATTGTTGTTTATACAGGAAGAAAAGTTACACTTAGATGGCGTTTGGTTTGTTGGAATCTGTATGAAGGAATTAGAAACCAACAAGTAATTGGAACCCCCCTTGGAATGTGAAGCGTGTTTGATTGGCAGGAAACAAAAAGATAGAAAATATTTTATGGGCACTCCAACTATGCTCTCCAGTACCCCCCACAGCGCATGAAGCCCAGCGCCCCACCAGCCCCTTCACACCTTACACAGCGCCCTCCAACGGAACTTTTTTCCTTCGCTGTTTGGAAGGAATGATATTTTCCTCCATTGAAGAAAAATCTCATTTTGTAAGGAACCCAACTCCTTTCGCTTGGTGAACCAGACACAGTAAAATTTTAAGTTAATCGGAAATGGATTCCAATCCCCTACAGAATCAGGCAAACCAAACGCCCCCTTAGCCCCTACAGAGCAGCTGATTTAAACAGTTGAACCAAAAAGTCAGAAGCCACCAAGACACATGGTCCTGTCAGTCGTTATAACTGTTGTTGTATATAACCCAATCAAAACCGAAACAAACAGGTGAACTAGATTAACTGTGAGTTTTTGCGAAAAAATATCTTTTTTTCTAAAAGAGGGGGGAAAGAGCAGCCACGAGGAATCAAAATAGTCGCATAGTTCGCAGTTCGCTTCGGTACGGGAACACGGTTCGCTAGGTAGGCTGTATCTGGTACGGAGGGGGTAGGTTCATTTTGGAACGCTCCGGTACGATGTACCCAATTAAAAAATAGAAATTTTAAGGCATATTTAATTAAAATAATAGATTTAGGAACAATATGTTAAGAAAAGAAACAACTTCTTGAAATCCAAAACAATACATATTCAAAACAAGAACTTCAAATCAAAACAGTACATAATAAAAACAGAAACTTGAAATCCAAAACAAAACAATACATAATCAGTGTAATACTCTACCCGCTGCCTTTTTCCAATGTTGCTGTGTATTTCCTAAGAGTCGCTCTAAGAGTCGTTGTTGTGATTTCCTAAGAGTCGCTGTTGTGTATTTCCAAAAACCGTTCTGTATTTCCAAAAATCGTGACGATTTGACCATCGATTGAAATCGAATTGATCATCGATTGGAATCAAATTGACTAACGATTGGGATCGATTTGACCATCGTACTGATTATCGATCCGGTGATCGTTTGGAACGCTTTCGTTCCGCGATTGGGAACGAAGCGATTGGAACGGGATTCGCGGCATTCCTAACGAATTGTGTGACTATGAGTCAAAGCATAGCCAATGCTTTCATGGTCATGGATAATTTGTTACGAGTACCAAAGTAACCAATAGTCCAAGTCTCCCAAGCATCACAATGGTAGTCACACTAGCATTGAGGGAACTGCAAGAAACCAGGTAAATGCTTTTTATCTGAAGGGTTCACCATGCAAGAGATTGACAAGAATGAGATCAGTCAAATGGTTGCTTATTATTGATTGTGCAAGATCCAAAACATTGAACGGCTGTACTAATGTACTACACTAAATCCTTCTAATGGTTGTCCAAACTTTTGGGTAATAATTGGTCAGATGGCAAAACAAAACCGTTCGACAACAATAATGAATGGATATCACTCACATTTTTAAAGCTACTAGTTTTCTTTCATACGCAGGCAATTTTTTGGTTCATTTAAGCAACAGATAGTCTAGATTTGGGTAGTAGGTTCTTTATTTCATTCTATTCCTCAATAGAGCCTTTTTTATAATATATATTCCAACACAAACTTGTTGTATTAGCTAATAACATGAACCTATTTAGAAATTATTTGATAATACTTCACTGTATTTGATAGCTTTGATGCGCAATGCAACAGATCTATTAAGTCTATCAAATACATTTCATGATATTCAGTAATTTTGTAGACACTTACAATTATTCTTGTCAACTCTTCATTCTCATGACCGTATATAGCACATATATCTAGCAGCTTAGGCAAGTCAAGCAACTTTTTGTCCTGCAAAATGACTACATAATATATCTAGTAAATGAGGATGCAATAGTATATTAATTGTGAACAAGTTCGTTGCTATCATAATCAAATGTGACATATAAAAGCATCCATACATATATTTCCAACCTCAATATGTCACGATTATTGATAAAAAATTTACAATTCTCATTAATCAGATAAACATGTAGTATTCCTTAAGATGATCACCAACAACTATAACTCTATAAGAAAGAAATAAAACATTCTACCAAAGTACCAAGCTATCAATTCACATACCTATTGTTTTTGAACCAAGGCATGAAGATGATAAAGAGCACAACTCAAAGAACTTATAAACTTATAGTGTACAGCAGTCAGTGGTATACTTGGGAGTATATCATTGCATTTGAGATGATTAATAGTTGTAAATCTTGGATACCATATAACTAACAGCAGACCAATATATATCACTTTCAATTGCATATCACCAAATTTTACAAGTGGACAACTAGATATGTTGCTCCAATGCAAAGTTGTACATTTATGTTCTTATAAAACTAAAATGGAAAAGAGTAACCAACTAAACACACCTGTGTGATCTTTTGCACTTAGAATATCAGAAGCCTTGGCACCGGGATGACGATTTGAAGATCTTCACAAAGAAAGCCATGCAAACATGAAGTAAATGACTTCAACATTGTGGTGAAAATTAAAAAATGGGTCTAAACATACATGCGATAGAGAATCATAAATACGCGTCGGCTTAGCTCATGCTCATCAACAATCACTCCTGCAACTATTCCCTTGGCTCCACGATAAGGAAAGTCATACCATCTACTTCTAAACTTTAAGAAACTTTCCAGAAAAGCATGAAGAGAAGTATCACTAGCCACTGACGACATAAAAAAAGCAGAAAAAACAAATTAAGTGAGAACTTATAAGTAATGTGTTTGCACATAAAAATATGATGGGCTATATCAAGGTATTAATAGTGACACTACGAAACAACCTACGTTTATATCCCATTCAAATAGATTAAATAGAAAAAAGGGGGAAAGGACATTACTCGATTGATAGTTGATGAAGAGCAAGCATATATCTAAAAAAAAGCGACTATCAATTTCAAATTTTCAATTAAGCATCCAACAACATAGCCCAAAACCGTATTATACTTTTTCATACATAAATAGCATTACAAACTTGTCATGTTGCATTGTTAGCATAATTTTTCGCACGTAATGTAGCACTACCGATATAGTATTAACTAAAATCTTTTAAAAGAAGCGGTATGTGTATGCGTAAAATAATGGCTTATGAAATGGCAAACTTATGACGTCTTTTGATAAGAACTAAACTAGGAATATTGTAGATGAAGAGATTGTAGAGAAATTAAGTATGATTCATTGATTAAAGAAAGGAAAATGCAAATCAGAGAGGATCCAACCAAAGTGGAGACCTTCTGCCCAAATTCAGGAGAGAATAGAATTCTCCCTGCCCAAGCCTAACAGCCGAATAACAAACAAATTCACACCTCCCTCTCTCTGCCTTCCTCTCTCTATATATAGTACTAATCTAAAGTAGACATAGTGATGCAGCAGACCGGGCCTTAGAATACTTGGAGGCCCATGACCACATTGGCTCACTAAAATGGCCATAACTTGGGCCTCGGGTATCCGATTTGGGCTTATAATATATCAAAACGACCGTATGGACAGGCCCGACGTGCTGGCAAACAGCCGTAGGCGGTTTGAGCCCTGCTTTTCGCCCAAAAAGGCCCCGAAGACTACTTAATTTGCATTTTTCTATTTTTCTTTCAGTTTGGACTTTAGTTTTTTGGCCCGTGTGTTTGGCCCATTATCATTTTGGCCCGTTAATGTTTTTCTGCTTCTTTTTAGTATTGTAATGTGTGAACTTGGATGGTCACTTCCAATTTTTACGAAACTTCAGTTTTCTCTCCCAAATTTGTGTTCTTTGTGTGAACCAATTTTGAAGGCCAAATTCGCGGTATTCCTGTGAATCAACGTGAGTTTGGTTAAGATCTTCCGGGTATTCGTGGAATCAACGGATTATCTTTGGTTTTCTATTTGCTACGCTGCATCACATAGCTAACTCAATGGGCCTGTTACTAGGCCTGTTGGGCTGCTTATTATGAAAATGTCATATTCTCTATCAATCAATTGATAAGAACTAATCTAGGAATATTGTAGATGAAGAGATTGTAGAGGAATTAAGTATGATTCATTGATTATAGAAAAGAAAATGCAAATCAGAGAGGATCCAACCAAAGTGGAGACCTCCT
Organism: Centrapalus pauciflorus; assembly: GCA_020465985.1. Classification (NCBI taxonomy): domain Eukaryota; kingdom Viridiplantae; phylum Streptophyta; class Magnoliopsida; order Asterales; family Asteraceae; genus Centrapalus; species Centrapalus pauciflorus. The sequence continues at coordinate 307,796 of JAANYP010003048.1, forward strand.
GCCCAAATTCAGGAGAGAATAGAATTCTCCCTGCCCAAGCCTAACAGCCGAATAACAAACAAATTCACACCTACCTCTCTCTGCCTTCCTCTCTCTCTCTATATAGTACTAATCTAAAGTAGACATAGCTAACTCAATGGGCCTGTTACTAGGCCTGTTGGGCTGCTTATTATGAAAATATCATATTCTCTATCATTTTTCACCCAATTACCATTACATTTTACATATATAGGTTCAGTAAGAGTCAACTACCAAGATTGTCTCTCTAGTTTAATAGAAATGTTTGAGTTCTACATGCAATTTTCCCACGTATGGAACTCACAAATGCATTATCTGTAACATCCTTGTTTGTACTGTAGATCCACTCAATTATCCTCCTATTTCAATATTAAACTATCAAAGTGGACATGCATATATGGTTGTAAGGATCCCACTTTCGTTGTGTTCTCTTTGAGGGAAAAGGGAAGAAAATGGAGGGGGGAGGATGGAATGAAGGATTATTAAATATTGATTGTGTTCTTCAACCCATTTTAGGGAGGAAATGGGGAGAAACAGACGAAAATTCCCCTGAGTTCTATCCGCCCAAAAAAGGCAAGATAGAAACTAGAAAGACAATCGTGCTTCTTTTTTTGTCATTATTGTATTTCAATTCACTTACACAGCCAACATAATTTGCAAAAGAATACAAAAAATATATTCCAATTGCCATATAATTGTCAACGAGCCAAGAAAACACTCCACTCAAACCATCTTCGCAAATTTCTCTTACATTATCTAAAAAATGCTAATTTTTGCATTTTCACTAGTATGTTATTGTTAAAGAAGACACGCCAAGTACAAGAGTTACTTCCAGAATGCTATAGCTCATATAAGTTCCATTCTAGCAACATGTTGACTTCCTTCCCCGTAAAAATAATCTTCCTCTGATCACATACATGGACTTGCAAGCAAACGATTCAATGAACCAATTTTATTGCTTTTTGATTTACGAAATTAAAAATAGAAGCAATAAAAAAAAAACCATATGCAACAAGTGATGTAATTGAAGCATTCAAACGAAATTAAGAAATTGTAAAAACCTTCAGTCCAAAAATCCTTGGGCTTTAACTTGAGCAAGCGAGAACACTCTCTATTCAACAAGTCAACAACTCCTTGAGATTCCACAGGATCCAGAGCCCCATCCTCAGCGCCTAGACCCGCCGCAACCGCCTCGTCCTGTGGCAAGTAATTTACGAATTTACCAATTCCACCATCACCTTGGATCCTACGGTTACCACTGGAACTAGTACTAATACCAGATGAATATGATTGTTGCTGGTGCTGTTGTTGTCGAAATGAATCAGATAGCATTGGCTTAGAGTTGAGATTTTGAGGTCTCTGTTGTTGGATTCTGTTTGGCAAACCCTTGCTAGAGTATCGTTGATTGTTCGACATTGCAAGACGTGGTGTGTGAGTGATAGATACTCTTTTACTGTGTGTTTTGTTTAGGGTTTTAGGTGATGATGAAAGACGATGCTTGATGAATGCGAGAGATTTGGAGGTGTACAAATAGAGAGAATCAATCGATTACATGTGGAGACTGGTGACCGAAACGCCGCCCTACCAATGCGGTGGAAAACCTTTGGGCTTTGGCAATTATTTAGGTTTTAAGAAAAGGGAAAATTGCATAAAATAAAATTCTATCTTTGTAACTTTTACCGATCCTAAAATTAAAAAAAAAATTGTAAATTTATCAATTATAATAACTAACAGATTATATAATGTCAACCATTATTAAAATTGATAAAATTATAAAATGACGTTTCTATTATACGTATATGTGTAAAGTTTGTTTCAAAATTGATAAAAGTTACAAACGTGGTTTTTATTCCATGCAAATATCAACAATTAAGTTTTGATAAATATTATTCAAAGTTGCATAAAAATGTTTACCGAGTTTTAAAACAAACTCTAAACATCTATACGTAGAATAGAAATGATGTTTTACAACTTTATCAATTTTTTCTATCCATTTTGTCTTTAAGAAAACAATTGTAGGTTTATATATTTTTAAGATAATGTTTTGGAAAACATGAACATGGTGCACAAAAAAAATAATTTTTTTATATTTACGTGAATATAAATAATGTAATGTTATTTGTAAAAAAAAATTGCATACATTCACACTTTTAGCATCTTAAAAGTAATGTGAACGTGAAAAATTCATGTGAACATGCTTAATGTGAACATACGTTCACAACGGCATAGTTCATGTGAAAATGCACGTTTCACATAGTTCTAGCGTATGTTTATCTGTAATTTTTAATAAGTATTCTTGTATCGTTAGTTTAGTCAATATTATGAAAAAAAAAATTCAAAAAATGGTTTTAAGTGAGTTACCTTTCTGTTTTCTCCATACTCATTTGAACATATACACACACACGCATGGTTGGTATAAGTATTTAAAAAATACAGAATATTGTGCGTCTGTGCGTACATGTGAACATACGGGTTTCGGGTGTCTAGAGGATTCTAAGGCTTAATCACTCATTTAAAATTTTTTATATACATGTATTAGTCGCTTATCATTCTTCTAAATTATTTTATTAATAAGTCTTTATTTTAAATGATATAATTATAATTATTAAATATTAAAATATTTAGATTTTCATTTGCTTTGAATTTCAATGATATCATATAAGGTGTAGATAAATATGGTTTAAATGTTACTCCCCGTCTCAAAATAAATGTCTACCTGTCCTTTTTAGTTTATCTCTAACAAATATGTTCAATTCCTATAAATAGTTAGCTAAAACATTAAACCAATAATATATCCAAGTATCACCTAGGAATTATATGATAATTGTATAAACTATAAAGCATTAAACATCCATAATCAAGTCATACATAGAACAAGGAGATACATTTGTCTTCATACCAATATGCTACAACAGAAGTTCTTAAAGTGTTCAATTCCATACTCGGTGGTTAAATCTTTCCAATTAAACATATATTATATAAAACTCACCCTAAACCATTCCTTGCTTACAGCATACCGAATTATAGTGAGATATGTTTGAAATACTCTATACGTCTTGTAAGTTTCAACTATTTGATGTTCCATCTTAGCATTGCTTTTTCATGAAAAGATAGTCAATTGAGAGTATAAACATAAGGCTTAGTGAGTAGCAAGATTATGTATCTCACATATATTTCATGTAAAGTGTGTGTGTACACACACACACACTTCTTCATTCTCATAGCACGTTTCCAACTTCTTCATGTCTCACAGGCGTGTTATCTTTAACATATCATCATTGAGACATTGACACTTAATTTGAATCCACGAGTCGTTAATTAACATATCAATATTCCTAGTGAGGATTTACCACCTGTGGGAGCGACCCCTTCTTTAATTGTTAACGAAATTACTTCTCCATGCTCACATGGAGCACGATCCCAAAATAGTGCTTCATACTCTCAAGGAGTGTGTTCTCGATTTACACTACTTCACACCTTAAAGGGTATGTTACCGACAACCAAAGGATATTGACAAGAATAGTTACATAAATTTGTGAATTTAATTCAAGCATGTAGTATTAGAAGTAAGGGAAATTTGCATACAAAACCTCTAAATTAGATCATTTTTGTGATTAAAACCCAAATCATTATTCATTGCATAAAAAACCTCCAAACTAAAACTTATAAAATTTGGGGTTTTCTTTCATAGATGACTTGTAACTGGTTTAGCGGGTTGCAACTTGATGACATGACAATTTTTCAAAAATATTTTAGCGTTAAAAACCTCCAATTTGTCAGTTTTTTTCCAATTAAAACCTCAAACCATATTTCATTATACAAAAACCTCAAACCAACAAAAAAAATTTAAAAATTTGGTTTTTTTCAACAATTGCATTTTGATGAAGTGAGTTATTATTAAAATTTTGTTTATCAACAAAGAACTCGTTCTCGACAAACCCCCTCCTCTGGCTGATCATATTCAGAAGCTAAAATAAAACATATATAAACGAAATCGAACACAAACGAAACCTAAAAATGCAACTCGTGAACACAATGTCCGAAACCTTTGTATCGAGATGACCTGATCGATGAACATAAAACTATAGTCAGACGCATCCTACACAAACAAAATGTGAATCAGAGCTTAAAAATTGGGAGTTCGAAAAAAAACATAAATGGTTTTCAAATAAACAAACTCATAAACAACGATGAAGAACCTTAAGCCAAATCGAAAATACAACCTTGAACACAAACTCAAAAGGGGTGGAGTCATCCGAGTCGCCGAAAGTAGAGAAGATCGAAGGGAGGAGGTGAATGTGGTCGTTGGTTCAGAGTGAGGAAAAAAACTAGTTAAGAGTTTTAAACGAAGAAATCACAAGCTTCGAGGTTTTTTATTCAAAAAATTCAGTTTAAAAATACACATGTAGTACCACGTAAGTGTCACGTAAGTTGGGTTTGCTATGTGAATGACACATAAGCATAGCAACATATTATAACCGGTAACACTCTAAATTAATAAGATTTTACGGGTTGAAGGTTTTTTATGCAATGAAAAATAGTTGGAGGTTTTATTCGTAAAAATGGTTCAATTTTAAGGGTTTTTTTTAGAAAATTTAATTCAATTTGAATATCAAAATATAACCAACTTTCAACAGAGTCATATATGATATATGCCAAGTAAATCATTGAATGGGATATGTTTCAATGAACATCTTATAGAATGTCAAAAATTAATTTAGTACTCATAGTGTGATTTTTAATGTCCAATGACTCGAATTCTCTAATTTTATCTCGAATTGATCCTCAGTATTTAACATTTTCTCAATATAGATATAAGCCCCACCTAAATATTTATTCTTTGTTATGTTCATTTGTCCAAACCGAAGCAATCAATTATGGTGCAGAAATATCTACTTTAATTTATGTGAACTTTGCTATAATTCAAACCTTTGGACCTTGTAATAACATCCCAAGTAATTAAAGTGACCATTCGTGATTGAATACGAAAAGTGAAACAATTTGTATAAAATGTTTTGACTTGTTGATCAGTCAGCATTATCGACTTGTCGAGCCGACCTGATTTTTGTGTATCACATTTGGGCAGTGTATCTTGATTTAGCAAATCATGGGGTTCGACTCAATGAGTTGGCATCTAATGACATAATCCAATACAAGAAGGTTACTCAGACTCGACGACTCGTGGGGTTTAAATGGACGAGTCACCTGCATATATACACTTGCAGTCAAGCAATGAGTTTTTAACAAACATGACCAAAACTGTAATTTATCGAAACACCACTTTGGAAAATTGTTTGTATGCACTTTTGTAACAATTCTAAGCCATTGTTCAAATAAATTTGGCTCGTTAAAGTCCCGTTAAAGTGACTTAAGTCAATTTTTGACCGTATATAAGTCAATATTTACCCAAAATTTTTCTAATTTCAATGAATGAGGTCAAATTACATTGTTAGGAAAAACAAGATCATAAACGGAATTTAAGCCAGGGATGTTACATAACCTATAATCTATCTATACTATTAAAAGAGTAACTATACTCATTTCTGGTGAAGCCACGTGTCGTCACCATGAATCGACACGTGACAGTTATAGATTTTAAAAAGAATAAAGAAATTTAAATCAAATCTATCCAAATCTAATATAATCCACTTATAAATTCAATTCAAATCAAACAAAATCTAATACTCTACTAACTTATTAATTAAATCTATCCAAATCTAATATAATACACTTTTAAATTCAAATCAAATCTAATAATCTACTAACTTATTAATTATAAGATAATAAATAAAAGTTTAAAAAAATATATATAAGAAAATAATAATTACTCTTCATATATATTTAGAAATATACAAAAGTAATAGGTTATAATAAATAATAATATCACCTTATATACTTTTGTTTAAAAAATAGTATTTATATCTTTATCTTTTTATTTATTATATTTTATATATATTAAAAATATCCGCGTAATACGCGGGTAATAAACTAGTTTTATATGATTCCAATTATATTATTGATTATAGGTTTAAAAGAATTGATTTTTTTTGTAAGTAAGCAATATTTAAAGGTAAAAATTTCATTTGATTGATTAAAAAAATTATAATTATTATTAATTCTAAGAACTATGTGTTTCATATTTTTTTTAGATAAAATAAAATATTTTTTATGTTTAAAAATTAAAAATATATATGAGTGCGCATGTGACTTATAGACGATCTCATAGACTTGAAGTAGATAGAGTTATCAGATTAAATCTTAAGATAGGAGAGAATTTTAAACCGCAATATATATGTTTGTATACATCAATTCTTCTATATATGCAAATCAAATTGCGATATTTCATGCAATAAACAAGAACAAAGCTTTCAAATAAATAACCCGTCTCAAATTTTGATAAAAAAAAATCACTCAATACAAAATTTTATTATTAAATATATAAATAATCAAAAACCATGAGAATTACTTCCCATGACCAGAAAAATCATGAATTTCATACTTACAATTAATTAGTCAGAATATTAATGTATATATATATATATATATATATATATATATATATATATATATATATATATATATATATATATATATATATATATATATATATATATATATATATATATATGTTTCATCTTTATAATTAAAAAATTTATAAAGTAATTGATCAAAATGGAACATAATTTCCTAATTTTGAGATTGTGAAAGCTTCTGATAGAGACCAATGTCCATCCCATTATATGCTATCGGAGCATACATCCACATGTCATCGGAGCTCAACAACTGCAGATCGATGAAAGTTTGGCAATCGAATTAATCATGTATTCAATTAATATCAAAATTGGGTGCATAATTCACATTTAAACATAACAATATCGTAGCATTATATGTTTTATATGTGAATTATAAAACAAAACAATATCAGAAAACATTATTAATGAATCTTAATTAATTACCTTAATTTGAAGCTGCAAGAATTTTACATATTGGACAGCTTCTTCAAGCATTGTGCTAATGTCAACTTTCGTCCCATTTGGTACCAGGTTTTGAAGGATTTTCAATCTCTCGTTTATCCTCTCTCTTCTTTTCTGTAATTAAACAAGAAACATTAATTAATTTCGATATCATTTCATAAGAAGATCGAACACAAGATCGATCGACTTTAGTTTACAAATTAATTAAAACCATTCTTGGTATAGTAGTAATTAATTCAAAGATCGACGTACAGTACTCACCCTTGCATAGAGGCTTTGGGGATCAGTCGCTGCACCTCTACCCGCTCTCGTTTTCCAGTTTGAGTTTACTGTGCCTCCATTCGAATCTTGACAAGGATTCACTTCATCCTCAGAACTGCAAGAACTTGAACTCATGATCGGCGCATTCACATCTCCTTTGTTATTAGTCTCTTCTCCATCAATCCCATTGTCATTTACAGTATCAGTCATCACCTTCTGTTTCTTCTTTGGCTGCACTTTCTTCTTATTTTTCTGTCCAGAAGGTAAGCATTGACAAAAAAAAATTAATAAAACTTATTGTATGAATTGAATGTGATTGAAGATATTAATTAAATTAGTTCCACAACCTCACAATAACTACATAAAATACTAATTAATTAATACTCACATTATCTCTTGAAACCCTAGTTTTTTTGTTCGGGTTCTTATCGGGTATTTCATCGACTTTTTCTTTCATTGAATTTGGTGACGGCACAGGCATTTCGATTTTCCTTTTGGCAGGGGTATGCTTGGGCAGATCAGCAATTGGCTCAGATTGATCAACTGAATTATCTATATCGGCATCTTTTCTCAAACATAGAATTTCTTCCATTGAATCATCATAAAAAGCTTGGGCTAGTAGAGAGGAGTTGTTATTGTTTTCGTCGAAAAGATTGGCTGATCGATGATCGCGCACACCGTTTGTTGGTAGAGGTATAATATTAGAAGATGAGTAAGGAAAAGAGAGTACTGAACCATCATAAGCAGCACAACTATCATTATAGTTAGTTTCTTGAGAGAGATAATGGTGGAAATTAGGGTTAACATTTTCAGATGCATAACACAAAGCATGATCGTTGTTAACTTCGGTCACAACAGATGAAACAACCAAAGGAGTTTCAAAGTTCAAATCACGATGATCTTGTTCGCAAGAAAATAAACCGTGGAAGGGAAAGTGATCGGAATCTTGATCAGCGGATAACATTGTGCTTAAACTTTCCCATTCTTCGTCGAAAAAGCTTCCGAAAGATTCCATCTTGTGAGAGAGGTTGGATTAAAAATTGAAGGGCTAGTGATCACAGAGAAGAAGATTGATAAGTTATGGTGGTTTGGGGAGATGGAGGAATTGAGAAACATATTTATACCCTTTATGAAAAATGTTAGTGAGGTTTGACTTGATTAATTAATTACTAATGATTCGATAGTTGGTAGGTTTTTTCTGCATTTAAAATAAAGAGTCCACTGTGGGACCTCCTAACTACCAGGCAAAGTACAACACACAACTTACACAAGGAAGATAGCTATGGTGGTGAATCTCCTTTTGTGTTTTTCTAATATCAAAATATATAAGTTTTTTCTTCTACAGATAACCGAATAATTATATTATAAAGTATATACATTGACTAGTTTAATTAAGCTTATAAATTAAAGTGTATAAAAATTTAACATAAGTGAAATAAATGTTTCATGGCAATGTGTTTCTAATATATCACCCTTTAAAATATAGATAAATCATAAATTGATTAGCTAGTACTCTAAAACATGAAAATCTTTATTATTTAAACACTTACAACCTAGCTAGAAATATTCATGAAAATTTAAAATTAAAACATATAAATATTGAATATTAAAAAAAATACATTAATAGTATGATTATTGTTATAATCATTATTTAACGGTATATACTTTTTAACAATTTTAAAATATTTTATAAATTTATATGTATTTAATAGGTATAATTTAGTATATTATGTTTACATTTTACTTATTTAATATTGTTTGTATAATCTTTATTTATATTTAATATATTTTAAAAAATTTATAAATACATAATAACTTTTTATACAGACATATAAATGACTATATATAATATGTAACTTGGATGGATATATATATATATATATATATATATATATATATATATATATATATATATATATATATATATATATATATATATATATATATATATATATATATATGGTTCCACAGCGTCCCTTGTGAAAGCCTGCGTATCCAGCGTCCCTGAATAGGCAAGGGTATTTTCGTAATTGCAGCGACCATTCACATTGCTTAAATTCATCATTCACATTAATCAATTGATCATTCACATTACTTAATTGATCATTCACAACACTTATTTAACTTTTATACTTCTGGTACACTTATTTGATCATTCACATTACTTAATTAACCATTCACATTACTTAATTGACCATTCACATTACTTAAATGATCATTCACATTACTTAATTAATCATTCACATTACTTAATTGACCATGCACATTACTTAAATGATCATTCACATTATTTAATTGATCATTCACATTAGTTAACATTGATGGTATGTAGAAGATGAAGTCTGACATTGTTGTTCTCGTCATTCATCAAATGTGAATGGACATTTACCTAATGTGAATGACCATTCACATTAGAAGATTGATCATTCACAAAACGTAGTTGACAATTAACAGGACTAATGTAAGGTGCTGATATTATTTCACCAATGTGAATGGTGAAATTTACTAATGTGAATGGCCATTCACATTAGCTGAATGATCATTCACATTGGTTGATGTTATTAATGTTTGATAGATTTGAGAATTTGAGCGTTACATGAATGACCATTGTTACTGTTTGTCATTAATCTTGTTACTGTTTGTTAGTAGTTGACGATGCACAACATACATGCTGTGCTGATATGGTACAACCAATGTGAATGGTAAATTTCCTAATGTGAATGGTCATTCACATTAGCTGAATGATCATTCACATTGGTTGATGTTATTAATGTTTTATAGATTTGAGAATTTGAGCGTTACATGAATGACCATTGTTACTGTTTGTCATTAATCTTGTTACTGGTTGTTAGTAGTTGACGATGCACAGCATACATGCTGTGCTGATATGGTACAACCAATGTGAATGGTAAATTTCCTAATGTGAATGGCCATTCACATTAGCTGAATGATCATTCACATTGGTTGATGTTATTAATGTTTGATAGTTTGAGAATTTGAGTGTTACATGAATGACCATTGTTACTGTTTGTCATTAATCTTGTTACTGTTTGTTAGTAGTTGACAATGCTCAGATTCACATGTTGTGCTGATATTATTTTACCAATGTGAATGGTCAAATAAGCAATGTGAATGATCATTTAAGTAAGGTGAATGATCAATTAAGTAATGTGAATGATCATTTAAGTAACGTAAAATGTTAATTAAGTAATGTGAATGATCATTTAAGTAATGTGAATGGTCCATTAAGTAATGTGAATGATCAATTAAGTAATATGAATGATCAATTAGTCAAATAATTATTTTGAATGATCAAATAAGTGTAAAAGAATTGTAAATAGTCAAATAATTCTTGTGAATGATCAAATAAGTGTTGTGAATGAATAATTAAGTAATGTGAATGATCAATTAACTAATGTGAATGATCAATTAACTAATGTGAATGATCAATTAATGTGAATGATGAATTAAGTAATGTGAATGGTCGTTGTAATTACGAAAATACCCTTCCAGCAAAAAAAAGGGGGGGTGGACGCGCATGGAATTGTATTTTTTGATCACAACCATTGATTTATTTAATCTTGTGGCTTTGGATAGGTACCCTTGGTACACTGGATTTTTGAAGGGACTCTTTTGAACCTAAATCTATATATATATATATATATATATATATATATATATATATATATATATATATATATATATATATATATATATATATATATATATATATATATATATATATATTGCATGCCGTTTATTTATGTATATTTATATAATAACAATTACCGATATTCATATAACAAAATAATTAATTGCCTATTATCGATCTCATAAATTAACATTACGAGTTAAGTTATACTAATAAGCTCATTGTGAAGATATAGAAGTTTTAATTGTCATTAAATTAATTATATTAGTTAAATGAGTTAATTACTTAATTAAGTTGGCTTTGCAAGATTTGATCTCGATCGATTGATTTTTTGTCCAGATGAAAGTATAATCTTTAGCAAGTTTGATTGAGATCAACAATAAAAAAAATGATTAAATATTAATTGCTTAATATCAAATCTGTAGTAAAACCGATGTGAATGCGTTGATCCACAAACCCAAGAAATCCGAATCAATTAGGACAATATTAGTTCAATGCGGAATAGGATTAATATGTATCCAACAATAATCAACCACAACGATAAAACCGTAAATGCAATAAAGTAAAAGAGACACAGAGATTTACGTGGAAAACTCAAAACGGGAAAAACCACGGGCGGAGGAAGCCGAGAATCAATCCACTATAAACTTGCAGTGTTTACAAAGCTTGATCAACGAGATTAGGATAAGCTTAAATGGTGATATGTGATTAGGGTTTAAGATAAACCTTTGTAGCCGCCGTCGCCGATCGCATACGAACCAAACGCAGAGACGAGTACCAAGTAATTTCAATTCTTTACTTTTTCAATTTAGGCCTCGAGAAACGTGAGAAATTAATTAAGTTTCATCAATTGACATTTTAGCCCCTTGAACTATATAATAATAGTCAATTTGAAGGCATAGTTCCACAATCTCCACCTTGACTTCAAAAGAGACATAACAAGAAACGTGTTCAACGATCACATCAGAAAACCAACAGCTTATCAAACTCCAAAACTCCATAAGAACCTGCAATCACCATATAGAGAAAAAATTGATTCCGAAAAGTAAAAAATACTTCCTCCACCAACGAGCCTATCAGGATCACTTGCGATCAGAAACACCCACCAAGTCCAAACATAATTTGAACTTGTTTATTGGAAGACTTTTAGTGAACATATCGGCAGGATTATCATTGGTATTGATCTTACTCACAACACAATCACCACTTGCTACTTTCTCTCGCACAAAGTGATAACGGACATCAATGTGTTTCGTTCGGTCGTGAAACATTTGATCCTTAGTCAAGAAAATAGCACTTTGATTATCACAAAATACCGTAGTAACCTTCAGTGTATCATCAATCTCTCCAAACAATCCCTTTAGCCAAATAGCTTCCTTAATAGCTTCTGTCACTGCCATGTACTCGGCTTCGGTAGTAGATAACGCAACTGTAGACTGTAACTGGGCTCTCCAACTTATGGCACAACCACCTAAAGTGAACACATACCCTGTGATTGATCTCCGTTTATCCAAGTCTTTGGCAAAATCTGAATCAACATATCCAAGCACTCCATCATTAGATTTGCCAAACTGTAAACACATAGAAGACGTACCACGCAAATAACGGAAGATCTACTGTACTGCTTTCCAATGTTCTTTCCCCGGATTCGCCATATATCTGCTCACCATGCTAACTGCATAAGACAAATCTGGACGTGTGCAAATCATAGCATACATCAAAGACCCAACGGCACTAGAGTACGGTACACGTGCCATATACTCCATATCAGTCTCAGTAGTAGGACTCAAAGCGGATGATAACTTAAAATGAGCTGCAAATGGTGTGTTAACAGGCTTTGCTTCATGCATATTGAAGCGTCGTAGGACTTTCTCAATGTAATTCTTCTGAGAAAGATGCAAGATCCTCGCATGCCTGTCACGCATAATTTCCATTCCTAATATCTTTTTCGCGGCTCCCAAGTCCTTCATTTCAAACTCAGCTTTCAACTGGTCTTTTATTTTCTGAATCTCCTTCATATCCTTTGCTGCGATTAACATGTCATCCACATATAAGAGCAAATAGACCACTGACCCATCATCACACTTCTTGTAGTAAACACAGCTATCGTATGTGCACCTTCTGAACTCGTGACTGGTCATGAAAGAATCAAATCTCTTATACCATTGTCTAGGAGATTGCTTGAGACCATAAAGAGATTTCTTCAACTTGCACACATAGTCCTCCTTTCCAGGAACTACAAACCCCTCGGGTTGTTGCATAAATATCTTCTCCTCAAGCTCACCATTTAAGAAAGCTGTAGTAACATCAAGTTGTTCTAACTCATAATCATTAGAAGCAACCAACCCCAACAATGCACGAATAGAAGTATGTTTGACAACCGGAGAATAGATGTCAGTATAATCAATCCCTGGAATCTGACTATAGCCTTTAGCTACCAACCGAGCTTTATACCTTGGTTTATCATTTGGATTAACGGCCTCCTTTAGCTTGTAGACCCACTTGCATTTAACTGGCTTTTTACCTTTTGGAGCGGGAACTAAATCCCAAGTACCATTCTTCTGCAAAGATTCCATCTCACTATGCATTGCAATCATCCATTCACTTGAGTCGGTAGACTTTATAGCCTCATCATAGCACATAGGCTCCAAATCTGACTCAATATCTGCAGCAACAGTAAGAGCATAAGCAACAAATTCAGCTTCAACATACCTTTTAGGAGGTACAATTTGTCTCCTCGGTCTATCTCTTGCAATGCATGGATCAGGAGCTTGTTGTTGTGAAGAAGATGAAGATTCCACAACTACATGCTCATTAGTCGAGGAAGACTCTGGTTGCTCAATAGTGTCTGAAGTAGTGTTAGGTGATACAAGAAACTCCACCTCAACTTGAGCCTTTTCCTTACTTGCTTTAGATGATTCCTCCATAGTAATAGACGGGTCATCAACTCGATGAATCATAGCGGTCTCGTCAAAAGTAACATCTCTTGAGATAATAACCTTTTTCAGCTCAGGACTCCATAGCTTGTATCCTTTAACCCCTAAATTGTAACCAAGAAAAGCACATTTAATTGCTCTCGGCTCTAATTTCCCATTGTCAACTCGTGCATACGCTGGACAACCAAACGGTTTCAAATCAGTATAATCGGTAGCTTTTCCAGACCATAAATCAAGAGGAGTCTTCTTCTCAATTGCCCGTGATGGTGAACGGTTGATAACATAACAAGCACTCGAAGCAGCCTCCGCCCAAAAGGACTTTGGCAATTTGGAGTGTGAAAGCATACATCGGACCTTCTCCATAATAGTGCGATTCATTCTCTCGGCTACACCATTTTGTTGAGGTGTGTGGACCACTGTGCGATGTCGAGTGATGCCTTCCTTTCGGCAATAGGCATTAAACTCTTCAGAACAAAATTCAAGTCCATTATCCGTACGAAGATACTTTACCTCCAAACCTGATTGTTTTTCAACCTGCACTTTCCAATCTCTAAAAGTAACAAAAACATCACTTTTATGCTTTAGAAAGAAAGACCATACCTTTCGTGAGAAGTCGTCAATGATAGTAAGCATATAAGAAGCTCCACCTTTCGAGATAACTTTCGATGGTCCCCATAAATCTGAGTGAATATAATCAAGCGGTCCTTTAGTGGTATGTATACCACTAATGAACCTCACTCGTTTTTGCTTGCCATATACACAATCTTCACAAAACTCTAGCTCCACGATCTTTTGACCTCCAAGTAAGCCTCTTCGACTCAATTCAGACATGCCATGGAAACTCATATGGCCGAGTCGAAGGTGCCAAAGACGAGACTGATCTGAATCTGATAAAGACTTTGAGACAACAGCTGCATCACCAGTAATAGTTTGCCCATCAAGAATATAAAGGTTTGAGGTTTTTCGATTTGCCCTGATAATGTCTGAACCATTCTTGAGCACCTGAATAACTCCACCTTTACCAACAAACTGATATCCCTTTTCATCAAGGGAACTAAGAGATAACAAGTTACGTCTGAGGTCTGGAACATATTTAACATTCCTTAAGGTTCGGATAACTCCATCAAACATACGGATCCTCACTGTACCCTGTCCGACAATCAAACATGTAGTATTATTACCCATCAAAACAGAGCCCTGATCAACTTTCTCGAATGTATGAAACCAACTTCTATTGGGACACATATGAAAAGTGCAACCAGAATCAAGTATCCATTCTTCTGTATGTTTTAAATCACCTCCAGAAACTGCTAAAAGTTCTCCGTCAGAACCAACCTCGACCACATCAGCTTCACCAGATGTACTACCTTGTTTACTATTTATAGCAGCTTTTTCTTTCTCTTTGTTCTTCAGTTTGAAACATTCATCAATCGTATGCCCCTTCTTATGACAGTAGTTGCAAAACTTGCGTTTGCCTTTAGACTTGGACCTTGTCTTACCTGAAGATGAGTTTTTACCTCTCTCAACTGTTCGACCTCTGGCATTTAAACCTTCGGCTTTCACATCACTTGAACCACCACCAATAATTTGTTTCATCTTTTCTTTTGAATCCAAAGCAGCTAAAACTTCATCCAATACAAGAGTGTCACGGCTATAAATGATAGTATCACGAAAGTGGCCATAGGATTCGGGCAAAGATGACAACAAAAATAAAGCCAAATCTTCATCTTCATACTCAACATCCATATTCTTCAAGTTACTAACCAACTCTTTGAATGTAGATATATGATCGGCCAAAGAACTCCCTTCATTCATCTTTAAATTGAATAATCGTTGCTTTAGAAGCAACTTGTTAGGTAAGCTCTTAGTCATCAATAACTGCTCCAATTTTAACCACAAAGACGCCGCCGAGTTTTCTTTCAACACATCCTGTAAAACATCATTTGACAAATGCAAACGAATTTGTGATAAAGCCTTTAGATCTTTCATCTCCTTTTCCTCATCGGACCATGAAGCGGGCATCCGCTCAATACCAAGAAGTGCCTTATGTAAATCCATTTGAATTAATACATCTCTCATCTTTACTTGCCACAGAGGAAACCTAGTGTTTCGATCCAACAACGGAATATCGTACTTCATCGAAGACATGATTAATCACTTGATAAAAATAATCCCAACAAACTAATATTAGAATCTTGGCGCTCTGATACCAATTGTAGTAAAACCGATGTGAATGCGTTGATCCACAAACCCAAGAAATCCGAATCAATTAGGACAATATTAGTTCAATGCGGAATAGGATTAATATGTATCCAACAATAATCAACCACAACGATAAAACCGTAAATGCAATAAAGTAAAAGAGACACAGAGATTTACGTGGAAAACCCAAAACGGGAAAAACCACGGGCGGAGGAAGCCGAGAATCAATCCACTATAAACTTGCAGTGTTTACAAAGCTTGATCAACGAGATTACGATAAGCTTAAATGGTGATATGTGATTAGGGTTTAAGATAAACCTTTGTAGCCGCCGTCGCCGATCGCATACGAACCAAACGCAGAGACGAGTACCAAGTAATTTCAATTCTTTACTTTTTCAATTTAGGCCTCGAGAAACAAACGTGAGAAATTAATTAAGTTTCATCAATTGACATTTTAGCCCCTTGAACTATATAATAATAGTCAATTTGAAGGCATAGTTCCACAAAATCAAATTTAATTACGATGAAAATATCATGTTTAATTAGCATATATATAGATCCAATTTAAGATTTTAAGCATTTGTTGTTTAATTTTATTTGGATTAAGATTCAAAAAATCAAAAGGGATACTATCCATCTGTCCAAACACAAAGTCAATACTTGATTTATAATGTCAAAAGGTTGATAATCGCATATAATTAATTAACTATAAGTGTATTAAAATAAAGGCGTACCATTTTGGAGTTACACAGAGAGTTTAATTATATAAATGCTTTTGTTAATAATATATATATTATAGATCAACATCTACTATAATTAAAACACCTTTTAAAAGTGGACTAATTAATTTGTAGGGTTTTTAACTTGTTAATATAAGGGATCAAATATAATAGATTGTTAATTAGAGGGTCTTGAGACTCTCAGCTCCAATCATTGGATGGTGACTAACACTTTTTTATTAGTTGTAAATAATTCTTAATTAAAATACTAATAAAGAAAGTAACTGAAATTTGAGAAAAAGAACTTTTTACTACATAATCTTTTAGAGGCAATATTTTATTATAAAATTGGTTAATGTTTGAGAAAACCCAATCAACTTTTCTCATTTTATCGATTAAGTCTCTAAACTTTTTCCAATTGTTTAAATCACTAAACTATGTTTGTCTTATTAAAATGTATAATTTTGACCAGAATTAGACAGTAAAATACAACTGATAAAACAAAAGGTTTATAGACTTAATCGCTAAAATATGAAAAGATTGTAAGATTTTTACAATATTAATCAAGTGAAAAAACTTAAAAAACTTGTTTGGTAACTGGTCAAACAGTTCAAATATACACTTTTGAATAAGACAAAAGTAGTTTAGATTTAAGGACTTAATCATGAAAATGAACAAAGTTGATGGATTTTTTTCAATACTAACCCTTATAAAAACAACAATTTACACATGTGGTCGATCGTAAACCGATAACCGAACTTGAAATTACAAACTCGAAGCTACACATGCAACTTGGAATACATAACTTTTTTCTAAAAACTAATCAACATTACCGATCAATACATAACTATTTTACTACGTATCGTAATTACTAGTTAGAATTTAACAAACTATATATGTTGTTTATTGTTTAGTAATGATCATGCTCCAACGTACGGGTTAAACAACCTTGTTCATAGCAAAAATATACTTATAAATATAGGATACTATATTGTTAATGCATATTGCACAAGTTTTCAATACATGTTTTGTAAACCCTGATTAAAAGGATTACATTAATCTTGTTATTTATTTTCATATTAATTTGTTATTGGCAGAAAATATACAATAATGTATATATGGATGATGTAATATGTATAGTAGGCAGATTTCTTCAATACTTAATTTATCGATAAGTGTCATATAAAATAACAATTAAAAGATAGAAATATATTAGGGTTGGACGGCCTCATTCTCAAAATTAGTAGGACATTACAACCGAAAGGAATGGTCTTTGTCCCCTCAGATGCCCAAAAACCTAATCCACACCTTGTGAAATTTGATTTCAGATGATCTTCTTCTTCAAGACGTGCATGGTTTCAATATATTTATGTATATACATATACATTGGTAACAAATCAAAAGTTAAAAACTTGTGATAACAATAAAAAATGTTATGTCAAAGAACAAATTTGTTGAGTCACTTTGTTATTCCATTACTCAATAAAAAAAACTTTAATTCAAAATGAGACCCATTAGAAAATATCATAATATAAGGTGGGTCCCAAAAATTTGTGGTTAAAATTGTTTTTTTATTTCTCACGAATATTTAATTTCTTATTGGAACTTAACCGTATCCTATATATATGATTGTGTTTCGATATGAAAACTCTTCAATTCCGTGTAAACATGAGAACCACTCTAAGACTTGTGTATTTAATGTATAAAAGTATGCATTTGATGTTAAAATTTATATATTTGATAAATTTATGCATTTCATTTAAACATTTACGAATGTCATGATAAATTTGTGCAATTTATGTATGAACTTATGCATTTGACAAAATCTGTGCATTTAAAGTTCAAATTTATACATTTAACAAGATCAATTGGGTACCATGTTAGACTGGGGTACGAAGTACCATATTAAATAAACATGTTCATTATGATAAAATGTTAAATTTCATGTAAAACTGTAATATATACATGTTCAAATATACATTATTAATTACTAGTTCACTTCATCTACATGTTTATTATGATAAAAATGATCTATTTCATACAAATAGTAATATGTTTAAAAGTGCAATATGCATGAACATGTGCATATTGCGCTTTTGCATTAAATATAACTTTTATCGTAATGAATATAAAAATGAAGTGAACTAGTCAATCGTATGCAATTTTGAACATATGTGTATTATACTTTTGCATGTCTAAGATTTTATCATAATGAAAATGTTTATTTAGCGTGAAACTTCGGTACCACAGTTTAATATAATAGTCTATGGATACACACATGTACATACATTGGTAACAAATTATAGCAAGTCTACATGGAATTAATCCGGACTATATATAAATCGATTTATATATATGGGGAGTTGACATCATAAGCCATATGATGGTTTAATTGATCGATCACTTGACCCGCATGAGAGGCCACAAGATGTTTATGCATATATTCGATTGATTACTTAACCTTTATGTAAAGATTCTATAATTAAGAGACACATGCATTCACAAGGATAATGATCATACATAATTAAATCTAGTTGCCATCGATGCCATATATGTTGGTAGGAAAACTTTATAAAATGAAACACACGATATACATGGACGGGTTTCATTTAACGATCATTATTAAACCTAATTGCTATCGATGTTATATATGTTGGTTGGAAAAGCTTAAAAAAATGAAACATACAATACACATAGACTAGTTTCATTTTCGATTTGCTGGATTAAAAGATCTTCATATCGATGATCAATGGAATCCAGAAACTTGTTAGTAGAATGTGCTTACAGTGATGCTGATAGGGCTGGTGATTCCATTGATCGTAAGTCTACTACTGGCTTTTGTGACTTTCTTGGAGATTCATTTGTTTGATGGAAGAGTAAGAAGTAGAATGTTGTTTCTCGCTCTTCTATTAAAACCGAGTATCGGGCTATCGCTGCTACTACTAGCGAGGTTGTTTGGCTACGCTGGTTACTTGTTGGCATGGGTGTTCGTTTATCTCAGCCTACCCCGATAAACTGTGACAAACAAAAGTGATATACAAATTGCTCGTAATTCAGTCTTTCATGAACAGACGAAACACATTGAGATTGATTTCCACTTCACTCGCCATCATCTTCAGATTGGATCTATTTCTTTGTCGTTTGTCTCTTCCACTCTACAAGTTGCTGATATTTTCATTAAGACGCACTTTGCTTCTTGATTTCGTTTTTTGTCTGACACTCTCAATGTTCATTGATGTGACATTGTGAGTTTGAGGGGGGATATTAGTATAATGTCAGACCCATTGGGCTTTTAGGGTTTTTGCCTTATTAGAGTTTTCTTTGTGTTCTATATATAGAGCTCTACTATTGTTAGATTGCTCATCTCATTGTATTATTTTCTTAAGTTTACATTATAATAAAATACTAATCATTTGGGTTTATCTATTTCATCAAAACTTTCTTTCACTTCTAGTTAGGTTTCCATATACAAACTTAATAACGGTTGTCATAAATGTTGGTGGTAGCAGTAGCCTTTATGCTAGCTTTACTCTTTTCCTTAGTTTTTTTAACGCAATCGTCTCTTGAGAGGCAATAACACTTTAGATAAAACAAATGATCGTCAAGACATATATAAGAATATTCATGAGATCGATGCTTCAAAGTTCAAACTTATTGACATACAAGGTTTGGCGTTTAAGGGTTACATAAATACATCATATCATACACGTATGGTTTTTCAAAGAATAATAGAAATAATAGATATTTACATAAGTAATCAGATTCAAGAATCAAGAGATACATAACACCATATATAGAAAATTGAACGAAATGCAACAAGTTGGATGCATACTTATATAATTCCTTTGATTAAATATAAGACACCAATCAAACACACAATCAAACTTACCATTTGATAGTTAAAGTAACATGTAAATTGAATACCACATAATAATATATAATATAATAAATCGATCAGTCAAATAAAATAAAGATAAATAATAACTAAATATTATCTTAACATTACATATGTCGCCCATATCATATAATAAAAACTTGATCAGATTACTTGAGTAAAAATATATATATAATAGAAGAGATGAGTTGTGTGTGAAGTGTGAACATGCATCCGTGGCATCTGACATTGATCGACAACAAGCTAGCTATAGCAGCTGTGATATCTTTGTAACCAAAATACAATATGAAAGTAAACTAGCGAATGATGAGGTTTTTAAATATTTTTTATCCTTAAATTCAACATTCTTTTTCATCTAAATATATCTAACATCCAGAATATACATACATATATATATATATATATATATATATATATATATATATATATATATATATATATATATATATATATATATATATATATATATAGGGGTGGGTTCAATGGAGAACCTTATGCATCGAAGAACCTTGGAGAACGACAATGCATCGCTTGAAAAACTGAAATGCATCACGTAGAAATCGATGCATCACGCGGAAATTTGATACATCAAGTGGAAATAATGTAAAAATCGATGCATCACTCGAATAGCTGATGCATCACGTGAAAATAATGATGCATTATGGGGGAATTGTGATGCATTTGTGTTGGTGCATGGAGGTTCTTCAAGGTTCTTCGATGCATGGAGGTTCTCCATTGAACCCACCTCTATATATATATATATATATATATAGGGGTGGATTCAATGGAGAACCTTATGCATCGAAGAACCTTGGAGAACCACAATGCACCACCACAAATGCATCACAATTTCCCCGTAATGCATCATTATTTCCACGTGATGCATCAAATTCTCGAGTGATACATCGATTTTTACATTATTTCCACTTGATGTATCAAATTTCCGCGTGATGCATCGAATTCTACGTGATGCATTTCAGTTTTTTTAGTGATGCATTGTGGTTCTCCAAGATTCTTCGATGCATAAGGTTCTCCATTGAACCCACCCCTATATATATATATATATATATATATATATATATATATATATATATATATATATATATATATATATATATATATATATATATATATATATATATATATATATATAGACACACACTTACTAATTAAAAACGTTAGCATTCATTACATAAAGACATACTTAACTCTTTATATTAGTAGATTTGATTATAATTGGAGGTAAAGATACATATTGGTTGTGCCAAACGGTAAATGCTTACAAGTTGATTTCATTCGATGATAAACAATGATCCTATAAATCGGTTAAAACCGTAAAATTTTGTTTATTACATTTCTTTTATCATTTCATTTCATCGGACCAATCACAACCTTAATAACTTTTGTTTTTTTTTTACACGAAACAGGAAATTGTATCATGTGAAAATTGTATGAGAGGGTGTTTGGTTTTGCGTTATGAATCAGATTGTCAGCTTATTACGTTACAATAACGCAAATAATTAGTTTAAAGTGTTTGGATTGCATACGTTAATAAGTGATTATTTGCGTTTAGCGTTAATCTTACCACACTTTTTCATAAGTTAAAAATTGTAGCTTATTTGCTTCATAAGTGATTATTTGGTCATTTTACAAGTAAAAACGCAAATCCAAACACTTTAAAAACTGATTATTTGATAATTATGATAACAAACAGCAGAAGCTAAACCAAACACTATATTTCCTGCAGAACTTTTTGTTACAGCTATTATCTGATTATTAGTTTCCAAAACGCTACAGCATTTTTTCAAACGCAAATCCAAACACCCTCTGAGATTATAGATGATTCGGATGATCTGAACCTAGCCGTTAATTGACCATTCACCCCACGTACCCATTCATTCAGCCGAATTCTTCGCATAAATATATAATAAATGGTACAAGTTAATTTATAAATTATAAATTATAAAAATATATATACACATTACAATCCCATCCAAGGTTTTACTAAGCCATTGGGAGTTGCACCGCACGATCCCTCTCTCTCTATGTCGGCTGCTTCCTTGCAACCTTTTCCTTTTAATTTATATATACGCCCATCCATATTTTATTTACTCTAAAAAAATATATTAATCTTTATTCTTTAATTAATTAATGCCATGTTTTTATTAAACAAACGTGATTTCATGTTTTGAAATTTTGTTCATTAACATGTTTTAATTAACATTATAAAGATGATATATAAATTTTACGTACATTCACACATTCTAAGTGCATGAAATCATTCATCACATAAATGTACGTTCACACAAATGCAAAATCATGTAAGTGTACGTTCACATCATTTTTAAGGAGTTAGGAGATATGAATGTATGTGAAATTTACATGATATTTATAATGTTATGCTATAGCATATTTATGAAAAAAAAAAAATTTAAAACGTCTTTTTAAAATTGGTACTTTATAGTTCAGTGCATAATGAGTGGTACTCAATCTCTCAAACCATATATATATGTATGTGTGTGAGTTCATTTGAGAACCTCTATGTATCGAAGTAGCTTGGAGATTAACCACAATGCATCGCTAGAAAATCGTAATGCATCACATGGAAGTCGATGCATCACGCGAGAATTTGATGCAACACGGGTAAATAATGATGCATCACGCGATAATTGTGATGCATTTGTGGTGGTGCATGGAGGTTTTTCGATGCATGAAGGTTCTTCATTGAACCCCTATATATATATATATGTATATATGTATGTGTATATGTATGTATGTATGTGTATATATATATATATATATATACAATGATCTTGTGAAGTTAAAAAACAAAAGATAGTTAATTTGTAGGTTTTAGAGAACAGCAAGGGTTAAGAGACAGCTAAGTATGTCTCGGGCTAGCTACCAACCAACAACACAATACTAAAATATTCAACCAATTAAGCCATCCATGGTTTGCAACGTGGTTTCATAATCCCAGGCCACGTAGCACTATATATCAGTTTAATTATAATAAAATTACAAATACATTCTTCCTTAATTAATACATGCATACATATATACGAGATCCACCAATAATATATATTACATTCTTTTTCACTTAAATAAAGATAATATGCAGTGATATGATGATCTGTGGAAATGGATCCAAAAATTAATTTATTGGAAATCATCATTTTATTACGAAAGGTTTAAAAAAGTTTAAATATCAACTGATGATATTATTATAAACTTTCTCAAAAATAGGTTTCTTTGTTTTTTTTTTCCCTTAAGCATGTTGATTGGTTGGTGTCACGCGGTTTCTTTATCATGCAACTACCTAATTAAGACATTTTTAAAATTTTGACTACCAAATTAATACGCACAAAAAAGTATACTATATAAATGTGTACAAACTCAAAAATACATAGCTATTTGACATAACCATTTTCTCTTTTAGTTATATACATTTTTTGTATGATTTCAACTATATTACTAATTACGATGTCTAAAAAATTGACCTTTTAAAATCAATTAATATTAGTGATAAAAGATGTGATTTGGTTGTTTAAGATTGAAATGTTTATAAATTTCTTGAACTATGTGATTTTGTCTAGAGTAAATATTTATTTTAGAACGAAGGAAGTACAAAAAATGTGAATTAAGAAGCGTTTTATCTAATTGTTGAACAAGACACCAACCAAAAATTGATAATAAAGTTACGATTAAATCAATATGTTGCTGGTAATTTGTATATTGATTTAACCGTAACTGTATTCATAACTCATATCCAAGTTTGTATTCCACCACTAGTCTTTAACCCTACATTTTGAGTGTTTTCCGTTTATGTTGCTTAACTTTGTATTGTTGTTAATTGTCTTTAAATTTTTGTAAGTTTAGTTGAATGTGTTAATCTTGTCGAGGTATAGTTGTCGTCAGTATATGGTTTTGGATAGGTTTTATTGACAAGGATCGAACGATATCAAAGATGGGTTGCTAGTTTGACATGGATTTGATCTACTTATAAGAAAATGAGTCTAATGTAACACTCACAAAGTGTTGTATTAGGCTTTAAAAATATTAAATTAAAGCTAATATGACATATTTATGGCTAATGCAACACTTAATCGGGGGCGTTTGGTTCGCGGATTTCCTGGGATTTGCATTTGAAATCCTGTATTTGGTTCATAGATTTTAGTAAGGATTTAAAATCTCAGGATTTTATAAATCCCACCATTCTGTGTTATTTAAAACCCGACCTCCCCCTAGGATTTTAAATCTCAGTTGCATTGCATTATTCAGATTAACAATATTTTTGTAAAAGATAACACAAATTTTTTTGACAAAATCCTGATAAAAGAAAATGTTGCATAATGCAAATTTTTTGTCAAAATGCAAATCCCAAGAAAAAAAAATCTGCGAACCAAACGCCCCGCCCCCTTAGAGTCAATGCAAGAGTTTAATTATCTAGCTAGTGTTGCATTTCAAATGTTGCATTAGGCTTCATTTGTATATAAACAAAAGGACTGTTGTTACTCTATTTCACCTCATCGTACTTATGTTAAAATTCAATAAGATCATGGAATCATCCAATGCATGGTTGTTAAGATCGCGAGTAATTAAGATCGTAGGATCAGTCGATCCTACCAAGTTATTTCGAGCAGGCCGGATCGGTGTAGGATCATTTTATAATAAGATCGGACGTAAGATCATGAGCTCGTTCGTAGGATCGTAGGATTGGTCACCGATCAGATCCTACTTTTTACTCGGTCCGGACTCTTTTAACCGAGTTCTTATGGAATCGTTTACTGATTCGATCCAACCTTTTAACTACATTCAATCATTTTATCCATTAGCATAGTGAATTAAATTATAGGATGTATGATTGGTTGACTTTTTCTGGATAACCATAAACATTTTAAACATAAATTTACGTTGTTTCCCTATTTATCGTATAATAATTTTTTTGAAGTGTTATATAATTAATTTATAATACAAAATCACAAATTATAGTACCTAGAAAAAAAATTAAAAAGTTGTGATTCTGTAGTAGGATTTTACGATCCCGATCCGATCCGACGATCTCGATCTTACAGAAACAAAAATGTATCTAGGTAAGATCTCGATCTTAACAACCCATCATGAATTATTTTGGAATTATGATTTCAAATGACCAATATACCATAAACTAAATTGAAATTTATTCGTAAAATCATCAATCTATAAAGTTATATGGAAACAAAATTTTGTTTTAAACAACTTACTTTTTAGCTAGAAATTTTCATAAGGCTCATTTTAAATGTATATATATATTTGTGGTGCTTGATGGGTCGTTGTTAAACAGTAAAAAATAAACATTTAATTACCTTGAGTGAAAAGAACAAGTATGGATCGTATTCATGAGGAGCATGTAACTATTAACCATGCCTTACAAGTAGTTTGAAAACTAGGTTTACTTTTAATTAACATCTAATACTAATAAGAAAACATCAATTATGGAATTAATACTAAGACGAGGACTTTGAATATAAAGGTGAAATTAAACTTAAAACACACATGAAGAAGTTATATTATAATTCATCTTACCATAAAACTATAATAAAAATTAAAGAAGAAATGATACATATTTGCATCAATAATCGATCGAATCAATCAACTTGGTACGAAGTATGTGATTCACATCACACCAACAATCTTAAATGTTACAATGCATGGTGTTAATGGGAACAATCAAGAAATTAAGCCACCAATACTATGTTGTGGTACGTACGTTAAACCAACTCAAGTATTGCAGAACCATGAATACTTATTTGAATAATTAATGATAAATATTTTTCATTTTAGTTTCAAAATATGAAACTTTTAAACATATTTTTTACTTTTAAATTATATTTGTAGAAAACAAAAATACTATCGATTTTGTGAAAACTTACAATTAAAATATCTCATTAACTAAACACAATAACAATTTATGATTTTAGTTTTTCAAAATATTTAAAGTTATATAAAACATATTACATTAATTTCTCATTAACTAAACACAAAATATTCAAAATCTTTTTTCTGAACTTTCTTTGTAATTTCGCTAGCTGCTTGCTAGCCTGTGTTTCCTGTTTGGTATATTAATGAATTTGGGTATTCTAAGCAGGGATGATGACATTGCTGAAACTCCCGGTTAGTTCTTCCTTTTGTTGTTCAAAAAAATAATTAATTTGGAGTTATTCGGTTCCCTATATTCTTAGGACCGAGGAGGCTTATTTCCATAACCAATATCAACACAACATTGTATAAAAGAATCTTATCAAGGCTGTTATTTGATTATACAATTTTGTGCTTTCATTTATACTAATAAAACCCAAAATATTTTAGATATACAATAAATAACAAAAAATTGGACTTAAGATAATCAAGTAGACGATATCCTTAACTACGCATGTTCCTCAGTACTAGGGGTGTTATCGGGACCAAACCCAGACCGAACCCGAATTTGGCTAAAATCTAAACCCGAGAACCGGACCATTAGTTTACAATCGGTCCTATTCGGGACCGGTACCGGTTCGGTCCGGGTATTTGGTGCATAAAAACTCAAAAACTAACTCCACTTTGAAGGTTAGGAGTGTTATCGGACCGAACCCGAATTTGGCTAAAATCTAAACCCGAGGACCGGACCATTACTTTACAATCGGTCCTATTCGGGACCGGGACCGGTTCGGTTCCGGTATTTGGTCCACGTATAACACCCCTACTCAGTACTACCTTATATAATTTTTGGTGATAGTAGTCTAGTTAGTGATTGAAAAGATAGAATCTGTAATGGATGTTTAATGATCAAACCCTAACACATGTTTGTTAACTTTAGGTTACATCCATCCCGTATAACCTTCATGTTGATCGTGAGACTGGTTAGTAGAAACCCGGGAATGCGAGTTACTTTTTTTATTACCTTTTCTGATCATTCAAAAGCCAAGGTGAGATTACACCCTTCAAAGCTTCATTAATAATGTCCATACCATTATTAGTATTAGTATATAATAATATATAAACACATTAAAGTAACCCTAATTATTAGTTTCATGAATCACATGCATTACTTAACCAAAAGATCGACGTTTTAATCCTAAATTAATTAGTCCCATCTTGACTTTGCTAGTCAACTTTGACGAGGATGTTATTATTAAATAATAATTAGTTAAATTGAAACCCTTCACCCAAACTTTAATTAGTCAATTAAATTATAGCTTAGCAATTAAATTAATAAGGCGATAATGTTTATTTAGTGACTAGAAGTGTTTTAATAACATTTTCCAAGTGCTTACATACACAGTTATATGTTTGTTTGGTAGATTAATTAACTTAATTGATTAATTTATAGCTTAACGATGTTTAATTAGGCTTATCTCGTCTCCTAGAACATAATGAAAATTTGAAGTCAGCTCATTTAATTTTATTATAATTAAATTGATGCATGTTATTCTCGTTTATTGAATTAATTTAATTATGAATTTTTTTCACTAATTAATGATTTTGAAGTCAAATATGTTTCCAAATTTTAATCACATATTTGGTGGCCGGGATAAGAACTAACAAAGATCATTTCACTATACATAATCCATTTTAATGTACTTCACCTACAAGTTTTTTTAACAAACTAAAAATTTAAAACATTAGTTTTAACACTACGATAAAAATAAAAAATAATAGAAAAGTCTTGTAGAGCCGTCAGGGCAAGTGCCGGGCCCCAATGAGCATGAGGGCGTGAGGGTCCCTATCCCGAACATGTCGGCTATTGGTGAACTGCTCGAGCTGCTTTCGCGGCGAGAGCGGGTCGTCGCATATATGCTAGCTAGGGATGGTTTTTCGAACATGGTGAATCCTGGCCTCCTGGGATTCCATGTATGATGTTACATATGATTTTGACGAGATCCGCGTAAAAACCGATGGGGCTCTCCCTCCTCTGGCATCCCCTTGGTCCACGGCTGAGAATGCTTATCCAAACTACAATACAGACAACAATGTCATCCGATTCTCAATTTGGGTTGAAGAATATGAATTCGACAAGCGAAACATCTTACGAACCATCATGAGGGTCACTGAAACCACGAAAGTAATCTGACCAGATATTGTATTTTGTGCGAGCTTCGAAAGGGATCGAGTTGAAATTCTTGAACTGGGACGTGCATGGAGGCTGACGACAACGTTAGGGAGTCCAGAGACGTCGGTGGGGTATCAAGAAGAGTTATCTTTTCTGTTTAACAGTCTGTCCACACCGGAAACGACTCAGTCAAAAATAGGGTCTAACGGCCGGAAGAACATGACATCACAAGGGACCAAGGGCTGTGGCCAAGGAATCTAAGAAACAATATACTTCATTCAAAGTCAAATTCAAATAAGCTAGATGCATATATACAAATGAGTTTTTGTAACCCCATGCCTTGCAAATTTGCAATGGATTTAAAAACAACGCAATCATACTCACATATATTTAAATTTTGATAAAACAAAATATATTCAAAATTATAAAAAAATTAAAACAATTATCAATCTATCGTATAAAAAATTAAATATATTGTGAAAATATTTAGTTTAAAAATAATGCACGTTGTAATAAAATAACTGAATGTAGATAAAAACAATATGATTATAATGATACTAGTTATTTGTCCATGTATTACATGTGATATATTTATAAAATAATAGTTTTTTTAAAAATAAACTTGTTATATTACAATTATAAATTTATATAATTAAATGCTAAACTCAGTAGATAAATTATCTAAATGATATAAACCATGAAATTAAAATACATAATATACTGATATATAAAAATTTTAGTGAATAGATTAAAATGTTAATTCTTGGATTTTTAACTATATACATAAATTTATTAGTTTTTTAATTAATAAGAAAATAAAATATCATAAACAATTTATAAAAGATAATTATAGTTATTAAATTTACTTTCCTTAATATTAAAATGAAACTATGGTAAGAAAATAGGCGAGAAAATGAAATTAAGATGCCACGAGAGAGTGACACGTGACAAAATTATCTTGCTTTATTAATATACTAGTTTATGACCCACGTATTACGTGGATATTTTTAATTAAATTTATTTATGTTAAATGTATATAAGTAAAAATAAAAACATACAAAAATAATAATAGTGTTTATCTTTTATTATTTATAGCTTAAAAAAACTAATTAATTGATGAAAAAATTAAAATCAAAATTTATTGTAATTAAGTTAATGTAGTAAATTAATAAAAAGAGGCGGAAATAAAGTTTTGGTGCATTGTGGAAGCAACATGTGGCATAGATTGTTTTGTTTTATTATGATATAGTTTATAAACCCATGTATGATATGGGTATACATTTAAAAATTTAATTTCATTAATCTTGTAGGATAATTTTTAAATATATTTTATCAAATTTATAATATCTATTTATATAATACAATAAATATAAATATAATACATAAAAAAAGAAAAGTTATCATTCAAATTCAAATTTGAGTTTTATATTAGATAATATTTAGATTTGATTAGATATTATTTAAATTATTTATTATAGACAGATTGAAAAAAACAAATTTTAGAAGTAAATTAATAGGAAATTGTTAGGCACACGTGACAATCCCATGTTAAGCCAATTGACGCTTTATCTAGATGTCATGTGGCATCTAGTTACTCATATAATAGAATAGATAGATATAGACATAGATGTTTAAATTTTGAGTAAATTACTCTGTTGATCCTTTAAGTTTACTCATTATGACTGGTTCAATCCTTTAATCGAATGTATACACACACGACATTAAGTTTGGCAAAGGGAAGAAGCATGCTGGAGGTGGCATCGTATTGATGTGCTGAAGTTGGATAAGCGAAGGACAAAAGTGTTACTGTTCGTCGGGTTTATAAATAAGAGTATTTATTGATAATATATGTTTTATAAGACATAACTATCTTAGCAATCTATGATTCTATGTAAGGGGGTCACAAGTTCACAACATATATGCAGTTAAACCAATTTGGATGACTACATAACACAAATACAACATTTATCAATATGTATACTTCGTGTTTATGTTTAATTGTTTATATATGCAATGTCATGCATTAAACTAATTAATTATTTACCGAAAAACTTCAAAGCCTCATTTTTCTATAATCCTATTAATTAAGCTAATCACATTCGTTTCTGAAGCATCCGCAAAATCATATGTTTCCCTTCAAAAAATATCGATCTAAAAGAAGTTCATTGCCCCAAATCTTGAGAAACACGTACACGTATTGTAATTAAACTTCAATTTTTTGTGATTACAGAGTTAGACCTTGTTTGTTTTTTGCATTAAGCTGTTTTAGAGCACTTATGTATTTACGTGAAAAGATATTTTGTTCTAACTGCAGACATGAAAAAGACTTCACACATTTAAGCTCTTAAAAAACAAAAATACCTTAATTAGCTATATTTGTATGGAGCTAGCTAGCTCAAAATGTAGAAGTCAATGTCTGATGGGTGTTTGACCCGTACTTGTTGGTCATAATTTCCAAGTCAAATACTAATTTATTGGTTTTCATATATGCAACTCAAAGAATATTGAAGATCACAAAAAGGTCAACTGTATCTTCCAATATAACCTTCTTTTGCTCCCCTTGAAATTGTTCATATCGCATCGATCGCGATATTTACAAAGTCAAAGACTGATTACTATTTGATTACTCTTGGATATCATACCATCGATCGATGTTGACTTTGTTTAAATTGGAACATATATCTTGCTTAATTAGGTCAACTTCAATCTTTTTGCTTTGGATGTATCAGATTTGGTGTGATGCCAAGATTAAAGATCAAGCTACTTAGCTGGGATTGATGAAACAGTGAACAATTCTTTAGCAAAATACAATTAATACTTGCATGTTATAAACGGAACTTTGCTTGTTTAATATTAACAACGTATTGTTTTCTCTTGTATGCGATATTAAAAAGTTTGAAACATATGGTGGCAAATGAATGTTAATTTGATTCCTTCATGGTTCAATTAAAATTGTTATACCGGATTCAGTTAGTGTATGTAAGACTCACTGAGAGGTTGTTTGTATACTTATTAATGGAACCATTAAGAGACTCATTCAAGGATAAACGGCCTTTTAACGGTTCTTTTAAGAGGCAAATATACATCACCTGACTCAGGTCCATTAGGTCTCTTTAATTAATTAACCCATTCTTAATTATGAAGTCGATTAAATTTAAGTGCTTCATATGTCCAAATATAAACTGTATCTCAATTCTAATACATAAGAACTATTTTTTTAATAATCTTCTTAGGTACTTTTGAATGCGAACATCTTATTTGAGATTTTGAGTGGCCCAGCAATTGACATTTAGAATTATGCAAAAAGATCCTTTTGATTCTGGTATAAAGAATGTAATGGAATAAATCATTATTGTTCATTATCATGTTTGTTTATGCGATTGGAATGAGACAAATTATTACCGTATATTGTTTGGTAGTTAGGAATATAATAAAAAAAACTCTATACACTACAAGTAAGTGTCATTTAGTCACACACGCTTTTAGTGACACAAAAAAATGTCACTATATCTTACTTTTAGTGACACTTATGAAAAAGTGTAGGTATAGAGCAATCTTTTACCCACGCTTTTTCTAAATTAGTGACACAAACACATACATTTTTAGTCACTATACATCTATACCCACTCCACTTTTACCCACTCTTTTTGTTGTAAAAAAGTGTCACTATAGGTGTCAAAATCTTTTACCTACACAACAAAAAGTGTGGGTAAAAGTGGAGTGGGTATAGATATATAGTGACTAAAAATGTATGTGTTTGTGACACTAATTTAGAAAATTTGTGGGTATAAGATTGCTCTATACCTACATTTTTTCATAAGTGTCGCTAAAAGTAAGATATAATGACACTTTTTTGTGTCACTAAATGACACTTTTCTTGTAGTGATATGCTAAATTAAATAAAAAAAAATATGTATATATATAATTTTAAAGTTTCATTCCATTCCTTGAGAGAATGATAAAAAACATAATATCCTCAAGGAATGAAAATTAATGGAGGTGAAAGAATTGTTATCCTTTCGTAACGATTCATATCAAGAGTAAACAAAAAACTTTTTTTTCATTCCGTCGTAAGAATCCATTCCATTCCGTTTTGTATTCTGCGTACCAAACATTGGCCAGGATTATTGTTAATTTCTTCTTCCCTCCCATCTCTTTTGTGCCATCGTTGCCGGATAACAACCGTGTTGTTGCCACCTAAAAGCTCCTGAAGCCGTCGTCTTGCACCACCACTTTGGTCACAAACCCGTCGCCGCCATTTGCCGAAAGGGTGATTTTTAATTTTTCCTTTTTTTTTTCTTTTGTTACTTTATTTTTGTTATTTCTACGCATATTTGATATTTAAGATTGTCTGCTTCTTTTACGCCGACACTTTTATTGTTTTCTCCTATTTGAGCATGCGATTTCTTTTCTTTCCATTTTCCAACTTCAGGGAGTATTAGATAAAATAGAATATTATATATAAGTTGAGCTAATTCAATTGAGCTAATTCAATTGTATAGAATATTATATATATATAGTATTAGATAAAATAGAGTATTAGATAAAATAGTGTTTTATATATATAAGTTGAGCTAATTCAATTGTATAGAAGCTTATATGGTCCAAAGGGTTTTTTCTTATATAATACAAACAATATAATACAATATATCAGTTGGAATTTTCAATTATGCCAACTTAAACTAAACAATAATACTTCTATTTATCTTATAACAAAGTATTGTGTGTGTGTATGTGGTCGAATTAAAATTTGTTAATTTTATTATTTTAGTGTAACATGTTAAGAATTTTGGTTGAAACCAGAACAAATATGAAATATCAGAGTGCATACATATATAAGTTCAACTGAAGTTTAGACTCGAACATAATAAAGGGTCAGCACCCCTAATGGGGTCTAAGAGGGAAGAATCATTGGCGGTGGTTTCACTAAACGGTCAACGAACAAGGGTCAAGGGGTCAATGAACAAAGGTCAAGGGGGAGCCGTCCCTTGTAGAGCTTGAAGCAATGCCCAAAACCAATTACGAAATTGTGAAGTGAATTTGTGTGGAAAATCCTATAAGGGGGCTGATGAGCTTGACTCGCTAAGGCCTGACTCGTTGAGACTAGTATGCTGCCAATATAGAAATAGTTGTAAAGCACTTGCTGATGTTGTCACTTGTTGATATCATTGTAAGTCTATTAGCGAGTTTCAAATAAAGTAATAGTTTTTAGCCATTATTTTAGGAAGCTGTTTTTTGGTTTTAAAACTTTAGAATTCATATTTTAATCTATATATGCAAACGAATTCTGTCAATTCGTGACTAGTGCATTTTTCTTGTTTATTATCATATAACAAAATTTGATGTTGTTATCGGAGAGTGATTATACACTCAAAAACATCCAAGTCACGATTGATTCCTGAATTTTGTTTTCTTTGAAACCCTGATTTTCTAAGAGTTAATTATATTATAATGCATGCATATATTCTTATTAAAAAACTATTGGGAAATTTGCGCAATTTTACGATTAAAACTCACAACCATTTTTCATCACACAAAAAACCATCAACTGACTATAACTTATCAATTTCAAAAATAATGACTAGCAACTTGATGAACCAGTTGCAATCTGATGACCAACCATTCGTCTCCGACGGACCTTCTCTCCAGCAAACTCACTAGTCTGTGTTATGATTCAAATACACATTTCTTGTTGATATTTTTGTTCAAATCTGTGTTTTTTGGTTGAAATTTACTTTTTCGGTGAAATTTCGGTGGCCACTGGTGACTTGTCGACGATGAACATGTTACAACCGGTAATATCCCATTTTCTGTGAGATTTTACCAGTTGTGGGGTTTTTTGTGTAACAAAAGAACGGTTGAGGTTTTAATCGAAAAAATAGTTCAACTTGAGAGTTTTTTACGTAAGTATCAACGTATACCACCTTTGTTTGAAACCTTGGATCCGATTAACAAGCATACATGGAAAAACAATATATGTTCTAACCTCTTTCCGGATGCAACCAACAAGTTCACACTCGATTTTGATGAGAAAACCCAAATCCATTTGAAATTGCATGAACAGTTGGATTGATCGCTAATCTTCCGAGGATACCTTGCTTGTATGGCAAGAATGTTTTCTTCTTCATGTCATTTGCAATTGCCCGATTCACCTTATAATGTAACTCATGAGCCGAAACAAGTCCCTTCTTGTAATTTGACCCAGATCCAGACCTGAAATCATGGTCGGGCTCAATGGACCTGAAGTTCGTGTTCCTGAAATCTTCATCTTGTTTTCTGAAGTTGGCCGAGTATTTCTTTAAAGGGTCTCGTTCCATTGCTCGTCCATCTGAAGAACTTCTGAACAAAAACAAGTCCCTGAAGCTCCATTTTCTCGACCTTTTGGCAGATGAAGACGCAGAAAGTGTATAAGAACATGATGAAACCCTCTGAGGTTTCGCGTTAATGGCTGCCTGTGATTGTTGTGTTACCTTATCTTCTTCTTCTTGTTGTTGTTGTTCATGGTCTTGGTCTTCCCATGGATACTCCCAGCCCCCATTTGGAGAAAATGATTTTGTTCTTCTGCTTCTAGATGAAGGTAAACCAGAAGAAGAAGAAGAAGAAGAAAATGATGAAGCTCTTTTCGT
This sequence comes from Centrapalus pauciflorus, assembly GCA_020465985.1. Lineage (NCBI taxonomy): Eukaryota > Viridiplantae > Streptophyta > Magnoliopsida > Asterales > Asteraceae > Centrapalus > Centrapalus pauciflorus. Next base: position 343,150 of record JAANYP010003048.1, read on the forward strand.
ATCCAGAATCTTGATTACACCACCATCGAATAAATCTTCAGCCGGCAGTGAATTTCTAGCGAAGTCCTGACTCACGTCGAATGTGAATTTATCATGTTCATGAAAGTTATAACATGACTTTGGAACCCCGGGTTTCTCCTCCCAGATGAATGGGACGGTGGCCGGAGAAGTTTTTGGTTGGTAGTCGTCGGTTGACATCAAGAGTCGAGTGGGGCTGAAGTAGCAGTTGGCCTTGAGTTTAGGAGGGAAACGACGGGTATGGTACGCCGGAGAATTAGTGTTGAAATCTAGGGGTAAGACGACTTCCATGTTTTCGTTTTCATGAGGGGAAGAGATATGGCTGGTAAGGTGTTATATATGCATGGAGGAAAGACACTGGCCAAGTCTAAAGGGTGTTTGGATTTTGGTTAATTGTAAAATAGTTTTCAATTGTTTGCATTTTAAAAACATAAAGTGTATTAAAAAATAGGTATAAACAATAAAATTTTGTATAAAAACCTTTTTGGCCAAATTAAACTATTTTAAGTACTAACCCGGACTTTTAAATTAAATGTTCTATATCCTTTAAGAGGCATTTTTCAGCTAAGTAATTGATGATAAAACATTAATTTCTATCAAATATTTCATTTCAAATCATAAGAGATTGTCACCTATAGTCCATTGAAACCAAAATGAAGTATTGGTTTCGATTGATTAAGCTACACGATTTCACTCTTTGCGACTGTCGTGTGTATCTTTCATAGAGATATATGTTACGCCCATTAAAATGCATATGGTACCTTCTGGTGCGCTGCATAATGGGTGGTACTCTCTTGAACCATATTCTACATATATATATATATATAGGGGTTCGATTTAGAACTTTTGTGCATCGAGGCACCATTGAGAACTTTTGTGCATCGAACTATCTACCAAGGGTGCACAAAGGGCATTTAGGGAATATTAAATGTATGAAAATTATTTTTGAATTTAAATGTTTTTAAGATAATTAATAGCTAAATTTGGTATGAAAATCATCATTAACTTCTTTCCTAAAACCACTCCCTCTTTCTCTCTATCTCTCTCTCCTGTCTCTTAGCCCCCTCTTGATTTTAGAAGAGATGAACGATATGCATGATTTATGTTTGTATGAACGATTCATGTTTGTATTATGATGTATGTTGATTTTGGAAGAGATGAACGATATGCATGATTTATTTTTGGAAGAGATGAACGATATGCATGAAGAGATAACGATATGCATGTATATTGATGTATTTTGAATTTGTATTATTTTTGTTAATTTTGGAAGTGTAATAATTAAATAAGGATTGCATAATTCCTGTTTTACCCCTCCGCGGATTTCATTATGTGCACCTGATGCTTAAACTTTCTATTTAATTACCCTTTTGTCATTTGATTTAACCCACACATTATTTTCATCCAATGGCCAATGGAGGTTCTTTTGTGCCTCGATGCACAAAAGTTCTCAATGGAACCTCCCTCTATATATATATATATATATATATATATATATATATATATATATATATATATATATATATAGGTGGGTTCAACGGAGATTCTCTATGAATCGAAGAGTCTTGGAGAACTCCAATGCATCGCTAGAAAATCGTAATGCATCAAGGGGAAATTTGATGCATCACGTGGAAATAATGATGCATCACGGGGGAATTGTGATGCATTTGTGGTGGTGCATGAAGGTTCTTCAAGGTTCTTTGATGCATTGAGGTTCTCCAATGAATCCACATATACATATATATATATATATATATATATATATATATATATATATATATATATATATATATATATATATATATATATATATATATATATATATATATATATATATATATATATATATATATATATATATTGCAATTATCAAAAGTAAAACAATGTGATCGTCTAGTAGAGTTGAAGAAGTTGTTTTGCATGCGTAATGAGTTTATGTCATGACATGGATTAATGGTAATGATTAAGTTGGTGTCAAAGTCTAAGCTTAGAAACTAGCTTGTGGTTTACAAGGGCCAAAAAGATTCACATAAGTATGGATGAAGATGAAGGTGGGAAACAAGATTATATACAATCATGCATCATGTCTTCTAAAAGAGACTTTTCTTTTCTTTGATGTAACCCGGCTTGTTTAAACGATCAGAGTGTTTTTTTTTCTAAATTATATATATATTTCGAAAAAAATTCTTCTAGTTTTGTGCATATTGTAATTAAGCAATTGGGAATACACATGTCCACAACAATAGGTCCTATTGATAAAGATGCAACATGAAACAATATCACTGAATACTCAAAAAATTGCCCCCGGGGGAGGGGGTTGGGTCAAAGGATTATATGTATATCTAACTTCCAGTGTCGATTATATTCATCTATACAAATTCTTTAACTTGATTGTGTATAGAAAGTATGCATGAAATTTTTATTTGTACAGAAGGTACCTGAATTGGAACTCATAAGGGCTAATTTGAACACTGTGTGAAAGTGGTTTGCTCAATTTACTTTCGAGGCACTTCATTGCTACTTTCCCGACTTCACTTGGTAATTGAAGGCATACCCAGTCGAGAAACGACTCCATATCTTTAGCAAAATCATGCATATACCAATCTAACAGTTTTGGTATCACCAGCAGTTTCTTTGTGGTTGAAATCCCAACTGCAGCCTGTAAGTAATCTCTTTTCGCAACTTCAAGTTCCTTATCAACTTCAAAACCGGTGTAGACTCTTACCTTCAATTTAGAAAATTTCAATATTATTACATAATGGTTGCATCAAAAAAATAACATTACGAGAGTACTCTGCTTGCTTTAAATTCAGATAAATGTATTGGTGACAAGTATGTGTCCTGTACTAAGGAAATGATCACTTACAGCAGGTGAAGACCAGCTTCCGCAGGATAATGCAAATGTTACTAGGGGTTCAGACAATTCCAACCCAAATACACTTCTTGCAGTTAATTCATCGTTATTGACACCCTTTGCAGAAATCTGAAGAAATTTAGTACAAATTTTCGGCCAGGAAAATGAAAGACAAGGAGTTCACGTACGTATTTTGCATGATAGGGGAGTCGCAATATGAAATGTTCGATGCTAAATGCATTTAGAAGATATCCTCCGACATTTATCTTGGCCTGATGAGAAAGAAAGATATAACCATTATATATCATACTCATTTGAGTCATTTTGACATATATAGAAGAATGTGTAGCACTACCTCCTGCATTAGTTGAACGATCCTCTCAGGTGAATCTGGTATTCCATGTTCAAGATATGCCTGATAATTTACATTACACAAGACATCGAGATTAGTTTGAACTCATAGATAACCAACATGTAATAAAAAATTAATTAAGAATATATTGATACATTCATCATGCACGAATTATATATATTGATCCAAAAAGCAAGTTTCTCTTGATGTGTAAGGCTTGTTAAGTTGACCGATGCAAGTTTTCCAAGCAGGAGTCTGAAAATCACAAAATAATATTAAATATTAATGTACATGTTATACTATAAAAGAGACTGTTTGATGGGCATCGAGCCATCAAGCATTCAAATAGCCACCATGTACTTACTTCAGTCTTTGCACTAAGTAGATAGAAATGGTTGTCTGCCCTTTATTAATAGTGGTTGCTTCAACTTCATATAAGTACTTATATGGACCAATGTCTGTGTTCTCAAATTCATATAAGATATCATAAGGATCCTTAAAGTCCATTGCCCAGCGATTCTCACTCGATGATAATGAAGGTAGCATTTCCATCATTCTCAAGGCGGAAGTCGAGCTCATTCGAGCAAAAACAAACATTAAGCATTTCAGGATACTTTCTGAAATCTTATTCGGATCATCATCTCTTGATATACCCTTTTCTTGGATAGAAAAAGTAGTTTTGCTGACATCTCCACCCTCTATCCCTCTACCTTCAAACTAAAAAATAAATAGCACCTTTTAACAAACTAAAAACTATAGAACAATCACTATTGATACAATTTTGCTCAAGATATGGAGATTAACATGTACCTGTGGATTTCGTGGATCTACACATTTTTCTGTTGACATATAGTCAGATGAAGATCTCTTTAATAATGTTTTAACCCTTCCGGTTTTTAGATTTGGAGATTGCATCTTGTTCGTTGTGTGATTTGTATACAATTCATTCCGTCTCCATCTCACGACATCTAAAATAAGAAAAAACCAAATTCAGAGTGTTATTAATGTGTAAGTTGGTAGAGTATGAAGCCGGATATGCAAATGCAAAAGTATCATCACCTGGTCCCCAAGGTGATTTCTCGGTAATGGGTGTCGGTGAGATGGTTTCAGTTTGAGGCATAGATAACATTGGCGTCGTCCTTTTACAATCTCTTGTAGGGCATTTTTCTTGAACATCAGCTGAGTTTTCAAGATTCCTCTTGAAGATAGAAATGTAGATAGCTTCTTCATATAAGATTTGCCTACACTGAACCACCTGTTCTTCTAGCCTAACTACCTCGTCTTCCAAAACAGCCACTTCTTCTAGGAGCTCCAAAGTCTGCCCCATACATGATTATAAGCATTGAATACGAGTTTCAGTAATATATTGGATGCAGAACGAAAGTAAACAGAGTGTATAAAGACATGCTTTAAGAGAAATCTCTATTAATGCATCATAGTGTTCAAAGTTACAAAGGGAGTCATTAGTCGAAGTTTTGTTGTACATTTGGAAAGTTCGACCAAAATTTCAAAAACTAAAAGAACCAAAATTCACTACCTAAAATAAGGTGTGATTGACAGCCATTCTTGATTTAATGCAATTCATGTCAAAAACGAATTAAAATGAGAACTGAGAAGTATTAAAAATTTGGGAAATATAATATTGTAGCCCCTAATGGATTACTTTTTTTTTTAAAGGCAAACCTAAACTATCATCCATTTATTCTATGCTACCACCTTTGTTTCAAGGAAGACTTGAACCCACAACCTTTTCATAGGATATCACCTTGGATACCGCTAGGACAAAAACAAAAGAGGTAATTTGGAATGAAAGTCCGTTGATACTTTTTCATGGGCTGCTGGGAGGTTGAATGGTTGTGAAAGGCTCAATGTGCACCAAGGTGCAAAGGGGTCCTCGAGGCCTAGGCGCAGGCGCGGGCCTCATGCTTGCGAGGCACATCATTTTAAAATAGTGGAATAAACATGTATGATGTCTAGTTGTCTACACAACTTAAATAGTATAAAAACATTTATATTATCAAAAAAAGCTATGTTCCATGTTTCGTGGTTGCATAAAGACATTTATAATACAAATATGTACTTGCCTTGTTGCATAAAAACATATGCATGATGGCATGATGCCTAGTTACATAAAAGATTTATAATATCAATAAATTATATGTATGATGAATAGTTTCCTAGTTGTCTACCTTCTTATAAAGTCGTCATGTAACCGAGACGCACTTTAGTCAAGAAAAAACCCCACACGTTGAGCCTCATGAGCCGCATAACCTAGGCGCACTTTTAACAACTATGGGAGGCTCTATAACTTCTTTTGGAATGAAAGTAATGTGTGCTTTAAGTTCACCATTTTTCCAACATCTTTCATGCAATTGTATTAATCCATATACCAGTTTGCAACATCATAGATGATAATTTTCAAATGCTAGAATTGTATCTATGATGTGACCATGACTATTTAACGTTTTCGTGTGTTAGTTTAATTGTGCGTAGGCAATATTATGCTTATAACCACTACTTGTGCTTAACATATTACCAAACAACCCCCGAAAATTCTTGGTTGGATGATCCCCACCCCTAACCCTCCTTCTTTCCTTAAGCAACCGTTGAAAGGGTAGTTAATTCTTACAAATCATCTAATGCTATAATTATCACAACTCTCTCATTCTTATTGATAAACACACAAAAACTCTAGAGAGATTAAAAATGAAAGGGTTATCCTAAATCATACCATAAAGTTCAGGCATTAAGGTGACTGTGTGATTTGTTCCTGCCAGATTAATTACAATGCCCATCAACGTGGTTTCACCAACTCAAACTTGCCAACAAATGTGTATTCTAATTCATTTACTTAAATATTCAAGAAAATAGTCAATATGATAACGTGAACATGCTTATGTTGAATATTAACATCAGAAACAACCAAAAAATAATTACAAATGAAATGCAGTTAACTATGAAGGGAATCGATGTCCTACCACCGGAGGGAGATAACGAGGAAGGCGAGGAAGAGCCCCTACCGGTTGCATCAACACCCGTTCTAACGCTTTATGGACATTCTTTTCATGTCTAAGCCTCTTCTTAAGCTTTTCTACCTGTAAAAAGGTATGATGATTATTTCAATAATTGAGAGAATTTCAAAACACCCCACCTAACACCACCAAAACATGAATAAAAAGTCAATGGTAATAGCAATGTACTTCTTGTTGCAATGCCACTTTTTTATCCCTCCCAGAACCTCCTCTGCTTGTCCTGGTCTTCTTCTCAGGCTCTGTTTGCACTTGCATATCAACCTTTTTTGCCATTATCCATCAAAATTAATGAATAAGCAAAAAAAATCAAAAAGAAAAGATAAAATCGACTAACATAGATTAAAATCAGACCGCAAAGATTAAAATCAAACACCTTATGTGCATAAAATGTAACGTGATCAAACACCGAAAATCATAATGAAAATCCCACGTGGAATTGTTCATTTAGTCAAAGCTTTGGAGTTTCCCAATCAAAATTTAACATATAACATGAAAGTGAAAGCGACTAAACATCCTGAAAATAATTGAATTACCTTTGAATTTTGGAGTGATGTTTTCATAGACTGTAAATGTATCTTTATTCTGCTACTCATTTTTACGCCAATTTAACACTGCAAATTGGATAAAAGAAAAAGGGAAGAAAGAAGATCAATCTATCATCGATTGAAAACAGAACATTATTAAGCAGAGTCCAGAGAAAGCAATGTGATACTGATACCTACCTGGGTTTTTCTTCAATCTTCATCGGGTCGTAAAAATCAATGTTTCTGCTCAACTACTCGAAATTAAACACGGGAATAGAAGCTGTAGTAGTGAGGTGAGGTCTGAAAGAAATAGAAAAACCCAATCTTTAGCAACTGCCTCGAATTCTGTTGTTGGGTTGGTTGGGTGGTGATTTATTAAAGATAAGACAAGAAGATAATGGCATTGAATATAACGTAAATCGGCAACACCGATCAGATGTTCCCTGTGTCATCATCGTTGAACGTGGGCGCCTATCTTCATAATGCAAGCATCACCTATTCTATTCACCTAATCACCTTCCATCATCTTTGTTCAATAAATATTTTCGGATTTATATTGGGAAAACTATAATATATTTTACGGTTTTATGGTTTGGTTCTAAAATTTATTTATTTACTTTATTATAATTATATAATTGGTACATCTTGTTTGGCGCAAAAAACTTAAGAATTCACAAACAGAAGACTACACTACACTTAATTTCAATGTCATTGTTTTGGCAGAAATTGTTGATTCATTAGGAGAAATTCGTTCAATGTACCCATCGATAATTTTGTCTTTAGTGCATACCATATGTAGGAATTGGGTATTAGTCACTATCCTAATATGGATATATTCATAACTCTAAGGCGTCGTTTGGTTCGCAGAATGTTTATTCCAAAAATGAAATCTGTCAAAAATGGAATTTTGGATGGAATGAAATCTTCTTAATCCAAATGTTGTAGTTTGTTTGCTTGACAGGAAAGGAATGAAATTCAGATTCAATTCATTTGTTGTTTTCTATTTTTTTTAAAAAAATTTGTCAAAAGAATTGTAGTATGTTTTTTTACTTTTAAAAATTTTTTTAAAGTATGTTTTTTTTTTTTGTTCATCTTAAAACAAACATTTTGTCTTGATAAAACAAATTGTTTTCTTTATATATATTCATACAACAAATGTCTTAAAATGATAACATTAAATATTAATGTTTGCTACATAAGTACAATAGTATCTGATGTGGTGGGTTAAGGTGGGCTAGGTGGCATGGGTAGGATTGGATTAGGTAGGATGGGTTAAAACCAATGTTGTGATATGATATGATATTAGGTAGGAGGGCTGAGAAGAGATGGAAATTTTAATGGGTGGTGGGTAGGGGTGTTCAAAAATATCCGAATCCAAAAATCCGAAAACCCGAAGTGAAATTATCCGAAATTTCGGATTATCCGAATTTCGGATATCCGAAAATCGGATAATCCGAAATTTCGGATTCGGATACAGATTTTGTATACTTTCGGAGATTCGGATCATCCGAAAATCCGAAATCCAATTTTTTTTAAAAAAATTATATTTTTAAACTTTTTTTCCATAAGTTATTTGACTATGAATAATTATATTCTTTAATTCTAAATTTATAATGTCACTCTAACATAATTATAACTCATTTAAATGTATTTTACTATTTTTTGACATGTTTTTTGTTGTTTTAAGTTTAAAAAGTATGATATAATTGAGTTTACGACACAATTATTTTTTTATATATTAAAATGTATATATATTTGTATTTTGTATATTTGAATTCATTGTATAATTTTAAGTTCAATTAAAAAGTTTAAATTTTAGATAATCCGAAATTTCGGATATCCGAAATTCGGACACGGATTCGAATAGTAAAAATCATGTATCCAATTTTCGGATTATCTGATATTCGGATATCCAAAAACCAGATAATCCGAAAATGAACACCCCTAGTGGTGGGGTAAGGTGCTAAGCCTATGGATGGGATGGGTGGGGTACAATAGGGTACGTGTAATAAAAAGGTGGGAAAAGATGTTGTAAGTTTAGTATGATGGGGGTGGGGTGGATAAGGTATAGCTAGGGTAGGTGGGGTTAGCCGGTTAGGTTGACAATAGTCGGGTCGATATGGTAGGTGTGAGTGAATAAAAAATATATGTCATAGAAATGGAATGTTTATTCCTTGAGAATTCCAATGGAAAACACATTCCTTTAATGGAGGGAATGTTTTGCTTGAAATGGAATCATCATTCCATGGAATTTGTCAGTCAAACATGCCAGAGGAATGAAATGTTCATCCTTTTTCCATCAGATTCCTTCAGAATCTGTGAACCAAACGCCTCCTAAATACAATTTGAAATCCTATGCAAGTTATTTTCCTTCCACAAGTTGAATAAGATGTGTTTAATTCATTTACGATATATACAAATCCATGGATCATATATTTGTTATCGTGTCATTTATCAACACTTTTTACCCAAAAAAATATCGGTTTCACTCTTTTACTTCATTTTAGTTATAAGTTTTAATATTCCATACATGTCGAGTAGGTCAATGTTAGGTCAACTCGTCCCACCGTGTCCTGGACGTAATATATTGTAAATATATCATGAACATATTTCAACATTTGCATATGACACAATTTTAGTTTATAAAAACACATTTGTCTCAAGCATTTTTTTTGTCATTTATCTTTTATCCAATAATATCATGCTCCCATTCTAGGAAACAAGAACAAAATACTTCTAGAATTTCCAACTTAAGCATGGTATACTAACTTCAAATTTTAAGCCCAAATGAAAATGCAGAGCTTTTTCAAAGACTTAACTGTAGCCCAATATCTTTATAAACTAATTGGGCCATGGTTTATACAAATTATACCTCAAATTGTTATCTTAATTTTAGACTAACACCCATCCTTAGCTAATCATATTAATTTTTATAAATTAAAGAATAAATTACAAAAGACATCCTACAATTTGGACGTAACCATGTTACGTCCAAATCGTAGAGTCTGCCCTTAAGCTTTAAATATAATAAAGTTTGTCCATACAAATAAGTATTTTGCATGGCTCGGTCCGTCTCTCCTGTTGTTATCAATCATTTTAGGGGTTGCAACATATATTGATGTCGAATGGAACGAGGAAAATAGAAGGGTTGCGCTCGGGTGTTGGAGCAACGCAAATCCCTTCCCATTATTTTTTGCACCTCGATCCAGTCGCATTGTTGTTGTCACTCGTTAGACCAAGTAGGTTTTACAAGTCCCAATTACAATAAAACAAAATAAATAAGTTCAATCAAGATAAGCGATTTATTAATTAATAAACAAAAAAATTTAAGAAACATGATCATGTACACAAGGAAATATTGATCATTTTCTATTCAAACTCATCACATTTATTATACATCTTATTTGTTTCAAATCCTATAATGCTAAAGTACCAATACAAATTAACAACATAATAGAAAAACCAACATAGCATACAATCAATACACAATGATATATAATACATAAATATCCTACATAGGTTTTCTAATGTCACAAACGATGTCGTTTAGTGTCTTTGTGCTTGATGCCATCTTGTCCCTTATGTCTCCTTAACAATTACCACCTATAGACAAAGCTTTGCATGCATGCATGCAAATACTATACACAATGAAGTAATAAAAACAGTAACAATAACAATAACAACATGATCAAGGTTGAGGATCAAAAGTTGCAGTTGGACCTGTAGAATGACCAACTCCAGGACTATGTCCTGGAGTTGTAGGACGGAAGTCTCCCTCATTTATGACTACAGAACCAGAACCTTGTCCATGTTCAATGTTTTTAGGGATCGTTGTCACCACATCGGTCCCATGGTTGGATGTTGCACCCTTGATGCTTACCAAGCTTAATGATCTTCCTTCACTTGAAGTGAAAAGGAATGTTGGTAGTAGTAGTAGTAACACGACAAATGCAAAAGTTTTCATGCTTATTGTCTTGTAATTACTCATCGTACCAATAAGCGTAGGCTTGTGTATGTATATAATGGAGGTGAGAGAGGGAGATTAAGGGTGGGATGGTGTGGTGTATGTTTGCTTGCAAGTAAGAAATGCCTATCAAGGACTTGTATATATAGGCAAAGGAAAATGAACCAATAAAAGGTTTATTCAATTTGCATACTCAAACACAAAAAAAGGACTTGGTGGATTTAATTGATTTCAACTTTACTAGCAAGTAGCAATTAATTAATATCTATGCGTACCTTATATTTGTCACACATACACCATATACACACATGTTTCATTATGCCATACTACCATATTCTTAACATACTATGTAAAATTTAATCAGGACCAAAATACTACACACCTGAAGCATGATAGGAGTATCAGTTCCATAACTCTAAGAGAACCGACTTTTGATTCAATATTTTTCCAAAGCTAATTCTTGATCCAGTTCTTTCTAGTTTGAAATCAAATTCAAACCGGTTTTTCGCATATACATTTTTTTTGTTACTTTGTATTATGTTTAATTTAAAAGGTTTCAAGTAGTTTATATGTCATGTGCTTACATATAACTGTAACCAGAAATTTCAGGAAAGAAAACCCCTATAAAATACACACAAGAAACTTTGGTATCCATTTATACCATAATTATCTGTATTAATTTGCTCATAGTCTATTTAGTTATAGTTTTACTACAAATGATTTATACATTATGAAAGTTCAATTATGATGGTAGAAAAGGTTAAATCATTCAACTCGAAAAACTTTACAATGGGCATACGAATTTAATTTTCAACAATATTAATATCATGACTTAACAGTATATATGTATATGTATATGTATGTATTCAATGACAACCGTTTAAGATGCTAATAAACCTTTTTTTTTTTTAAAAGAAGCAAAGTTCACCATGTAATGGGTCCCACTAACTTGTCTCACAGTTGATACATGAAAAAGTAAATTAGGTAGACCTCGTACAATATAAGGGACAAGAGGTCTCGGATTCGAATCTAGGACAGACCTAGCTAGCTGCTTGCACGTTTCATATCCTCAACCCTTACGCTGTGTTCCACTTGAGGGAAAGGAAAGGGTAGACAAGAAAAGAAGAAAGAAGAAAGGCTTGTAAAGTTGTTTCTTTCCTTTTCTTTCCAGATTTGAGAAGAAACAATATAAGTTAAATTCAAGTAGTTTTCCATTCTTTTAAATTTCCTCCTTATGGAACACAAGTTTTTAGCATATCTCTCCTATTTCCATTCTTTTCCCTCCTTTAATGGAGTTCTAGAACACATCGTTAAGTACCCTCACATAAGAATGAATCAAAGGTATTATAATGACAAGTTTCTAGACCTATGATTCAATAAAAATGTTAACAATTAATGCCTCTAGAATCTTTTGGCAACCATCAACTTAAATTCAAAGTACAAACTAACTATTTGCCATGTGAGTTGGTGCCAAAAATCTTAGGATGTTGATACTTTCTTTCACTTTTCCACTTGTTATACGAAGTGGTACATTGAGCTAGCTAGCAACCCATAAAATCTATGGATCGTTGACTAAACCTTATACTATACTATTTGCTAACAGAGAGAACCACTATCAAATGCTATTCGATGGTTGTACCGTCTGCATCAAGAGTTGTACGATGTACACAAGTCTAAAACATCCATATATGTTGTTGCATTGGTTTGTTTGGTTTACAGCAAAAGGAACACATATGTGTATGTTGACTGACTGAAACAAGTTGCAATCTTCAAGATCCCACGTTGTGGGATAGATATAGAACTTCATTTCAATATAGAATCTTTTCGATTATTCAATATTTTTTTCTTATTATAAATCATATATATTAAAAGACATTTTTCGTCCTTGTTGTTTGATGGTTTACTCCTCTAACCTTAATAAGTCCAAATTCATCCTTATTTTTCGAGTAAATTACAGAAATGATCCCTGTGGTTTGCTCAAAATTATGAAAATGGTCCCTGGTCTTTAAAATAACAAAAATGGTCCCTCAAAACACTATTTACTTGCAGAATTGGTCCCTCCATCTATTGACTTTTTTAAATGATGATTTTACCCTTATTCTCAAAATCAACTTTGGTCCCTATAGTATATAATTAGTTTTGGTTTTAGACATTTTTATAATTTTTTGTTTTGTTTTTAAATTTTAAATGCTAATTTAATAAAAAGAGTTAATTACAAAAATGGTCTTTGTGGTTTATATCAAAATTTGGATTTGATCCCTGAACTTTCAATTTTGCAAAATCTGTCATTATCATCAAGGTTTACTTTCAAATTAGTCCAATATCAATCAATTAACTTTAATTGAAATGCCCATTTGCTCTTGTTTATATTTACACTTTTGACTAATTTAATTACAAATCATCACCATACAAAAATAATAAAAATATTAATTAATTGGAAACAAATACAATAATTTCTTTTTATTTTTTCCAGTTTTTTTTTATTACTTTTACTTTTAGTTTTATTTTTTTATGTTATATATATAATCTTTTAATCGGTTTGCGTCATTTTGTTTATATTATATATAGTTTTAATAAATTTTAATCAGTTCTATAACTTTAATAAGCTTTTGCAATTTTATTGTTAGTTTTTTATTTCGAAACATAAGTTTTTATTTGGTTATATATATATATATATATATATATATATATATATATATATATATATATATATATATATATATATATATATATATATATATATATAGTTAAATTGAAAATCTAAATAATTTGTTGTTCTATTCATTCACAAAAATTAAAAAGCGAAATAATTCGTCATTTTTTGAATTGGAAAATTTTATAGATTGATTGATTGTTTTCTCCGTTTGGGTAAATTAAAAATCGGAGTTCGTATTTTTTTCGGTGCGAAAACATTTAAAATTAAATCAGTTGATGTTATTTTCAACGGTTAAATTTATGATTGAAATGGTTCGTCGTTTTTTTCGAGCGAAAATATTTAAACTAAACTGGTTGGCCGTTTTTTCGTTTGGTTAAATTAAAAAATCGAAATTTTAATTGTTTTAATTGATAAAGAACATTAAAAATAGATTAAGTGGTTTTTTCTCCATTTAGTTATATTGACGACCGAAATGGTCTGTCATTTTTTCCAAACAAAAACGTTTAAAATTAAAAAATGATAAATTATTTTAATTTTTTCAAGCAAAATGGTTAACTAAATGGAAAAAAAAACAATCAATCTAATTTTAGTGTTTTCGATGGAAAAAACGAACAACCATTTCGATTTTTAATTTAACCAAACGTAATAAACAAACAATCTAATTTCTAGTGTTTTTAGCAGAAAGATGACTAAGAATTTCGATATTCAGTTTAAGAAAACAGAAAATGATGAACCAATTTAATTCGAAATGTTTTCGTTCAAAAAAATGGTATATTATACCATAAAAAATACAAAATATAAAGTATAAAATAATGTGAAACGAAATAAAAATATTCGAAATGTTTTATTGTATGTGTTTTTTGTTTCTAATTGATTAATAATATTAATACTTTTATTATATTTTTATATCATTATTTAAAAAAGAGTTGTTAATAATTGAAACTAAAAGACTCAAATGTAAAAATATAATTAAGGGCAAAATGGGTATTTCAATTAAAGTTAAGAGTATATTACACAAATGGTCCCTGTGGTTTGGTGCTTTTTGCTCTTTTCGTCCCTCAAACTTTTTTTTGCACCAATGGTCCCAAAATCCCAAACCTTTAACCCTTTTGGTCCTTATGACTAACATTCCGTAAGTTTGACCGTTAGAGAAGATGACATTTCTCTTTTTTTGTCATTCAGGGACCATTTGTGAAATTTTTTATCAACTTTTAAAAGATTATCATTTTTTTGTTTTTCTTTTTTCTTTTCTATTTTCTTTTCTTTTCTTTTTTTTATATAGAAAAATCAAAAAAACTAAAACCTATCTTCATCTCATTCAAGTTCATCCTCCTCCTATCTCCTTCAGACCCATCTGCTTCTTCATCTCCTCCGACGGTAGTCTGACCAGCTTCTCCGGTCGTTTCATCCTCTCCGACAAACATGCTAGTGTCACTGGCTTTTGCCTCTTTAAGGGTGTCTTGGAACCACTGTCTCGAGCATTCCAACACTACCTCTAACAACGGAATCCGGCGGTTCGTTGACGAATTCTCTTCCATTATCTTCAATCTCTGTTGTTGTTTCTCCGATTGCACAACTCGGTTCCCCTTGGGCTTTGCGTGTTCCGACGGAGGCACAACCTGGGTCTTGTTGGAAATGGATTTAGGGCCTCGTTTCGATTTTTGTTGGATCCGATCGGTTGTTATAATCCTGGCGAAATCTTGAAGCCTTGGTGAAGAAGGAACCGATTTTCCCATAAACATAGAAATAGAAATTGACTTGAAAAAGGTTGTCTTTCCAATTTCAAGTATCAATTTTGCAAGGGAAGTCGGTGAACCTCACCATTACTGCCGCCATGTTTGTTTCCTCCTTTCAGCTTCCCCCACCCTCCGATTTCACGAAAAATACGACTGCGCAGGTATGGTTGTACTACAGTAAACAGAGCAAAACACTTCTACAGAAAGAACTTTTGAACAATTTAGTTCTAGGGTGTGTTTGGTTGCAAAGATAATCAGAAAATTTGAAATAATAAAAATCAGAGGAAGGTGGTTGGTTGCAGATGGCGAGAGGGAGTCTTCGTCGGAGAGGATGAAACGGCCAGAGAAGCTGGTCGGACTACCGTCGGAGGAGAGGAAGAAGCAGATGGGTCTGAAGGAGATAGGAGGAGGATGATACTAGAATGAGATGAAGATATGTTTTAGTTTTTTTATTTTTATTTTTCTATATAAAAAAATAAAATAAAATAAAATAGAAAAGAAAAGAAAAGAAAAAAGAAAAACCAAAAAATGATAATCTTTTAAAAGTTTATAGAAAATATCCCAAATGGTCCCTGAATGACAAAAAGACGAAAATGTCCTTTTCTCTAACGGTCAAACTTAACTGATGTTAGTCAGAGGGACCAAAAGGGTTAAAGGTTTGAGATTTTGGGACCATTGGTGCAAAAAAAAAAAGTTTGAGGGACGAAAAGAGCAAGAAGCACCAAACCACAGGGACCATTTGTGTAATTTACTCTAAAGTTAATGGATAAGGGATCAATCTTGAAAGTAAACCTTGATGATAATGACCAGTTTTGCAAAATTAAAAGTTCAGGGACCAAATCCAAAATTTGATACAAACCACAGTGACCATTTTTGTAAATAACTCTTAATAAAATGTGATTTAATTATTTATTTAATTTAATTCTTTTTATATATTCAATTTATTTATTTACATATCATTTGTTAAAATATTTATTCGTTTTTAAGTTTTTATATGTTGCCAACTAACTATTTCATTACGTTATCATATTTTAATTTGAATATAATTTTATAAAAAAATTATATAAATCTACAGTTTTATTTGTTTTGATTAAAATATTTTGTTAAGTTGATACATTTCGATTTAAATTTAGTCTTTTTTTCGTTTTGATTTACATATTTGTTACATTAATCCGTTTAACTTAGTATTTTATTTGTTCTCTTCTAATTATTTTGTTATATTAATACATTTTGATTTAATTATAATTTTTAATAAAACTTTGTCGACTTAACATTTTATTCGTTCTGATTTAAATTTATTTAGTGTTAATACATTTCAATTAATTATAACTTCTAAAGATAATATATAAACTTAGCGTTTTATTTGTTTTTTGCTTCAATATTTTGTCACGTTAATACCTATGGATTTATTGTAAGTTTTAGTGTTTTGGTTTGTATATTTCTTTATATACGTTTTGGTTTGTATATTTTCTTTATATGTTTTGAAATGCATATATATTTATACGTATATATGTTTTGAATATATAAAAGAGAATTAAATTAAACTAATTAAATAAAATAATTAAATCATATTTTATCTAATTAACATTTAAAATTCAAAAACAAAAACAAAAATTGTGAAAATGACTAAAACCATAAGGGACCAAAACTGAATTTGTAGATAAGGGCAAAATCGACATTGAGAAAAAGTCAAGAAATAGAGTGATCATTTCTGCAAGTAAATAGTGTTTTGAGGGACCATTTATGTAATTTTTAAATACCAGGGACCATTTCCATAATTTTAAGCAAACCACTGGGACCATTTTCGTAATTTACTCTACTAATTTTGTTTTGTTTTGTATGTTTTAAAAAACAACAATACAAAGACTTAAAAATCATCCATGTTCAAAAGCATGGAGGTTAGCAACCTTGAGGGGGATCTACCCAAATGGATGGGAAGGGTTGTAAGTGAGCCGAGTTACTCGTGAGCTACTCGAGCTCGACTCGTTGAAAGCTTAAAAATAGCTTGATTTAAAATGAGCAAGAGTTTTACCTATCGAGCTCGCGAGGCTAAATGAGGCTTATAAAATTATTTTAAAAAAAAATAAATACACACACACACACACACACACACACATATATATATATATATATATATATATATATATATATAATAATTAAATTATATAATAAATTTATTAAAAAAACTCATATTTTGAATAAACGAGCCGAGCCCGAGCTTATAAGATCTTTCACGAGCCGAACTCGAGTTTTGCACATAAAACTCAAAAGGAGTCGAGCTCGAGGTCGAGCCTCATACTTTTAAACGAGTCGAGCTCGAGCCTAAACAGGTTTGGGCTCGGGCTCCACTCAGCTCGACCCCTGGGATGATAAAAACATCTGCCCATCTTGCATTTAAAAAATATTTTAGTTTGATACTTCGACTATCTAGAAACCGGTTACTACCAATAAAAGGCTTACATGTATTTTGTTTTGATTGTATATTACTTTTTGTATGCATTTAGTAATTTTAATATTAACACCGTTTCAATTTAATGATTGAGTGATCTAATAACCGATGTCAACTTGTAACAATGTTACATTCACTTGTCGATATTCTTTCTGACGTCTCTTACACAATTTTCAATCAATTTTTAACAAGATCGATTGGTAGTTGAGCAATCATGTAATCGATAACAATGTTTATTTCATCACAGTTTTCCTTTCCGTTCATTTTTATATCACTTTCTGATTACTTTAAGATCAACATATAATAACATTTACAGATCTCTTTATATATAAAACTCATATAATAGACTAGTAGTATATATAAATATAAATATTTAGAGAAAATATATCTAATAATGGGTTAAAACTAAAAAAAAAAAAAGGGTAATATGTTGTTGGTGATGAAACGAGGACTTTGGAAATAAAGGGTGGCTGTTGTTGGCTCCTCAGTTTATGGAAATTCCTTTTACTTTTAGGCCACTCTACACTTTCGACGGCCATCTTGTAACACTCACTATTCCTAGTTAGGCAATTTCTTCTTCCAACTCAAAACATTTTTCATTTTTATTAATTTTTATTATCGTTACTTCTGTAATAAATTATGAGTCGTTAAATACTAATTATATATTTTTATGTTGTTTGAAAGACAAGCGACCCCAAGAAGTTGAAGTAATTATAACAACTAACTATTTATTTTTATGTTTATTTGAATTATCAAATGATCATCTATGTGTTACGACACCAATTATTGAATTAATTTGTGTTGGGATATTTAACAAATAGGTTTGTTTTTCTTGTATATTAACATGTTGAAGACAATATTAAATTCAAACATATTGGAACTCGTTAAATCGATTTCAATTCGAAAGTTTTAACAAAACCAAACAATTTTGCAATTAAAATATAAAAGATAACAAATTACAAATCAATCATTTTTTTTGAACGACAAACTATCAAACTTCTACTCCTAAACTACTTCTTTGTACCAAGACTTACTTTCTCCACCTAAACTCGTGACCTCTCACTTACATATCACCACTTTTACCAAATGGGCTAAACTCCATTGGTACAAATCAATCAATTGAAATAAGAAGTTGTAGAATCTTTATTTCATGTTGCGTTTGAATGTTATAAAATCTTGGAACCTAGAAGAATGTGTGGGGGTGGTAGGGATCGTATGCTCCTGCAATTATATCATGGGAGGAATGATGTTTATGGTATATTGGTCGGAGCTTATAGCAAATGAGTGGAAAAAGTCTTTCAAGATGTTTGCTTCATGACGTTTAGGCGATCTAGAGATCGACGAATCAATTTTTATTTTCTTCTCATGTTGATCAGCTCAAAATTAAAAATCAGGATGTCTTCCTTTCGATTCAAATGAATTATCTTCTTTGGATTGAGAGTAGAAGCAAGAAAAAGAATTAGAGTTGGGAAGTTTGGATTTCCACCAAGGTTATTAGAACATGGGTAAGTCCTTTGGCATTTAAGTAAGTATTTATTGTCCGGGTTGCTTTGTCTTTTGTTCCTTTCTGGTTTTCTCCTTCTCAGAAACTGTTTGTTTGATTTTGTTGGTTTTATAATAATTCAACCTTTGAAAAAAAACACATAATATGCCAACATGGCTTATCGTCATACCGTAAAAACTAAAGCAATTAATATATAATAATTTGTATTTATAACATAATTTTTAATTTTATTATTTTGTTTTAAAGTGTATCTATTGTTAAT
>JAANYP010003048.1:367500-446695 GCA_020465985.1 Centrapalus pauciflorus
AAAATTAAGGCTGTTGATTTGGCGCAATATAACTTGTTAAAATTCAGAAAATAATGGGATAACATCCTATCAATACTAACAAACCTGCATAAAATAATGGGATATTTATTTACGTATACAAATTACAATTAAACATTAATTATTCAAAATTATTATTTTTATAGTTTTATAAAATAAATATGAATAGTTGATTATTTAAAAATTTTCATTTATAAATATATATATATTTTAATTAACATAGATTAAAATTTTAGTTTACAGATTAAGAATACTTTATATTTTATTATAATAAACATTGTTATGAAATATATTTTGATATATCGTTTGTTTACTTTTTTAAAATTGAATAATTTTATATACTGTTTATTTATTTTTAATAAACTTATAAGCAAACGGAAAAAAATACTAATTATATAGATATATAAGTATTGATGGGATAACATTTGCATTTAGATTTAAATTTTTATGATAATTCAGTTTAATAAACATATAAAATATGGCAGATAAACATATAAAAGTAGTTTTTTTAATCAGCATATATTATAAAATAGGTTAACATATGACATTTATTATTTAGGAAAAATTATGTGCCAGCTTACTTTTTTTACTATGAGCCGTTTTTATCGTCCCGCCCGTTGGGTCAAAATTGTGTCATCCCTAATTCAAACCTCAGAAAAAAACGTCGCATTGATATACTTTTTTTTATACATTTAAAGCTTCTCATTATTTTGTGTTGTTTATGTATTAATGTTTCAAAATTAACATAATTTTTAATATTTTTTCAGTATACCATGAAGAACAATAAAGATCTCCGTTAATAATGAAGCGATAATGTTTTAAATAAATTTTTAGCCAATGAGATATGTTAGTTGCCATTTAAATAGTTCAATGTAATTTTATTAAGATTTATTATATTTTTTATGATAACTGCTTTTGTTTGATAATATTTTATTAATTGGTTTGAATATATTGTTATTAATCAATTATGTTAGACGATATTGTAAGTTAAAACTTTGCAAATACGTGTTTGTATATTAGTTGATGGAAAAATAATGGGTTTTCATTTTATTGTAAATTATTTTTTTTCCTATATACTTCGTTCTTATACATGATGACTAAAACCAGTCTTTTGATCAACTCACATGTATTAAACTATATATGTATAGACTTCAAATATAATTATGTGTAATAATTAATATTCATGATTAATATAAGTAACTTTTCTTCGCAAACAATGTATAGTTTTCTTAAAAAAATAATTTTTTGTTGTGTCATTAATTATAAATACCAATGAGGTTTAGCTAATTTGGTATGAGAGGTGACGTGTAAGTGTGGGGTCACAGGTTCGACTCCCGTTGGAGACAATTTGGAATCTAGGCAGTGGAAGTAACTTCTGAAGTCCTCATTTGGGGCAAAAGGGTAGTTTAGAAATAGGAGTAGGTTAATTTGCCGTTGAAAAAAACTTAATTATAAATATTAATTCCATCACATATAACCCGAGCAACGCACGGGTATTCAACTAGTTACACTTCTGGTGACAAAGCGGTGATTCTTTGACCACCCATTAATAACTGAACCCCGGGTTTCAATACTCTCGGTTTTTAATTTTTAATGTAGAATCGGATCGGATAGCCAAACGGTTCCCGGTTGGGCCCAACAGCCATCCGGTTTTCAAGACGCTGGTTTTGTATGACTATGAATGCGATTGCGATGTCACGTGATTGTTGGTTCATCATGGAAAACAAGCAATCTTTTTGGTGTTACGTATTCTTATTGGTATCATCGACTTTGTTAATTATCATATTTTTCTCGATTTCAATATCATCAATATACATACGAACCATTCTCTCCCTCCACAAGATTTCACCGACCCACTTTCTCTCTCTAAACCCCCAACCAAACTTACAGAACAAGGCAAAATCGCAGTTGTTGGGCGCATCATATATATTGTGAAAAAGAGAGTTTAAAAAAAAAAAACAAAGACAGAATATGCCATTGTATCAAAATTTGTCCGCCGCAGACATTCTTTGATGCTCCTGAATAATTCCTCGCAAAATTTCTTTCGATTTAAGAAACACACCCCACTTTTCCTTTCTTTATTTCTTGACTCATTAAGGTACTCTATTTCTCTTTCCTTTTGATCCCAATTGCTTCTTTGAAATTTTACATATACTGTTTAAGCTTGTAATGGGTACGTTTTGGATATGATCATTTGCCTGCTGTTTGCTTTAAAGATTGGATTTTTTTTGTATTTGGGTTTCGTTCAGAAACCCTAATTATTTACTTTCTAGTGTCATCAGTATGATCTTGATGGTGAATTGCTTGCTTTCGATTATTTTGATCAGCACTTTAACTGTTATGGATATTTGTTGTTTTGAGTTTTAATTGATGCAATTAGAAGTCATCGGAAAGTGGTGTAATTGGATTCTTGAATTCTGCGTGAACAAACATGGTGTGGATGTGAATTTTCGGTGTTCTCTTTTTAAGGATTTTGTCTGTTAGGAGAGGGCGTTTCTCCAAGTTCATGCAATGTTGTATCTTGCAATTGAATGATGTAAAATTTTCAGTAAGAGGGTGTTTGGATGTGTGGTTTAAAGCATAGAGTAGAATCATAATCAAAATAATCAGATAATGATGTGTGGTTTAAAGCATAGAGATATTCATGTTATTTCGTGTTATTAACATAAACAATCAAAACAAATCAGAATCATGATCAGTTAATCCAAACATTCAAAACATACTTATCTTGACTTCAAATTCCCATAAACAGGTTAAACGCACATCTAAACACGCCCAAAGCCTTAAGAGGGATCAGGGATACAATTTTGCAAGAAAATGCTACCTGAGTTGTAACTAATTGCTTGTTAATGTGTTGGGAGTAAGGCACATATGTAAAATGAGATTTTGTGGACGTTCTTTTCTTGTCCTTTGTTAATCGTTATCATTGTATTTGTTTAATAAGTTAGGATCACTTCTTGTCGTGCATTATATGTTTTTCTGTACTTGAGGTTGATATAGTATATATCACTACTAAATTGAATCTCATCTTCCATAAACAATTCATAGTTTTATCTGATTCTATAATGTTGGACTGTGTTCAGGATCCAGGAGCTGCTTGCTACGGAAGATTAGATTTTAGTCAAATTTATGAAAGTGTTCTGAATTGAAGTCCTTGGTTTAAGATAAGATCAAATATGGGCTCGGATAAGGAGCATGGTGGTCTACTAGATACCATCAACATGGAGAAAGTTAGGACAATTTTAACCCATACATACCCTTACCCTCATGAGCATTCCCGCCATGCAATCATTGCGGTCGTTATCGGTTGCCTGTTTTTTATTTCGTCAGACAACATGCATACGCTCGTTCAGAAGTTAGACAACAACATTAAGTGGTGGTCGATGTACGCATGCTTACTTGGGTTTTTCTATTTCTTTTCATCTCCTTTCGTAGGAAAGACAATCAAGCCAAGCTATTCAAATTTCAGTCGATGGTGAGTTCATTTTATCCTTACCTTTTATTTATATATATATTTGTCTGTTGTATTATGAAATTGCTTGCTTGTACAGATACATTTATGTTTTCCCTTTATGTGCAGGTATATAGCTTGGATATTAGTAGCAGCGGTATACCATCTTCCAAGTTTTCAGTCGATGGGAGTGGATATGAGGATGAATCTTTCATTATTTTTGACAATATACATATCTTCTATTTTTGTACTCCTTGTTTTCCACTTAGTTTTTCTGGGACTTTGGTACATCGGTCTTGTTTCTCGGGTTGCAGGGAGGAGACCTGAGATCTTGACCATTGTTCAAAATTGTGCTGTAAGTCTCACAGATTCAGTTCAATAAGTTGTGTATATCATCAGTGGTTCCAGTTTTCATGGCGTGGCTATGTGTGTAGGTCTTAAGTGTGGCCTGTTGTGTGTTTTATAGCCACTGTGGCAATCACGCTTTGAATGAAAAACGATTGGGACGAAGAGATTCTGGCCTTTTTTCACTCTGGAAGAAGGGAGAGCCGAGTGTATGGCTTGCAAAATTTCTTAAGATGTACGAGTTAAAAGATGAAATATGCAAATCATGGTTTGCTCCCGTTGGATCTGCTGGTGATTATCCACTTCTCTCTAAGTGGGTTATATATGGAGAAGTATGGCTTGTGCTTCTCTGTTTGTTAGGTTATCATTAACCATCTAATTATATTATTCATCTTACATCTATTTTCGTCTTTTATCTAGTTTTCTTGCAGTGGGCCATGCGAGTCATCAGATGAAATTTCTCCAATGTATTCATTGTGGGCGACATTTATAGGTCTTTATATGGCGAATTATGTGGTGGAAAGATCAACAGGGTAAGTCGATTGTTCCTAATTATACGCCGAGAACAGCACATGGTTGAATGTTTCTAATTATTGATTTTAATCTTCAGATGGGCACTTACTCATCCTCTATCAGTCGAACAAACTGAGAAGTTGAAGAACAAGCAGATGAAGCCTAATTTTTTGGATATGGTTCCTTGGTATTCAGGGTACATATTCGTCTTTTCTTTCTTACATACATACATACATACATACATATGTGTGTGTGTGTCTGTATATGTTTGATTTGCATGAATTATATGCATCTTTTATCGATGTGTATGTTGCAGGACTTCAGCTGATTTATTCAAGACCGTGTTTGACCTCCTTGTATCTGTGACTGTATTTGTTGGAAGATTTGATATGCGAATGATGCAGGTTCAAAATCTTTCGTGATACGTAATGGATTTATTTATTTATTTGTGGTTAAATAACTATGTTTGTTAGGATTAGTAAACATAAGAAGTAACTTTTACCAGCGATTGATACATTATTAATTGTTAGCCATCATTTTTCTATGCAAATGGTTTTTTAAGGGAGGTGATTTGTACACAACAACATTTTACCATACACAACAATTATACAAATAAAATGACTATATTGCCCTTATTAACATTTTTATCATGGAAGTACTTAAAAGTTACTTTTAAGTGTAGGATTGTCATTTTATAATGAGATTGTAGTATATGGAAAATATTTGTTGTGTACAAATCACCTTCCTTTTTTTCATAGTATGTTGGATGGTCAGCAGTAGCACCAAATCAATTTTATGTTGAATAAATAAAAAACCTTGAAATGCAGAAATACCATATGAGAATATGGTTTGTGTGAGTACCTAAAAAATGCAGAGTACCGTGAGTACCTGTGAACACACGAGTTTCGGATGTGAATTTGCTCCGAAAAAAAGTTTTTTTTTCATATTCATTTAGATACAAATAAAATAAGGCTATTCGTAAAAAAATATATACATTCACACTTTCTAGCATCTTGAAAGTCATGTGAACGTGAAAAATTCATATGAAGATGCTTAGTTGTGAACACACGTTCACAACAGTACAGTTCATGTGAACACACACGTTTCACATAGTTTTAGTGTGTGTTTATGTGTGATTTTTTCAAATAGTCTTGTATTATTAATTTAAACATGATTATGAAAAGAAAAATTCAAAAAAAAAAAAAGGGTTTTAAGCGAGGTATCTCCGGTACTCCGCAAAACTAGTGGTACTCATTTGAACCCAAATCTACCATATGATCATACCTCCATTAGTTTTATGACCTTGTTTTGCTTCCTCCAATAGGCTGCGATGAGTAGGGTTCACGAAGGAGCTAAAGAGGATTTTCTCTATGATCATCTGCGTGAGAAAGATCACCTGTGGTTTGATTTCATGGCTGATACTGGTGATGGCGGGAATTCCTCCTACTCTGTAGCTCGACTTCTTGCTCAACCTTCGCTTTTCGCCTTCAATGATGATTCTATGCAATCATTACCTCGAGGAGACCTCCTCCTTATCGGAGGTGATCTTGCGTAAGTCTTGACATCTTCATCATTATTGCATCTTTTTTTAAGACAACCAACTACAATTTAAGTTCATAAAGAGGGTCTGACTTGTATATAATATTACTCTGCTTACACATTATATACATTTCTGCGTTTCATTCAGGTATCCAAATCCGTCAGCATTCACTTACGAAAAGCGTTTCTTTCGTCCTTTTGAGTATGCTCTTCAACCACCATCCTGGTATAAAGACGAGCATATAGCTGTAGACAAGCCAGAATTACCCTGTGGTGTGCATGAACTGAAACAATATGATGGGCCTCAATGTTTCGTGATCCCTGGAAACCATGGTTTGTCTTTTTAGCCTCTAAATTTTCGGCTTGCTTGTACGTAGTTTTGTGTAAGTTGACATTGTACAGTTGTTTTTTTACAGATTGGTTTGATGGGCTTCAAACTTTTATGAGGTACATATGTCACAAGAGCTGGTTAGGGGGATGGTTAATGCCTCAAAAGAAGAGCTACTTTGCTTTGCAGCTACCAAAGGGATGGTGGGTTTTTGGTCTTGACTTAGCTTTACATTGCGATATCGATGTTTATCAATTCAAGTTCTTTGCAGAATTGATACAGGAAAAGGTAACGTATTTATGTTTTTATTATTGGATACTCATTGTGTTATCTGTCTTTTGCTGTACTGCGATTTGAGGATCTACGTTGACTATTTTCCAGGTTAAAGAAAACGATTCTGTGATCATTATGACACACGAACCAAGTTGGATTCTGGATTGGTACTGGGATGATGTTACTGGAAAGAACGTCTCGCACCTTGTACGAGATCATCTGAAAGGAAGGTGTAAACTTCGAATGGCTGGTGACTTGCATCATTACATGCGTCATTCTCGTGTTCCATCGGAAAACCCTGCATCTGTACAACATTTACTAGTCAATGGTTGTGGCGGGGCGTTTTTGCATCCTACACACGTTTTCAGTAATTTCGACAAAGCATATGGTGCAACTTACGAAATGAAAGCTGCTTATCCATCTGTTGACGATTCTAGCAGGGTAAGTAACCTCAAACTTCGTTTCATATATGACGATGCTCTACTACAGCGTATTTCACCATTTTTTTGTGTTCTATGCAGATTGCTCTTGGTAATATCTTGAAGTTCCGAAAGAAAAATTGGCAGTTCGATTTCATTGGCGGGTTCATTTACTTCATATTGGCCTTTTCAATGTTCCCACAGGTACTTGACTACTTGTTCCGTTGAGGTTTCGTGTGAATCATTTACACATTTCAATATTTACTAGTTTTTTTCAGTGCAACCTGGGCCATATCTTACAGAAGGATGATACCTTTTCGGGCCATGTAAGGAGCTTTTTTAGCACTGTGTGGGATGCTTTTATGTACATGTTTGGGCAATCATACGTATCATCAGCGGGTGCTATGTTACTTCTAGTGGCTGCGATTTCGTTTGTTCCTTCCAAAGTGTCCCGGAAAAAGAAAGTAGTAATCGGAGTTCTACATGTTTTGGCGCACCTTTCTGCTGCTTTGATTCTTATGTTACTAATGGAACTAGGCGTTGAAATATGCGTCCAACACAAACTTTTGGCTACTTCAGGCAAGATTTACGTTTATGCATCTTTTCTTCTCGATCACAATCCCTGTATGAAGTTGTTATATCACTTTAAACTTGAATCTGAAGTGTGTTTTCAAGTAGAATGATTGATATCTGGAATCTTGGCTTCAGGTTATCACACGTTATATGAATGGTACAGATCGGTGGAAAGTGAGCATTTTCCGGACCCAACTGGTCTTCGAGCTCGTATAGAACAATGGACTTTTGGCCTTTATCCGGCTTGTATTAAATATCTCATGTCGGCTTTTGATGTTCCCGAGGTTGGATTCTCTATTTTCTATTTTGATATCTTTCTTGTTTTGAATTATCAAATCCTTTTGGTTTTGTTAATGCTCCCGTGATTATCAGGTCATGGCGGTGACCCGGACCAACATATGCAAGAATGGGATGATTTCGCTCTCACGAGGAGGTGCAGCCATATACTATGCATCTGTCTTCCTTTATTTCTGGGTGTTCTCGACGCCTGTGGTTTCACTTGTATTTGGAAGCTACTTGTATATCTGTATCAATTGGCTACAATTACATTTCGATGAGGCATTTTCTTCACTACGCATTGCTAATTACAAGGCGTTCACACGGTTCCACATTAAGGAGGATGGCGATCTTGAAATCTTCACTCTGGCAGTCGACAAGGTAAGACTTTTAACGTTAGATTTATTCGAGTTGCACCCAAATGTAGTATGTGGTCGATGAACGTGTGGTGTGGAGTGACTGAATATATGTATATATATATACAGGTTCCAAAGGAATGGAAGTTGGATCCTGACTGGGATAACGAGTTGAAACAGCCACAGCAGGCAAGTCACCATAGAAAGTTTCCAAGCAAATGGAGGGCAAATGCTTTTCATCAGGACCCTGTAAATACTGTCCGAATCGTTGATCATTTTGTCATTCAACCGACGGACAAATTGCAAGTAGCAGCAGTTAACGGGTCAGTGTCTCACTGATAATGTAGCAGCTTTAAATAGTCAGGATTCATCTAAAAATGCACATTTGATCTAGAGATGGAAGAATGGAGTATGCTTGTGATGTTGGTCATGGATGATGTAGGATACTTATACTTGAGATGTAGTGTAATGTAAATATTTTGTATGAAAATTCCATTGCTAGAAGAAATTTCAGTCTCCACTTAAGTAAAGAAAGTGAATTAGTAGAAACAGAATGAGGTTTTTTCAGAAAACAATCAAACATATTGATATGGATTCAATTCAAAGACTTTAGTTTCTGAACTTTAAAATCATAATGCTACGAAGAAATGTCATTCCTGAATCCGAGTATACAAATATCACAGAAAGCTCATTTTCTAAAGCTTTTCAAGTTCTATAATCAACAATAAAACTAATATAAGCTACGACTACCCACGGATAATTAACTTAACATGTTTGCTGTCACAATCCTCAACGTTACAGCAAGACCAGCGGGTGAGACAGATTATCATCCTGTACAGATGAGACGGATTATATTCCCCATAGACGTGAATGCCTTGTTTGTTGCCTTTAGGCATTGAGTTTTCACATCTCGAGACCAATGCTGCAATGACAGATTGTAAAATTGGTATCAGAAAATAAATGGTAACGCAAATATAACAAATGTTAATCTAGGTGAGACCTGTCCCAGAGCGTTGAGCTTTTCTCTCACGCCTTTCAATAACTCTTCAGGATCCCCTGGCCACCGACAAATCTCGAGCTCTCTTCCTTCTAGTATTTTCTCAGATACCTACACCAATAGCAATAACATTCCCATACATATCAATGATCGCACAGAGATAAACATCAAAGATAAACCTATAAGAACAAACTTTCAACTAACAGACAGATTCTTAGACGGGAGTTGGGTGCCAGCATACTTTTTTTGCGATCACTTGGCCACCTGCTATGTGGGAGAAGTAAATGTTGTAGAGGTGACAGAAGAATAATGGAGGATTCTCTGCTGCTAGTTGCTCCAAATGCTTCACATACTTTTTAGTAAGGTCCTGAGGATCTGGAATCTTAAAAACCCGTTGGCTGACCCACTCTAGATCCTTTTCAAAACTTTCTGATCTTTCCAATCCAGTCTTTCTGAAGTAGGCAACTGTAGCAAGGGTAAAACAGAATAAGTTTTAAGAGACCACATATATCTCTGTTAAAAAGAGTCATCAAACCTCACAACATGTTGCAAGTTGCAAAAACAAAATGATTACATTCATTGTATCTGATCACTTGACAACCAATGATGTAAAAATAAAACGTGCTAAAAGGGTTTTACTAAGAGTTAAGACTCCTATAATCTGATGGTGCTTGTTGGCTACAATGCGTGAGTATATAGTTTCAAGAACACGGACCAGTTGGTTCATCAGTTCTTGAATCTGTTTCTCTGTTATGTTAAGCAGTGAACCTGTCTGAATGACACTTCAATATCCCCCATTCCCCACCACGTCACCACCAAAGGGCATTTAGCTCAGCAGTACCAAGGTGTCTCCCCAACTAAGTGCTAGTGTACGTTGTCTTTCAAAAAAGATATATCCCACCTCAACCACTGGTCGCTGCCTTGGTACTCCCATCATCAACGAACATGGCAGGTTCATTGTCATGCCTAAAGTTTTTCCCTAGCTAACATACAAGGAGAGAATTTGGTGTTAAGCATTCGGGGAAATGGGGATCAATTTAGAAAGCAGGTGCTGGATCTCACTGATCTTATACTAACTTCTTAGGCTAAATGGACTTGTTAAAGGGTAGTAATCTCCCTAAAACTTTGGCAGCCACCTTCTCAAAAGGCTTTCTCTCCACTCAGCAATCAGCCAATCTATTCATTCTCTTACATCTCTTTAGTCTAAAATACACACAGAAAAAGGAGAGGGGGTTGACAGACGACTTGGAAGAAATTTTGGTTTTGTAATGATCATTATGGGACAAATATGAACCATTACACTTCAAATATTCGTAGGTTTTCCTAAAAAGGTGGATACAAGTGATAAAACGTCGTCTTGGCAGGATGCAAGGAGAAGGCTTTTTACAGGAGTTTCCTCCCCTGTGTAGCCCCTAAGATTTTCCAGTTTCAAAAGAGGGCTCGAGTCAGATTCATACTTATACATCTATTCAACTACATGACTACATCTTGATCCAAGTATAAGCTACCAATTCCAGATTTCCAGTTCATAAAATTAGATCAATTTTGATCCCAAATGGAGTCGTATTTATGTTCACACTAGTGACCCTAAGTCCCTCTAACTTTGTATTTATTTACAACTCAACTTCACAAAAACTGCTCTATACAATTAGAGATTTGTATTTCTAAAAGAGAGTCCCATATGGTGTCTACAATGACACAACATTCTGGATTTTTCCCAGTGAAATTGATATACCATTTATCTTTGTGAAAACGGGAAACTGAAATCTGAAAGTGGAGTTCAAAGTAAAATTGGATGATTCATACACCATAACCAAATTCTGATGTATGATTAACAAAGACAAACAAATGCAAGTAATGTAGAGATAAAGTAATGTAATAAGCAAGAAAAACTGCAGAGAGTTCCAATTCATATACAAGTAGTAAAGTATAGAAAAAACTCACAAGAAACATCTTGAGATTCATCGACCAAGCGTTCAATCGTGCTAAACACAAGCTTACTATCAACCAGATACTTGGTAAATCCTGTTAGAGCAGGTTCCCATGTCCCATCATCGTCCTCATTGGTTTCACCATCATCGGCATCAGAACCCTCAATTTCGCTATCACTGTTGTCTTTGTTCTCATCCGACTCAACTTTAGCTTGCGTCGTACGGAGTCTCATAGCGACGAATCTCATTTCTTCAGTAATACCTTCCGCTTCCCCAGGGTGCTGCTTCCTAAACACCCGCCGCCTCTTTTTCACCGGCGGAAGAAGCTCCTTAGGCGGTGTTGAGACCTCTTCTAACATTGTGGAAGCCTCCTCGCTAGTTGAGTTGAAGCAACAAGAGATAAGAGGAAATCTAATAAATTTATTAGTTCTGGGGATTGAATATGTGAATGTTATTGGTGTGTTAGGGATAGTTGTTGGACAGAAACGATCATGAATTGGGAAGCGGGATGGAGGAGGAAGTGATGTGGGTAAGTTCACCATTACTGCCGCCATGTTTGTTTTCATGGTACCCTCCTTTCAGCTTCACCCACCCTCCGATTTCTCGCAAAATGCGACTGCGCAGGTATGGTGGTACTACCGTAAACAGAGCAAAACACTTCTACAGTAAGAACTTTTGAACAATTTAGTTCTAGGGTGTGTTTGGTGCAGAGATAATCAGAAAATTTGAAATAACAAAAATCAGAGGAAGGTGATTGGTTGCAGATGGCAGGGAGGGGGAGGGGGTCTTCGTCGGAGAGGATGAAACGGCCGGAGAAGCTGGTCGGACTACCGTCGGAGGAGAGGAAGAAGCAGATGGGTCTGAGCGGGAGGGATGGATGATGGTCTGAGAATTTCCCAATCCTCCATTCCTTTTCTTTAAAGCGGACCGATAATGAAATTATGCATTTCACCGATTCTCCTCTCGGTACTCTACATGAGTTCGAAAGGGTTTATTGCATGAAATAACAACATATTGCATGAAATAACAACATACTAAAACCAAAATTTTTATAACAATTTCGTTCAAAATAGTATTTTACCATCTAGTTATTTTAGTATGTATATTAAAGCAATAGACTCTAAACAGGTATTACATAATAACAATCATCAATGACTAAATATAATGTGTTGATAATGAGTTCATGTTAACTGTCATGTTAGTATCAAGTCTATACAAAATAGTAACGTAGTGCACAAAATGACGATGTATTAATGTCTTCTATAATATTCAAAATTTAATTACATTATTATAATTACCAAAATTGAAATGTTTTGTCGTTTTATTTATTAGGAATATTTAAAAGTTCGATTGGTTAGTCATTTTTTTGTTTGAAATATAAGAATTTGTTTGTCGTTTTTTGTTCATTCGAAAAAACTGAAAACCGAAATATTTCGTCGTTTTTTCATTTAAAGAAACTGGAAATATGAATGATTTGTTTTTTTTTTTTTTTTTCACATTCGGATAAATTGAAAATCTTAATGATGGTTCATTGTTTTTTCAATTAGAAAAATTGAAAATCTTAATGATGGTTCATTGTTTTTTCAATTAGAAAAATTGAAAATCATAATAGTTCGTCGGTTTTTTTCAATCCAAAACATAGAAAATGACAAACCAATCCAATTTTGATTTTTTCGGATGAAAAAAGCAACAAAACATTGTGATTTTTAATTTTTTTTTTGGATTACAAAAAAAGACTTATCATTGCAATTGTCAATTTTATAAAAAGAAAAAACAACGATCCATTTAGATTTTCAATTTGTCGAAAAAAAAAAAATTGACCATTCATATTTTCATTTGGGATAATTACAAAAATAGCCATATCTCATATCTTTATTCACTTTTTAGCCATTTTATATACATTTTACCAAAATAGCCAGACTTTACGTTACCACACTTACGTGATAGTCACAATTTACGTGATTTGTACTTTTTTTTTTCATTTTTTAACGCATTACGTTACAAAAGGTGTTTGGTCACGTAAATTGTTGTACTTTACGTGACCACTTTTAAAAATTTGCTCATTCCCCATAAAAATGTAATGATTGCTTAAAAAATATTTTAAAGTGTGACAAGACATCCCACCAAAAATTCATGGGGAAGGAGCAAAAATGGTCACGTAAAGTACAACAATTTACGTGACCAGACACCTTTTGTAACGTAATGCATTAAAAAATGAAAAAAGTACAAATCAGTGGTGACGTAAAGTACAGCAATTTACGTGACCAAACACCTTTTGTAACGTAATGCATTAAAAAATGAAAAAAAAAAATACAAATCACGTAAATTGTGGCTATCACGTAAATGTGGTAACGTAAAGTGTGACAAGACATCCCACCAAATATTCATGGGGAAAGAGCAAAAATGGTCACGTAAAGTACAACAATTTACGTGACCAGACACCTTTTGTAACGTAATGCATTAAAAAATGAAAAAAAAGTACAAATCACGTAAGGTGCGGCTATCACGTAAATGTGGTAACGTAAAGTGTGGCTATTTTAGTAAAATGTATATAAAGTGGCTGAAAAGTGAATAAACATGTGAAAAATGGCTATTTTTGTAATTATCCTTTTTCATTTTCTCTTAACGAAAATAATAACGAACCAATGAACCATTTTAATTTTCAAATTTTTTGAATTAAAAAATGATGAACAAATTTGTTTTATAATAATTTTAAATGAACAAAATGTCAAACCAATCAAATTTTCAACTTTTCCAAACCAAATGAAGGACGAAGCATTTTGGTTTTTAACAAGGGAAAATTGCGCAAAAAACCTCTTAGTTGGACCATTTTTGCGATTAAAACCCTCAACCGTTTTTCATTGCACAAAAAACCTCCAACTCGTTAAAACTTTGTAAATTTGGGTTTTTTTTCAAAAAATCTGACTTGCAACCGGCTAAACTGGTTGCAACTTAATGACATGTAAAACTTTTAAATAGATTTTTGCGTAAAAAACCTCCAACTTGATTAGTTTTTTCAATTAAAACCCCAAGTCATTTTTAATTTGATAATAAACCTCCAACCAACAAAGATAATTAAAATTGAGTCTTCACTAATTGCATTTTGATGATATTTATTAAACTTTATTTATCGAACAAAGAATTCGTTTCCCAATGAAACCTCCACTCTCTAGGCTAGCGAACCTCACTGCTGTGGCTGATCATATTCAGATGCTAAAATGGAATATAATAAATGAAATTGAACATAAAGCTGAACCTAAAAATGCAACCCGTGAACACAAAATGAAATCGATTCCATCGGCACAATTGAAGTTAAAATTTAAGATTAAACGACAAAAGTTAATCAAACATACATACATAAAATAAACAACACTGAACATAAAGAGGAGATAGAGTAATCGGAGTTGCTGGAGGTAGAGAAAAAGAGAAAAGGTAAATATTATTGTTGGTTAGATGTGAGAAAAATATAGTTAAGGGTTTTTATCGAAAAAGTCACCAATTTCGGGGTTTTTTATGCAAAAATTCAGTTTAAGAGTTATACATGTAGTGCCACGTAGGCGCCACGTAAGTCGTGTTTGCCATGTGGACGCCACGTGTGTGCCATGTAAGCATAGCAACCTATTATAACTTGTCTAGTCCTAATTTCAAAAGATTTTACCGGTTAGAGGTTTTTTGTGCAACAAAAAATGGTTAGGGGTTTTAATCACAAGAATGGTCTAACTTTAAGGTTTTTTACGCAATAATAATATCATCATTATTATTAATTTAGGATTAACAATTATAAAAAACTAATACATTGCTGTTTTGATAAGTACGTTGCTATCTTATGCAGACCCGCATATTTATGTTGACGTGACAGTTTACGAGTACGTGTAGGTAGCATCACACCATGCCCGGTAATTAAAGGTTGTTATTGTGGAATGATTGTTCAGAAGTTAATGTTTTATTATATAAAAATTCTGGTAGTAGGTTATTATTTCGTACGAAATCTTTGATAGGTTGCTATCAGGCCCGGCCCAATAGGGGGGCGAACTGGGCTTCGGCCCAGGGCAGCATTTGGGCTAGGGGCATTATATTTTTTAGGCAGGTTATATTAGAGTAGGTTCAACTTTGACCCAGCCCAATTTAATTTTGTAATATTGGGGTTAGCAGGTTAGGTTCAACTTTGACCTCTCTGCCTTCTCAATCCATCCATCGAAGAGTCAGCTGTGTTGGAAACGAAGCGTCGAGGTCTTGAACATGGACGTTGGAACAGGAATCGAAGAGGCCTGCGACTGGGAGTGGTTGACTGGCCGAGTGGGCGGGGGGCAAATGAAGAGGTGACGGCGGCGATTTCAAGTTTTAAATTTGCTGTGTTCTTCGGCTCTGTCCAACAGTTCAAGTCTTCAATCTCACAATCTGTTGTGCGCCTTTGTGTTCTTCGGTAATCGGCTCTATTCTACCGTTCATCGCTTTCAATCACACAATCTGCTGCTGTGTTCTTGGTTGGAATTTCTGTTAAACATCGCTGTCTGTTCGACTGTTCAATGTTCATCGGATCATCGCTGCTGCTGTGTTCGACTTTCAATCTCACAAGTCACAATCTGCTGCTGTGTTCTTGCTGTTAAACATCAATCTGTTAAACATCGCTGGAATTTCTTGCTGTGTGCCTGTGTTCATCGCTGTTGTAACTCTAAAATTTAGTAAGGTATTACATCTAACTCTAAAATTACATTATCTGATTTTGTATATAAAATCTAAAATTTCAGTCTTTTATTTAGTATATTAAATCTTAAATTTCAGAGTATTTAGTATATTAAATTACATTTGATTTATTGATTTTCTGAAAATTATAGAAGATTGCAATCTGATTTCAAAGCAACAGAGGATTTACAATGTGATTCAAAGCAACAGAGGATTTACAATCTGCTTCAAAGCAACAGAGGACTAAATTGTCTATTTTGATCAGGTTTTATCGTTTTATGCTCGAGTAATATACTAGTATTTAGTTTAAGAGTCTTTACTTTGCTTGACTTGATAGTTGATTTACTATGTTTCCTTGAAAACAACCCTCAGGTGCTCAAAATAGAAAACGAAAGAAGAAAGAAAAAGAACTAGCTACTTCATTACAAGGGTCTTTAAAGAAATTTCTTGTTAAACCTAAAAATAATGAACATATAGATGGTAAAGAAACAGAAAAGGTTAATGATTATATTAATAATATTGATGAACATGTTGAGATTGATATTGAAAATCCTATTAATAATGCTAATGAATTCGTTGATAAATCTAATGATATTAATAATATTGATGAACATGTTGAGATTGATATTGAAAATCCTATTAATAATGCTAACGAATTCGTTGATAAACATAATGATTTTGTAGACAAACCAAATGACTTTGAAGAAAATGATTTTGTTGAGAAACCTAACGATTTAAACATTTTTGATCCAAGGGTTTGGGATGCTTTAGATGCTAAAATGAAAGATGTACTCATAGAAAAAGGACCTATTAGAGAAATAGAATCTACTTTCATTTTTTCAAAAGATTCAATTGGTAGGCATTTTCTTGTGAATTTTTTACTCGTAAACTAAGGAATGGTGATTCATTTGATAGAAAATGGTTAGTTTATTCTAAAGAACTTGACAAAGTTTTTTGCTTTTGTTGTAAATTATTTAAAACTACACGTTCTAGAAGTAATTTGGCAAGTGAAGGGATAAATGATTGGGAACATCTTGGTGAAACTCTAAACACACATGAAAATAGTATTGAGCATATGACAAATTTAAGAACTTGGACAGAATTACGAGTTAGGCTTCACAAAAATCTAACAATTGACAAAGAATTACAAGAAATGATTAATAAAGATACCGAACATTGGAAAGAAGTTCTAATTCGAATCATTGCTTTTGTAAAGTGTTTAACAGAATATAATTTAGCTTTTCGTGGAACAAATGAAAAAATTTATGAGAATTCAAATGGTAACTTTTTAGGTATTCTTCAAATGATTGCTGAGTTTGATCCTGTGATGAAACAACATTTTCGACTAATTCAAGATAAAAAAAACTCATAATCATTATCTTAGTCATAAATTCAAAAATGAGTTAATTGAAATTCTAGCGTCCAAAGTAAAAAATGCAATTATTAAAAAATTAAAGAAGCAAAATACTTTTCTGTCATTCTTGATTGTATTCCGGATGCAAGTCGTAAAAAACAAATGACTTTGATTGTAAGATGTGTTGATATGATAAGTAACCCAATAAAAGTGGAAGAATTTTTTCTTTAATTTTTGATTGTAGAAGATACATCTGGTTTAGGTCTTTTTAATGTTTTACAAGATACTTTAAAATCTCTTAATTTAGATATTAATTATGTACGGGGACAATGATATGATAATGGATATAATATGAAAGGAAAACATCAAGGTGTCCAAAAACGATTGCTTGACATAAATCCAAAAGCGTTTTATATGCCATGTGAGTGTCATAGTCTGAATTTAGTTTTGTGTGACATGACAAATTCTTGTCACAAAGCAAAAACATTTTTTGGTACATGTCAAACAATTTATAATGTATTTTCTAGTTCTACAAAAAGATGGAGTCTATTACTTGAATATATAGATGAGTTTACATTAAAAATCATTATCCGCGACTCGTTGGGAAAGTCATATTGAAAGTGTTAAAGCTATAAAGAGTCAAATTGTTCATATTAGAGAAGCTTTAATCGAATTAGGCGAAGTAAGTGATGATGGGAAAGTTTGTAGAGATGCACAGTCATTGGTAAACGGTGAACTTTCTAGTTTTGAATTTATTTTAAGTTTGGTTATCTGGCATGAAATTTTATATAAAATTAATTTGGTAAGTAAAAAGTTACAATCTAAAGATATGCTTCTTGATGTTGCCATAAAAAATTTAGAGGGATTAGTTAATTATTTTAAAAAATATAGGGAAATTGGGTTTGACACTTCAATTAGTGAAGCTAAAGAAATTGCAAATTAAATAGGAGTTGAACCAAAATTTCCTGTAAAACGTATTTCTTATAGGAAAATGCAATTTGATGAAATCCCAAATACTGAAAGAAAACAACAATCTTCCCAAGAAGCATTTAGAACCGATTATTTTCTTGTTTTAGTGGATATGACTCTTTCTCAATTGACATGTAGATTTGAACAAATGAGATATTTTGAATCTATTTTTGGATTTTTGTATGATGGATCAAAGTTAGTTTCCTTATTTGATGATGAGTTAAAAGAATGTTGTTTGAATCTTGAATCTATTTTGACAAATGGTGAAGAATGTGACATTGATGGAAATTATTTGTTTATGGAGTTACAAATTTTGAAGAATATGTTGCCGAAAGAAGCATCAAATGATGAAAACCCTTGGACATCTATTCGAATTATGGAGTTTGCTAAGAAGATGGACATGTTTCCAAATGTTTTGATTGCTTACAAAATCTTGTTGACCGTACCTGTTACAGTCGCATCGGCCGAAAGAAGTTTTTCCAAGCTTAAATTGCTAAAGTCATATCTTCGAAGTACAATGACTCAAGAGAGATTGAATGGATTGACACTTTTGAGTATTGAAAACAAGTTTTTAGCAAACATCAATTATGAAAAAATAATTGATGTATTTGCTTCAAAAAATGCACAAAGACATCGTTTTAGATAATTTTCCTTTTAAGATATATGTTGTATTTGTTGTCGAATGTTTATGTATTTATCTGTATCACTTTTTTATAATAAAAATCGGCGTGGAGATGAGCCGCCTAGCTTGACTAGGTTCCAAACCCCTAAAAATTAAGTGTCATTTGTTTAAGTATTTAGACAAGGCATTTTTTTATCGTTTCGCCCTGGGCATTAAAAACCTTAGGACCGGCCCTGGTTGCTATAATAAAACTATAGTGTCCAATATGTTGTTATTTTATGCTATAAACCCTATTTTGAAATGACTTTAAAACCGAACACAACATAAATAACTATAATTGTATTAAGAATGCTATTGACGTGTGAACACAACAATTAAAACCAACATAAACTTGCATTCTTATCAAGTTATTCATTTAAGCTTTCTTTCACAAAACAGAAAGAAAGAGATAGGATGGAGAGAAAGAACATAAACGAGAAGAATAGTCAATAGATCATTTTCGTAAGTTAAATTTATTATTGGAAAGAAGAAATAGAAACAATCTCTATCAGTATTTTTTTTTCGTTTTTAATCAAAAAAAATTATAAAGAATACAAACTCAAAGCTTATTTATTCTTAGTTCCATACTTTCCATCCCATGATGGAGTTGTGAAACAAAGCCTTAGCGGCTTTTGAGTACAGAAATCCATATTCAATTCAATGATGTCTCCATATGCTACTTTCCTCCATACCCTTACAAATATTTTTCCAGTTTACATATATTTACTATCATCAATATTTTTTATATTATCATCTTATTGTTTCAGGTAACGCTTGAACCCATAAATTTTATATTGGATAACCATTTTTGTGTCGCTAGTCCTTAGTCATTTTGGTCTCAGTTTACGCATAAACAAATGAAAATTTGTGCTTAAGTTTATCGGTTACGATAACATATATTCATGTTTATGTTCATTTATCTCGGCTCATAATTTTATCCACAAGAGTGGTAGCCTAGTGGTCATGACTTGTTCACCTTGGGTGAAAATCTCTTAAGGTCCTAAGTTTGAACTCTAAAAGCCAAAAAAACATACCTTATTGTGGCCACGAAGGTTCACCTGTGATGACTTCGGGCTATCTGCAAAGCGGTTGGTCGCCATGAGATTAGTCGGTTCGCAAAAGCAGGCCAAACACCCATATTATACAAAATTCAAATATTGCATTTAACCACAAGGGTGGTGGACTAGTGGTATTATTTGGGTTTGCTGTTTTTTAAGAGGTAAAATGTCTTATGGTAGAAAATGTGGTCTAAAAGTCTGCAAGCTATAAAAAAAAAGACTATCTATTTTGTAAAATTAAATTGTCTGTTCAAATAATAAATTGTCAAATTAATATAAACATATAAAAAAACAAATTGAACATACGATATGATGCCAGATAGACAAATACTTATATCGTATATAATAATGGTTACAAACTATAATTATGACCAATTATTGTTTAATTTTTATTAATGCAAACTTTTTTTATTGATTGCATGCAATTCACTATAAAGATGAACATTTCATTTTGTTTAAGAAATGATTGTTTGAATAGATATGATTTATTAAAGTTTTTTATACTTACGGATTATTTTATTGAAGGGTTATATGAATATGTATTATTTTGTGAATGTTAACAACTAATATTTAAAATGAACTTTTATTCTTTAAACTTATTATAATGATTTTTTAAAATTATTTTTAAGTAAATATATAATGTTTGAGTTTTTGATAAATCACGAATCTTTAAGTTTGAAGTAAAATATAGTATTAAGGCTTCTTTTAATAAAATTACAAAAAGAAATGATTGAAAAAATAATGAACAAATTTTAGGAGAAAATCGAGAGAAAAAATAATGACCAAAGTTTAGGAAAATATCGAGTGAAAAATAAATAAATTCACCATCTTTCAAAGAAATGAGTAAAAGAATAAGTTAGTTTAAAAAAAGACTAAATAAGTTGGTGAAAATATATAAGTTAGGAGGTGTTCTTTACTTATTATAAGTTTAGTCATTTCATTTATTTAATAAGTGATTTTGGCTAATAAATGCATATTTTTTTTTCCATAAGTAATAAGCGGTAAATCATACATCATCATCAATTATTCAATGAATACATTTTACTCACTTATTGTCTATTCTAAATCTAAAAACAATTCTTCTCCCTCTCTTCTTAATTATTAAAATTATTTATACAATTTTATTTTTAACGATATATTTATTTTATAAAATATATTTATTCTTTATTTTAAAAAAAAAGATCCCATTAAAAATATGTAATTTATTTATTCTTCGTTTCTTTTATATATTCAATTTAATTATTAAAAAACTATTTATCTTATGTTACATTTGATAAATCAGATTTTAAGATCCAAATTTTATTAAATTAGAAAGAAAAAAATTAACTTTGAGAACTAATCTCAGAAAAATTAACACGAATAAAATCAACCTTTCCATATCTATTAGATCTATTAGGACATTACCTTCAAGAAAGAATTAGCTG
The DNA here is from genome assembly GCA_020465985.1 of Centrapalus pauciflorus. Lineage (NCBI taxonomy): Eukaryota > Viridiplantae > Streptophyta > Magnoliopsida > Asterales > Asteraceae > Centrapalus > Centrapalus pauciflorus. The sequence goes on from JAANYP010003048.1 coordinate 388,669, forward strand.
TCTGGTCTGGACAGGGAGCAAAACGTGTTCTGAATGACCAAGGCCGAAGATCTTGCTTGTTTGTTAATGGGGGTTAGGGGGTCCCTTTTCTTAAAAACATAAAAACATATATTTTCTTTTTTATTAATAGATACTAAAAAATGTATATACCTAAGTGTTAACTCTTTGCTCTCATCCTGTCAGAATGTCAAAGTCATTCACAATCTCTAACTCTTGATTTTCTTTCAGCAAGTCCCTCCTTTTGGTTCTTGGTTGTCCAGCTCATCTATAGATAAATCAAAAGTCAAATTATAAGTCTAATTTACTTTTTGATAATGAAGTAGTATGTATAGTTACTGGTTGATTAAATTGTTTGAACACTTTGTGATATGATTATATTAAGTTTTTGAAGTTTAAATTGTTTGAAGTACACTTTATGATATGATTATATTAAATTTTTTCAAATTCAAAGTTCTTGGTTGATTAATTAATTGTTTAAATTTATTAACCGGCTAAGTTTTCGGATTTAGGGTAGTTGTTTAAATAAATTATTAAGTTGTTTCACTAAAACTAATTAAACTAGTGGAAATATTTCCAAATTAAAGAGCCCAACTCGCTTAATATTTGACTTGAGAAATTTAGAAATTAAAATAAAATAACATGTTGATTCATACCCTAAATTATTTTTTATTAAAAAAATCAATCAGTACATGTTTGTCCTCAAAGTGATGATGTAGTTGTATTGGATGCGCTTAACAAAATCAATTGTATTTTCGAGCTGAAACCTTTAATAGTCGGAGCTTTTGTGAGCCGTGGATTTTTATTAGAGCTGAAGTTTTTAGTTTTGCAAATGTATTTGGTAAAATTAATGATAATTATAACTTTTAATAAATGACTATTAATCGGAAGAAGCAGTATATAATTATTAAAAAGATAAAAAGATAATTTTCTTTGACTAGAAGCTCAAATGAGTTAAGGTTTGATGGAAAACCTTGTATTTTTTAAATCAAAAGTTCAAACTATATCATCCAAATAAACTTTTAAATTTAACTTCTAAAAATCAAAAGAACGAGAATTCTAAATTCTCTCCGTGTAGTATTTGAACTTATGACCAGTCAGTTAACAGAATAACAGTCGACCGCTTACAAATACATCCAATTGCCTTTATGAAGGTTAGATGCATGCATCTACGATTCAACAATTATGGGGCATACGTACAATAAAATTTGTAACATTTTAAATGTGGTTTTCGTTACTGTTAATTTACACATGTGGAAATTTGATTGAATTTTAAAAGTCAATTAAATTACTTTTAAATTAAAGACTATATAAAAATGTATATCATTATAAACAACAAACCTTAAATATTATTACCAATTGTAGTAATTTATTAATATTATAGGCACCTACTTTATTTTTATTTTAATTCATCACAATCTAATTTCTATATATATATATATGATTATAAAAAGGCAATTGTCTACAATTTGATAATTGAATTAATTTCAAGTAAACGAATTCAATAGCCAACTTTAAAAGACATGAATCATATGATATAGATAAAGACGATGCATAACTTAGCTCTAACAATTAATATGAAATTATATATTTTATTAAAAAAAGAAAAGACAACTTCTCACGAAAGGAAACACCAACTTAATTTCATCAAGACGTGTGAGAGGGCACTGCCCTTAGATCCCTCGCAAGGAGTGCAACTCCCTTAACCCCCTCATTAATTGTGTGCGGGGCTAGACTACAACGTACTACTCTTACATGAGTATGTGTTTCGCACCACCAAGTTCGTTCTAGTACGAATCGTAATTTTGTAAGATCTTGGATTTTATACATTAAAATAACAAAAGTACCCTTCTTTAGACTTTGAGTACATCCCTTCCTTGATTTTTAAGATTGAGGTTGATTTTTACGATTAAGAGCTTTGGGTGTGTGGGTTTTGGGGAGGAAGAAAAATAACAACACCATATGTATATCTTGTTCAATAAAATAAGATTAATATTATTATTTATAATAATGTATACACAAATCATGATCATCCTTAAATATAATTTCTTTTTTAGAAAACATATGGGTTGCCGCTAATTCAATAGTATACAAAATAAAATCTCTACAAATTAATAATGAGGACCTTAATTAATTGAAAAAAAGCAAGTGTCATTACCTTGAATTCGTTTCAAATATAGAAAAAGTCCAAATTAAAATCTCGTTTTAATATATAGTTCAAGATAAAGATCGTGAGTTCTTTTTTTCTTCTTATTTTTAATAAATAAAGTTATAAAAACGTGCTTTCAAATAATTAGGTTTGGCCTACAAACATTGAATTCGATCTTCTGCCAAGGGACAAACGGCGACGTACTTCTTTAACTTAATTTCACATGCATGCTGCAGTCTTTAACTTACGACGTTGCAATAACTGCATGCATGCATGAAGCAAGTTATTCTATATTAGGCAATTACGACTGATCGATCGATCATCTCTTTGAGGGTCACTAACCTATACCTATATATATCTCATCCAAACTCCAAACCTTCCATCTTAATTTATTTTCTCGATCGATATATTATTCATTTCGTACATATATATAACCTTAATTTTCAAATTGTATACTATACCTTTTTCTCAATCTTTTGTCTAAAGATCGATCGAGACTTATAGTAAGCTAGCTCAAATAACGATTTATACGATGGAGAAAACATGCCAAAATGAACACCTTACCAATGGAAAACTGATCACCATTCTTAGCATCGATGGAGGTGGTATTAGAGGGATCATTCCTGGCACTATACTAGCTTTTCTCGAATCTCAACTTCAGGTACTTAGTTACGTACGTACATATATATTGTTAATTTGGATCGAGGGATCATATATATAACAAAACATTAATTGGACATTAATTTGTATGGTTTTTCTTTTACAATTAATGGTTTTGGGACTACGAGATCGAGTACTAATTAGTCTAATATATATATTAATTGGTTGATGATCATGTATATGTAGGAATTGGATGGTAATGATGCAAGACTTGCAGATTATTTCGACATAATTGCAGGAACTAGCACCGGTGGTCTTGTGACAGCCATGTTGACAGCTCCTGACGAAAACAACCGACCGCTCTATGCCGCCAAAGATATTGTGCCTTTCTATATGGAGCATGGCCCGAAAATATTTCCACAATCTAGGTTTAGTTATTTATTCTCCTATATATTGTGATAAATTTGCAGCTGCCGTATGATCTAATTGTAATATGTATAATGTAGGGGTGTATGGGGATGGATCATGAAAACAGTGGGAAGGCTAGTTGGACCAAAGTACAATGGGAAGTATCTTCGGAAGCTCATAAGGGAGAAACTTGGAAGCATTCGTATAACGGACGCTTTAACCAATCTGGTTATTCCTACATTTGATATCCGACTTCTGCAACCAACGATATTCTCAACGTGCGAGGTTTTTATCTACAAAACTCACAAAGTTATAATTAACATTCTTAATTTCACAAGTCCCATTGTCCTTGCCTTAATTTACGGTAAGTAGATGATCGAGTTTGGTCCGGCCGGAGACTCCACAGTGCATATATGTTGGCTCAAAGACCCCTCCATCTTCTATATACATGACCTTAATTAATCTTTTTCTGAAAGATAAGTTCTTGAAGCTCATGACGTACATACTTTGAAGAATCTCAAAGCTCAACCACTAAGTCCCGTTACAGGGTTTTTTTTATATGATCTTATTAGGCATCACAAACTATAGTATCATTGATATTTAATTTTTATATATTGTAGTAAAGTTAGATTCCTAACCGATTTTTTATATGAACAGGCGAAACTTAATCCATGCTACAATGCTCAATTATCAGATGTATGCATCTCCACATCCGCGGCTCCAACCTATTTTCCTCCATATTACTTTGAGAACAAAGACAATGGAAACAATGATCATGAGTTTAATCTTATTGATGGAGGTGTAGCTGCTAATAATCCGGTACAGTATATAAACATATAGTTATTTTGTACTAATTAGAAGCCATTTTGTGAGCGAGGAAATTAACTTGATCTCGCGTCTAACATTCTCTTACAATTAGTGGGATATTTCATGCTAATATTAACTTTAACACTTGGAATTAAAATTCTTTTTGCTAGGCACTCATCGCGATAAACCAAGTTACAAAACAAGTGTTTAGCGAAAATCCGGATATATTCCCTGTTAAGCCTATAGATTATGGCCGCTTCCTCTTGATATCAATAGGCACAGGCGCAGCAAAGGAAGCGAACCGTTTCAACTCAAAAATGGCATCGAAATGGGGAATTTTCGGTTGGCTAGTCCAAAACAATTCCTCACCTATCATAGACATATACACTCATGCAAGCAGTGATATAGTTGATTTTCACATCTCCGTGTTCTTTCAAGCAGTTCATTCCCAAGATAATTACCTTCGGATACAAGTAAATCAACAATTTAAGCATAATTCTTGGAGTTAATTATTATATATATATGGTTAATTGTGTTGATCATTTAATTAATCAATGAATTAACATGCAGGAAGATACGTTAATTGGCGATGAAGCTTCTGTAGATGTTGTCACAAAGGAGAACATGATGAAACTGATGGAAATTGGTGAAAAGCTTCTGAAGAAACCAAGTTCAAGAGTTAATTTAAAGACCAGATCATCAGAACTAATCGGAAATGGCCAAACAAATGCCGAAACTCTTAAACGGTGATTAATTAATAGCAAATATGTTAACAGTTTAAATAACTTGTTTAAATTCTAGCTGATATAATTCTCAAATTCATGCAGATTTGCAAAATTGCTATCCGATGAAAAGAAGCTACGAGAATCATCAAAATCACACGAAGTATTATTCAAAGCTGTTAATCCAATCAATGGCTTCGATCACTTAAATGGGTGTTAAAAGAATGTTTGTAAAGGATTTGAAATATATAAATTATCGGAATAACTGTTTAAGCTTTGAATGTAAATTAGAAAAATAAATGGCATAAGTATATGTTAATTACTATTGGATATTTGGATATCCCGTAAGAAATTAATAATTTATGAGAAATATTAAGTAAAAAAGATATATGTCAGATCAGAATGTTATTTTACGATTTAACGGCAAGAATATTTTTTTTCTTTGTTAAAAGCGAGAGGTATTTCCAAATAGATACTGTGGTTGATTCTTTTAAGAAGCGTATTGAAACATATAAACCTCGCGAGGTGTTTTTGTACTAGCTAGTGTTTGTTGATCGAATTACAAAATTACATGTTGTTTAATATATATGTTAATTGATTCAACGATTCTTACAAATATTTGATTTTTCATTTGATCTTGATTCAAATGTTGTTTAAAAAATTATTTGTTTACTTCTTAATTAATTAATTGAATTGTTACGTACATGCTCATTTAAATTTTAAAAAAAATTGTAATGATTATATTGTAACACCCTCGAATTAAACCACAATGCCACGTAAATAACACATCATCCGTGACATAATATAATAATCCCTACACTATTCCCGAGCTACATACATGAAACCCGATAATTTTAAAACATTAATTACACAACAACAGTCACGGGAATCCCTGAATATTATACAACCTATCCGAAGTATATACAAACAGTCCCCAAAATATAACGACATCTACGGAAGGCAGCTAACTCCTTGATCACAGATAATGTAAATCTACTTCGGTGCAGCAGGCCTACTAGCAGTCCGGTCACCTGAGATATACATAACAACACACACAGGTCAGCTAAAGCTGGTGAGCATGCAATGGTTAGCGTACGATTATAAAACTCAAATAATAAATTACTCGATAATAAAACGTTCAGCGTTCTCTACTGAACAAGTATATGAGATCCCACAAAGTAGCTCAATAGGTACTCAACTCGTGTGGATAGATCCACGTACCCAAATCCGTAGACCGCACAAAGCAGTCGTCAGGACTCAAAAGGAAATCGGGAGCGACCCGACCCCTGCCCAGCCGTATGGTTTAGTATCTCAATAGCTCAAGTGTCTCAAATCTCATATAATAAAACACAGTTCTCAATATAACACAATAATACGTGCATGATAGTATCCCGATAAAAACTCGTAAGAAAACTCATGATATCTCATAAAAACTCAGTAAAAGATCATGCAAGTATCAGTAAAATAATCGTACAAATATCTCAATAAAAACATGCAAACTCACCTGCCAAGCTAGCTATACTAAGTCTCGGTTCCCTGCCCTTTCCCTACCCTTTCAACGCGAGACCCTGAAAACACAATATCACAACTCAATATCACGAACTCGACCCAACAACTCTATACACAATTCTCAACAACTCACGAGACCCCAAAGACCCAAACACAAGACTCCCAGAACCCGAAAACCCGACCCGAACCCTTAGCCGCATCGCGACCGCACTGACCATCGTGGTCGTGGTTGCGCTGACCATCTCGGTCGCGGCCGCGCTCAGGCTAACCGCCTGCGATCAGCTCAAGAACATCGCGGCCCGCGATCAGGGGATCGCGGCCGCGCTCACGGACGAACAGCAGCAGGTCTGCTCTGTTTCTTAACAGCCAGGGGATTTACCCCAAATCATCACTTCAACTCGATTTTAGCCACAATTATAAACTCGAATTGATCCATAAACATATCTAAACTCAATTCAACTATTTATTCACAATCCACAACAATTAATCCGCGAATTCAAGCTCGAATTTACCTCGAATATGGTCCCAATCTCAAAAGAAGAAGTTGAGGTTGAATTTGGAGGCTTGAGTCACATATCTGGAGCTTCAATTTCTGATTAAGGCTGCTGGAATTCACAAGTACACACACATATACCTTAGCTCTTGCTTTAGGAATGGATTGAGGAACAAAGAAGCAAGTTATATATACGTTTTGGGTTTAACTCGGTCCGATACCCAAAAATCCGATCCCGATACCCCAAAGTACATATTTATATCCCCGGGTCCCAAATTAAACAATTAATCCAATGAAATAATTCCACGTACCTATCTCAAAATCGGGATGTTACATATATTAAGAAGTAAACAAATGTCACTTTATCAGTCGGACCCTTTATCGCTAATTGGCTTGTTGCAATCTCTCACCAATATCTTGCATGCAAAAGTTCAAATGTTTAACAAATAAATAGATAGAAAAATTAATATGATACTTGAATAATAAGTAACGACTGTTTTTACTTAATTATGTCATAAACTGACATTTTAATATTACTGTTGACTAAATTCTAAACATACAAAAATGTAATTGATAAATTCGTTTCTTTTAAATCACATAAAATATGATTAAGTACTCGGTAACAATTTTAATAACCATATCATTTATCATATCATGTCAACTATATAGGATCGATAGGTGAAACACATTGCTATTCTTCTAAGATTATGTGTTTGTTTGTCAAAAACTAGCTGGAGCTGAAACTTATTGTTGAAGCTAGAGCTAAAGTTTATAATAGTTGAACTTTTATTGATAAACGTGTTTGGTAAAATAGAATTATAATTAACTATGTTAAAAGGACTGCTTGGACTTGGGCTTGGACTTAAATTGCTTGTGTTGGGCTTCCAGAAGTTGGGCTTGCTATTTTTTGACCTCTTCATCTTCGCCGCTTCATCTGCATCTACGGCGCTTCGTTATTTTCAACAGATCGAGTTGTTAGTCGGTTAGATTATTGTTAGTTTATTTAGCTCCCTCTATTTAAGGTGAGCAGTTTGCATAAAGTTAGATTAGTTAATAAGTTCTTGTAAAATCTCTGGTGCTCCTTCTTGTTCTTAAGTTTCTGGTTGTAAAAAAGACTCACCGTTGGTTTATGATTCTGATCTGTATTTTGTTGAGGGTGAGCTTCATCTGTCGATGAAGTCTCAGAGTGTTATGTAGTGAGATTTCTCTTTGTAAGTAATAGGGTGGCTTAAATGCCGGTTGTGGTTTAGGGTTGTTAAATAAAAGAAGGTTTGTGTTAAATCTGGTTCTGTTTTTTGTTCGTTCTTGCAACATGGTATCACAGCTCCACCAGCAAAAACAAGATAGGGTTTTCTGCGACTTAGGGTTTGGGTTGGTGTTGCGATCGGTTCTCGTTGTTGTAAAGTGGGGTCTGTTGTCAAAACCCCATCGTTGGTTCTGGTTCATTTTCCGCTGCGGTATTCATCTGGTTTGATTTCCTTTCATCTCATCGACTTGGTGGATTACACTGTAAGGATTTCTAACCTTCTCGTGTTGTAGCAAGTTCCTGTTCTTGGGAGTTTCCGTGGAATCGGGAATCAACTGCCCCTGAGAACATACTTGGCCTATAGACGAGGCTCCGTTTGTTTCTCGTGTTTTCTTTCCTTCTATCTGTGTGGTTGTTGAGAAATTAGTCCTGGCTTGACCTGGCGTCTTGAACGCTCGTGGAATCCTGCCATATACGGACTCTTTCTTTCTCTGTGGTCTTTTTTTTATCTTGATATTTGATTGTTGTATCTGGTATTTGTTTCTGTTCTTTTGGTTATGTTGTAGCAAGTTCTTGGTCGTGGGAGTTTCCGTGCTTACGGGAATTAACTGCCCCTACGAGCTCATATTTGGCCTATAGACAAGAACATTGTTGTTGGTTAATTATTTCCTCTTTGAGGTTCGATTCTGGACTTGACCAGGCATTTGAATGACTTGGAATCCTGTCCTTAAGAAATCGAGTCTCGTGTGTGTGTTTGTGTGTGTGGAAAATTGTTCCTGTTATTTCTTTAAAATTGGTCATCCTTGTCATAATTGTGCAGAAATTCATGATATGAACTGAAGTAACTTGGTTTCTAATATAACAATGCAAGTTGTATCTTACATTGATTATTCTTGGTTATAATGGGCTATTAAAAAAAAAAATAATAATAATAATAAATAAAAATAAAAATAAAAATGAACCCTTCTGGAAAAATTGTCTGTTAGATGTATATAAGGCCCTTAGTTGCTAAATGGTTCGTTAACATGAGAGTCTTGTTTTTGGAGAAATTTCCTCTTTTGCTGTCAAAATTGTTTTTCATTAGGTGCTAGGAGATCCTTGAAAATTGTAATAAATGGGGTTTGGTTTCAGCTTGATATAAATAATGTCCTTCATATGGGGTGTTAAAAGAAGATGTTTATATGATTTTTTTTTCTTTTCTTTGATCTATCGTTTGTTAAAGATGAAACCAAGTCTGCAATATATAGAAGAGACTAAATTCGTTATGTTATGAGTGGTTTCAATTGTTTTTTTTTTTTTTTTTGTGGTAGCATAAGCTGATGTTTATTTTTATAACTGGGAATAATGTTGTTGAAATTAAAAATTTTAAAGTGTCTTTAAAATCGAAGTTTAAAATGATAGACTTCATAAAGTTAATGTTCTAGTTTGGGTATTGAAATTGTCAAATATGAGTAAGGGACATGCTTATCACAAAAGAAAATTTTGTGCTGTCTTATCTTCTGAATTTGGGTTATTGCCTGTGAAATAATTGTTGGCAAGATGTTGTTCAGTCAAATAATTTGTTACAATAAGTTGGTAAAAATTGTTTCAAGTTAACTGTTGAAATGTTGTTGTTATGGTTAATGTTGGTAAAATGATGGGTTGTTAATTGTGTTGGTAAAATGCTTGATTTTTGAATTAAACTCTTCATATATATGGAGATTTTTTTGGAAGTCAGCACTTTGATAATATTGCAATTCAAATTGCTGTCTTTCTTTAAAAGTTGGTTAAAGGGTTTCTACATAAGAAACTTTGTAAATGAATGTGGTTAAAAGGTTGTTGTTTGCTTCAAGTTAGTGGTTATGAAAGTGGTCTGATAATGGCCTATCGTTGTTATGTTCTATGTTGGTTAAATGTGGTTCAAGAAAATTGTTTGTCAAATCAAATGTTTTGATGATAAACGTTTCAACTGTGTGGGTTAGTCAGTCCCAATGTTGGGGGCCTGTTTCAACCAAACAATCGTGATCAAATGATCTTCTGTTAGATGTTTTGTTAGAAAAGGTTTAAACCGGTTAAAATCTAAGTTTTTAACTAAAGGTCTTAGGAATGTTAAATCTTTTTGTTTGTGTTGATATTAGTGAAAAATTGCAAGGAGTTTGTTTCTCGGAAAGAACCTTTGACTAGTTTTACCTTCTGTTTTTTTTTCCCATGTCCCTTAGATCAAGGGTACTGAGATGTCATAAAGATGATCTAGTTAAAGGATATAAATTTTTTGTGTCCACTACGAATTGGTGCATGTTACATGCATTTGTTTGTATTGTATGGGCTATGTCATCTATGTTGAGAAATTCTTTTACCAGGTTATCTGTGGTTGTCATAGCATTTTTTATTCTTGAAAAGTAAGAAGCGAACAGTTTGTTTTGAGGTTTTTATCTATTTGGTGTTTTAATCTTAAAAACGTGTTATGAACTGAAAGGTTGCAATTCAAATGGTCGCCAGTCTTGTGGTTGTAGTTGGTCTCTATGGTAATGTTAAAATAAGTACATTTGGGTCAAGATAATTGTTGCAAGTGTTGACCGAACTGGACTCCTTGGTGCTAGACTTGGTTAGTGTTGTCAGGAAGGTAAACGGTTGTTGTAAAAAAGAGTGCTTCAAACTGTTACAATATATTCGTTGAATAGTGTTGCCCAAAGGATTCCCTGATGTTCAACATTCCTCCTTAGGTGAAAAGTTAAAGTTGTATAGTTTGTTCCACAATTATCTTGAGGGAGGGTGTTAAAAATATATTGTTTTAATAATTGTTTTCTAATTGTTTTCTAGTTGGTCTTGCAAGATAATTTGCAGGTTTTCAAGTTGGTCTTGCAAGATAATTTGCAGGTCTTGTGCAAGCTTTGGGATTTTTTGGTTTAAAGTGTATTATTTTCTGTGTCTATTTCTTGGGTCTCTCTCTCTTAAAGGGCTTTCAACCCTTGATTATAGGTAAAGTTGGTGAGTTATAGTTTCACTGGAAAAGATTGCTGGAAGCGTTTTGTCTTCTTCATTTGCAGGTTGGGTTTTATTAATTGTGCAGGTTGGGTTTGTTGCTGGGCTTTTAATTGTCTGTTTTGGGCTTGTTATTTATCCCGCTGTTATTAGCTGTTGAGCTAACGGTTTTTTTTTAATGCTTGTATGATTTCTACATTTCTACATTGCATTGCATTTTTCAGTATTCTGCCTTGTGCCTTTTCAGCTATTATATCGCATGTACTTGATGCTTAATATTACTTATGAAGTTTATGCTCTTAGCCAGTTTGTGCATGAACCAAGATATTCTCACATTTGAAGTGTGCTTTAAAAGTTTTAAGAAATCTAAAGTCTGCACCTAGAACTAGTCTTTAAGGTTGCTAAGTCTGGTCTAGGAAAATTTGTTTCGTCTGTTTTGGTTGATGCAGATTGGGCAAAGGCTTTAATGACCAGAAAATTTGTTTCTGGGTGTTTGTGTGTTCTTAAATGATAACTTGGTTTCTTGGAAAAGTAAAAGGCCAAATACCATTTCTCGGTTTTTTTCTGAAGCAGACTACAAGGCATTAGTTTTTTTGTTGTGACTGAAATAATTTGGGTGTTAAAAGTCTTAGCTGAGTTTGGTTTAAATGTTGAATTGCCTGTAATTGTGTTTTAGGCAGTAAAGTAGGAACCTTGGTTGCTGCTAATCCAGTTTTTTGTATAAATGAACTAAGCATTTTGAAATTGATTTATGTTTTTGTGCATTAAAAGTAAGTGCAGGGGTTATGAAGCCAATTAAGATGGATTTTTTAAATAATGCTGCTGACATTTTTTTAAAAGGTTTATCCGTTCTATCTCATTCAAGTTTGTGTGGAAAGTTAAACTTGGTAAATCCTTCCACACTTAACTTGAAGGGGGGTGTTAAAAGGACTGCTTGGACTTGGGCTTGGACTTAAATTGCTTGTGTTGGGCTTCCAGAAGTTGGGCTTGCTATTTTTTGACCTCTTCATCTTCGCCGCTTCATCTGCATCTACGGCGCTTCGTTATTTTCAACAGATCGAGTTGTTAGTCGGTTAGATTATTGTTAGTTTATTCTGCTCCCTCTATTTAAGGTGAGCAGTTTGCATAAAGTTAGATTAGTTAATAAGTTCTTGTAAAATCTCTGGTGCTCCTTCTTGTTCTTAAGTTTCTGGTTGTAAAAAAGACTCACCGTTGGTTTATGATTCTGATCTGTATTTTGTTGAGGGTGAGCTTCATCTGTCGATGAAGTCTCAGAGTGTTATGTAGTGAGATTTCTCTTTGTAAGTAATAGGGTGGCTTAAATGCCGGTTGTGGTTTAGGGTTGTTAAATAAAAGAAGGTTTGTGTTAAATCTGGTTCTGTTTTTTGTTCGTTCTTGCAACAAACTAACGTGTCGTTTGGTTCGTGGAATTAAATAAGAAGGAATTGTAATTTAAATTGTAGTTATAATATGTTTATTGGTGATGGATAATGATAGTTTTTAATATTGATTAATTATTTATGTTGGAATCTAATTCATGTATGGGATGTAATCTAATTCTTATATGAGAAGGAAGGAATGTAAAATTCCTATAAACAAAGAATTTGATGACAAATATATAACGTTTAACTCCTCATCTTTGTTATAAAAAATGCACAACAAGCTAAACTTAAATTCCTATTCCTTTGATTCCATTCTGTGAACCAAACGTCACCTAAGGTTATTTTGGTAATTCTAAAATTTTTATTACCTCAACTAGTACTTCTAACAACTACTTAAGTAGTTTATGGTTTAAATGCTTATAATTTTATTAAGCTCCTGAAAGAAAAGTCATCTGAACACAACTTATATATAAAAACTTATTGGAGTTTTTAAATAAAGGTTTTTATACAAGAACTCTAAAGTTTGATAATTTTTGTGATTAAAACCTACAACTATTTTTTTGTTGTTAAAAAGAACCCCAACAGACTAAAATATCACGAAACAAGTATGCTACCTTTACCAACCAGTTACCTTCTTCTTCGATGAATCCTACGGCGATCGTCGAACCTCGAATGAGTCTTTAAGCAACCGATAGGCCAAGCTTTCGAATCATAAAAAATAAATCATCATTGCAACGACGAACAATTTGATCCTCCATCGTAGATCTAATTTAATTTTTCCACCACCAAATAACACAAATAACAATATAACACAGTCCATGAAAATTCTCATCTCTCTCGTTTTTACCAAGATTTAGCCCTTTACCAAGATTTTAATTAAATACTAATGTAAATTTATGTCATTTAATACTATAATCTATAACTACTTTTATCAAATATACTTTTAAAGTTAACTCTAGCTACTAAAAATTATAACTCTCTTAGAAACCGACAACAATTAGTTTTCTCAAAAATACCATTAATTTAGGGAAATTTAAATATACCATCTTCTACAAGTGATTTGATGTGTAACATCAATTATATCTCTTATTTTTTCTCACTCTTTTTAGCTCACACTATATATGGAAAATGGTGTATATGTGTTCATAAAACAACCTTTAGTATTATGTTGCTTTTATTTATTACTAACTAGTTTATTCATCTGCGTATTATCCGTATATTTTTGATAAAAATTATTTACATAAACTATATATATATATATATATATATATATATATATATATATATATATATATATATATATATATATATATATACACACATAGATTTAGGTTCAAGTGAGTACCACCTCTAATGCAGCGCACCCGAAGGTACCACCCTTAAAAGTAATTTTTGTGAAATTTTTTTTCATGAACATGTTCTAATTAACGTTACACAGATCATATGTGAATTTCTCGCAAATCCGAACACTCTAAGTGCATGAAATCACGCATCACATAAATGCAAGTTCACATATACTCAAAATTATGTAAGTGTGCGTTCACATCATCTTTTAGGAGCTAGGAGATGTGAATGTATGTGAAATTTACATATGATCTGCATAATGTTAATTAAAACATGTTTATGAAAAAAAAAATTAAAAAAAGTTTTTTTAAAGGTGGTACCTTCTGGTGCGCTGCATAAGGGGTGGTACTCTCTCGAACCATATTCTATATACATATATATATATATATATATATATATATATATATATATATATATATATATATATATATATATATATATATATATATATATATATTTGGGTTCAAATGAGTACCACTAGTTTTGCGGAGTACCGGAGGTACCTCGCTTAAAATCATTTTTTTTGAAATTTTTTTTCATAATCATGTTTAAATTAATAATACAAGACTACTTGCAAAAAATCACACCTAAACACACACTAGAACTATGTGAAACGTGTGTGTTCACATGAAGTGTACTGTTGTGAACGTGTGTTCACAACTAAGCATGTTCACATGAATTTTTTCACGTTCACATGACTTTTAAGATGATAGAAAGTGTAAATGTATATAATTTTTTACGTATAGTCTTATATTATATGTATCTAAATGAATATGAAAAAAAATTCAAAAAAAAAACTTTTTTCGGAGCAAGTTCACATCTGAAACCCGTGTGTTCACAGGTACTCACGGTACTCTGCATTTTTTAGGTACTCACACGAACCATATTCTATATATATATATATATATATATATATATATATATATATATATATATATATATATATATATATATATATATAAATTAAATATTAACTATTTATATAGAAGGTTTATTATAGAAAAACCAACATGTTTATTTTTTTTTTCTACAGTTTAGTACCTCCGTGTTATATTTTATCAAAAAAGTCGTAAAGTTATTTCTTTTATCTCGGATTTCAAAATTTTACACTTATAACCTAGGTTTTCTGATCTTTTGAAACTTACTATATCTATAAAAACTGGATTATATTAGGTAAATTTCTGAAAACCAGAAAAAAAAAATATCATTAGGATTTTGTTGCTAAAAACTAACATGGAGTGATTAAACCGTAAAAAAATAATAAACATCTGAAACAAACTATGTTAACTAAACTAATCACTTACAAGATAATAACCCTAACGAGAGGGCCACATAAGTCATAAGCCCAACCAGCAGAGGGCCACATAAGCCCAACTAGCAACAACATGCCCAAAACAGAAAAGAGAAAAAGAATAGACTAAGCCCAGAACACAAAAAACAATTAACTTGAACCTTATTTTATTTTAACAATATTTATTATGCTGCCATCAAAATAAACTAAACAATATATAACAAAAGAAAAAAACTCTTGTATGATAATAAAGTCCAAACTATGCGATTACAAAATTTTTTTAATCAAACACACCAATCCTTTGTCATAGACTTTCTTCTACTTACAAATCAGTTAAACGAAAATTATTAAATATCTTTAAAAACGTCCAAATTGGCGTACATTATATTAAGCCCTTGAAGGTTATTTTAATTTGTTGTTGATTATACATGCATGATCGACTTACTTTTTCGAATTTGATCTTTTTTTTACAGCATAACTCACACACACATCTAACACTACTCCTAAATTAACACATTTGTTCACAATGGACTCGAACCCGCAACATTAATGTTTCCTTTAACACATTGTTATTGTTAGGCTATAAGCCCTTTGGTTCGAATTTGAACTTATATTCATTATGTTTCTCATTTAACTAACGCATATCATGTTGTATATATGAATCAATTGAGTTTTTTATTAACATTACATGGTGTATTTACGTGGGAAAAACATACTTTGGTTTGACAATTAAAAAGACAAAGAAATGCCACTTTTAATTAAATATGGTAATATTAATGGACTTGGCTAGTTTTAGAAACATGATTAGCTAGCCTCTCGATTTAATTATGTTAAATATAAGATCATATTTAGTTTAATTGAGACGGTGTTGACCATGTTTAATTAATACGTGTCATTTGCCTGATGAATTAACAAAGATGCATGCACGCATCAATGATGCTAAAATTAATAAAACATTTAATCTTTCAATCACGGTTATCGTCTTGAAATTTGATTGATTTTTGAATGTTAAAACATAACCTCAACCTTTTATAATAAAATATATATTGACAACTTAACATACGAGATCATTCAAATTTACAATAACCATATTGGTTGTAATTCTTATTCTCTAATTTTAGTTTATACTTAATTCTCCATCATTGCTAGAGAAATGAAATAATAAAATATTAATCTATACATTTATCCAACTTAAGAATTCATAAAGAATTTATATATGTAATTCAAGTTTCATTTCATTTCTATTCGATTCTTACTACCAAACGCAACCTAGCTAGTACTCTACCTATGAGAAGTAAAGGTTAAAATTTTAACCGTAAAGGCAATTCAAAATTGATGACACTTTCTTTCCACACAATAATACATAGCAAATCGAACACATAGCAACACATGTGAAGACAAATCACACACAAGTTAATTGTTTTTACTTATTATACCGTTTGAAATGTGTACTTTTTATCTTCTATTTATTTAATAGATAAATTTTTAATAGTAATTAAAGTGCGCACTTTTTTGTATTTATGTACAATTTTACTTGTTGCATTTGTTTTTCTAAATATATGGTTTTAACCGTTACCAATGTTTTCATTTGTATTGGTTTTAACCGCTACTTTATTTTACTATTCTTTACATTTATAAATTCGACAAGTTTTACCATGCTAATAACGTATTGTTAGTATATATTTTCTTTACATTTCTAATCATAAACATGTTTCTTTATAATTATAGTACGTTGTTAACATTTTAATAAGTTTTACATTTATTAACATGTACACTCTTTACACCGTTACAATTGTGAATATTGCATAGAAAATGTATGTAGAGTCATGAACCGAAAAAAAGAAAAAAGAAAAGTGGATAATCTTGATTTTTTGTTGTAGTGACTGTTTTGTATTTTACTCCCAAATTAAATACAAGTGAAACAAGACGACCAATTAAACCATTATTAATTCGATCTTACGTACGTTGTTGGCTCCAACGGCCAAAACTATCTCTAAACACATAAGCAAATTAATATGGATTATTATCTCCAAAATGTTAAAACAATAAAATAAGCATACACAAATTTAGTCACATTGAATTGGTATCCAATTAAAATATTTTTTTATACTTTTTGATATATAATATAAAGGGTTTAATATGAAAAAAACCAACATGTTTTTCATATTTTTACGGTTTAGTCCATCCGTGTTATTTTTTACCAATAAAATCCTTAAGTTATATATTTGTTTGTGATTTTTGGAATTTTATTTTATTTTTTAAAAAAAAATCATCAAGTTTGTGGACTTTTCAGAGAAAAATAGTGAAAACATGTTGGTTTTTTGTGGAAAAAGTCAGAGTTGATTATTAAAAAAAAACAAAACTTTTTCGAAAACCGGATTGAAAACAATAACCTGAGGACTTTATTAGGAAAAAATTGACGGATGGACTAAATCGCAAAAAACACCTCATCTTGTCATTTCGTCCTTGCTCATTCCCGTTAGGCTGAAGTCTTTGGCATTTCCTTCAAAACCCTAATATAATTAAATAAAAAATGTTAATTAGTAGTCGTTTTGATTAAGAAATAAAGTTGTAACACGTGCTTTTTTCTACATGCAGTTTTTGAATTATTCTACAAAGTGACAAATTAAGACTTTTTAATGATAATTAACATGCAATTTTTTTCATTTAATTACGTTGCATGGGCGCATAGATTCAAATTTAGACGTTTACGACTATGTCACACTGGAAACATTCTCTATAAATACCACCATACAAACATCAACCCTTTAAATTGTCATCGATCCAATTAACTGAATATTCACTTCGATCCTTAATTATTTTATAGCAAAGATGGAAAAAATATGGCGAAATGACGAAGAACACTCTGCTAATGGAAAGCTTATCACTATTCTTAGCATCGATGGAGGCGGTATTAGAGGGATCATTCCTGCTACTATACTAGCTTTTCTCGAATCTCAACTTCAGGTATATATATATATATATATATATATATATATATATATATATATATATATATATATATATATATATATATATATATATATATATATATATATATATATATATATATATATATATATATATATATCGATGGAGGACATTTAGAGTTTTTTTAGTTCTTCGTGTTTTCTAGGGTTTTAGCGCGAGCTACGAATGTAGTAAATTTTACTTGCGTACGTATCGACTGAGATATATATGTTTGATGATCATGCAGGAATTGGATGGTAAGGATGCAAGACTTGCAGATTATTTTGACATAATTGCAGGAACAAGCACCGGTGGTCTTATGACAGCCATGTTAACAGCTCCTGACCATAACAATCGACCGCTTTATGCCGCCAAAGATATTGTGCCTTTCTATTTGGAGAATGGCCCGAAAATATTTCCACAACATAGGTTAATTTAGCTATATATATATATATATGAAGATCGAATTTGAATCGTATTAATTAATGAATTCGTCTATTTTTAATAGTTGTAACTATAATATGTATAATTGTAGGGGTGTATTTGGATCCATCGTGAAAACGATTGGAATGGTAATAGGACCAAAGTACGACGGGAAGTATCTTCGGAAGGTCATAAGGGAGAAACTAGGAAACACTCGTTTGAACGAAACCGTGACCAATGTGGTCATTCCTACATTTGATATACAACTTCTACAACCAACAATTTTCTCAACTTATGAGGTATATATACATTCATCTACAAATTAAATAACAAATGTTTTAAAATTCTTCATCTAAGTGAGTTTGGCCATAAACTTTCTTGATTTAAAAAATTCTGATTTACCTCTGTCATGTTGGCTAACTAGAACTGCCCAGTGAGGCGTTCACCTTTTCTTTTTCTTTTTTTTTATTTAGACACAAGTTAAGTTATTTGTGCATGTAAATCAGAGGACTATCTACTAACCGATTTCATTTGAGTACAGGCGAAACTTAATCCATGCTACAACGCTCAATTATCAGATGTATGCATCTCCACATCCGCGGCTCCAACCTATTTTCCTCCGTATTACTTTAAGAACAAAGAAGATGGAAACAATCATGAATTTAATCTTATTGATGGAGGCGTAGCTGCTAATAATCCGGTATATATATCTAGCTATATACACACACATTGTTAACATGTAATTTCAACCTATTTTTCAAGCTATATAGGAATCGGATTCACCTAATTAATCATCGATTAGAATTATTTTTCTAGGCACTTGTTGCAATAAGCCAAGTAACGAAGCAAGTGTTTAGCGAAAACCCAGATTTCTTCCCTGTTAGGCCTATACATTATGGTCGCTTCCTCTTGATATCAATCGGCACGGGTGCATCAAAGGAAGCAAACCATTTCAATTCTAAAATGGCATCAAAATGGGGAATTTTCGGTTGGCTGGTTCAGGACGGTTACACGCCTATCGTTGATGTATTCACTCAAGCAAGCGGAGACATAGTTGATGTTCACATCTCTGTGTTTTTTCAAGCAGTTCATTCCCAAGATAATTATCTTCGGATCCAAGTAACGTACCATCAAATTAAGCTTAATTTTTGTAGTATTTATTAATTAAATATGCTTAATTAAAAGTGTTGATCAATTAATGAATTAACATATATGCATGCAGGAAGATATGTTAAATGGTGATGAAGCTTCAGTAGATATTGCCACAAATGAAAACATGATAAAACTGGTGGAAATTGGTGAAAGGCTTCTGAAGAAACCAACTTCAAGAGTTAATATAAAGACTGGAGTATCCGAACCAATAGGAGATGGCCAAACCAATGCTGACACTCTTAAGCGGTGACTATATATATTTTTTGTTTCAATTTAAACTTCCAAAATAAGCAAAGTTTTTAAATTAAAGTAACTAATAATATATATGGGTATTTTTTTAAAATAAATAGTAATTAAGATGCAAGCATAAAAACGTAAGCGACTCCCGTCTTTTCTCTTTTTGTTCTTATAGAAGTGAGACAAAAGATTCCATTAACCTATGCCATTTTTAGTACAACAAGCTAGGAGACTTATCAATTTCTTTTTAATGTATCTTAATGCAAGATTTTGTTCCGATAAAAGCCGTTTTTACAGTAAAACCATCTAAAATGCATAAATTTATATAAAAATTATATTAATTTTAGAACTAAGTCATACATATAAACAAAAATTGTATTAATTTTATATAAAAATTATATTAATTTTAGAACTAAGTCATACACATAAACAAAAATTTACAAATTTCATGTTTCAACAATTTGTGCATTTTCTATATAAATTTTAATATGAAAAAAATTTCATAAACTTCATTTCAAAAAATTTCTTCATTTTCTTTATAAAATTGTGCATATAGTAGTTCTTACAGCAAGAATGAATCTCATCGGAACACAACCCTATTAACACACACACACACACACATACATATATATATATATATATATGTATGTATGTATGTATGTATATGTATATGTATATGTATATGTATATGTATATGTATGTATGTATCTTGTAAAAAATTAAATATTGATAAGAAATATAAAAAAAATGTTGAATTAACGTCTTATTTAATAGTAACTACGGTTGAGTCATAATATTGTTAATTCAACACACATATTCTTTGATTCAATATTTATTATAATTTTTTCAAAAGTATTTGATTTGTCATTTGATCCTTATACGTGGGTGTATGTATGCACTACAAGAATTATACCCTTTAGCGGCGACAACCTTTAGCAGCGACAACCAAAAAAGCGGACACGATGTCACCGCTAAAGGCATTAGCAGCGACTTTAGTCGCCGCTAAAACCCCATTTTCTTGTAGTGATGTATGTGTGTGTATATGATTGCGATAATTGCAAAACCTAAATTTGGTGTAGAACTATAAAACCAATATTTGATGTTGCATATTCAATTTGTAATGTTGAATTCGATGTTGAATATATTAAATTCAATGGATTAAATGTAGAATATTCAATGTCGAATATTTAGTGGTGAATAGTCAATACTGAATATTCAAAAAAACTTTTAAAAAATGTAAAAACATCGGTCACGTTTTGAAAAAAGATAAAATTCTTGTTTTTATCATATAATTCTTTCGTTTTAAAATTTTAAAAGTATTATGTTATTTAATTCATGAAAGCTAGTTCTACAGTTCTGAACTAAATTTAGGTTATGCAATGTGTATGTATATATGTATGTATGTAGGTGTCAAATTGATTTGGGTTTAATATGAAAAAAACCAACAATTTTTTCGTGTTTTTTTGTCATTTAGTCCCTCCGTGTTATTTTTTATATAAATTTTAAATTCATGCAGATTTGCGAAGTTGCTTTCGGATGAAAAGAAGCTACGTGGTTCACCAAATCAAGTGAACTAATGATCAATACTTACATATATCTATTGACAAACCAAAGATAATAATCATAATATGCATTTAAAGATTGTTTATGCAGGATTTGAATATTTTTTTTAATAAATAAATTAATTTGTTAATTGTTCGATGGTAGGAGATATAATTAATAAATTCAATTCTTATTCTTTGTATAATTATATTATATATGTTTACTTTGTAAATTTATCAATACATTTGGAATGTAATATACAAACAATATATGGCATAAGTTGTGTTTTATGAATTTTGTATAATATTAATGTACACATTGTTACACATTGTCCACATACATTCACATATTAGGTCCAATTACATCTCAGCTTGGTTATAAGTTATAACAACTAACAAGGTACGGTTACAACATACAAGCGTCGTTACAACCCGATAAACAACTGTTGTAAAAATCTAAACTCGAACGTACTTTTCTTTTAAATATAAAATTCTAAAAAATAATGTATTAAACAAATTGTTTTTTGAAAAATATGCATTAATTAACATGTGCTTTTATTATTATTATTATTTATTTATTCAAAGTTTATTTAATTATATTATTACTAAAATTTTATTTATTTATAAATTTAAATTTTTAACAACCTTATATTTTTTTAATATTTCTTATGATTATTTATTTACGGTTACATAATATACAATTATCTATTCATGATTATATGCAATATGAACGAAAAAACTACGGTTCATTCTGATTTTCATTTTTTCAAAACGAAAAAACTATGAACCATCTGTTTTTTAGTTTTTTCCGAACAAAAAAACTATTAATCATTTCGGTTTTTAGTTTTTGCTAACGAAAAAACTGCGACCTATTCCTTTTTTTAGTTTTTACGCGAATGAAAAAAAAACTAAAAATAATTGCGGTTTATAATTTTTCTAAATGAAATATACTGCGACGCAATTTGATTTTTAGTTTTTCAAATAAAAAGACTATAACTCGTTTAACTTGAAAAACTAAAACTGAAAAGGTTTGTATCCTTTTGTTTGGAAAACTAAAAAACAGGATGGTTCGTAGTTTTCTCGTTCGGAAATCAAAATGTGTTACAATTTTTTTTATTAATACTATATATAATCGTGAATAAATAATCGAATATTATATAATCATAAATAAATAATCATAATAAATACTAAAATTATAAGGTTATGAAAAAATAAATCATTAATTAGTAAATTTAATGAAACTAAAAAAATAATCATTTATAATAATAATATAATTAAATAAATTTAAATAAATAAATAATACTAGAAATATAAAAAGTAAAATTTATTATAGAATTTCACAACATTTTTTGAAACTTAAATTGAGATTATTTTGGTGTTTATGAAATCTTGAAAAAATTTTAAAAAAAATGGGTTGTAATTTGATATGTTATTATTATTGATAAAAATATTAAAAGATGTTATTTATAACTGAAATGTTGTTGTTGACCTACTAAACTGATTTGCATGTCATGGCCGGTTGCTATTATTGATAAAAAAATAAAATGTTGTTATTACTATTACTTTCTAGACAATTACATTCTATGTCATCCCGTACCAAACGTCCCCCATTAACAAAAATGCTCGTTAATCTAGACAATTACATTCTCTATCATCCCGTTAAAGTTTCATTTGTAAAACCATAATTAAGTATGAAAGGACCAAATATTCTAAAACTAAATTTCCACCAATCACATGCAATATACCTCAAAAATACGGGATAATTTAAATTTTTCTAAGTCATACATTAATAAATAAACAACCAGCCATCATAATAATTTTACATTAATCAGAGTACGCTTAATAAGTTTAAGTTTGCATATCAATACGTCTAGGGTTCTACCCGACCCTCAAAAGGCAATACGAAGAAATGCTAATGTCTCGTCAACGTCAACGGTCCCAAACTGGAGTCTTACCCTTATTAGCTCCACCTGAAATAATAAGTCCCCACAACCGGGGTAAGCCGTCGCCCAGAGAGTAACAAGATTTAAAAGCACAAAGGTATATATGTAAATATGCATGAATGAAAAATGAAGCATGAGTTCAATAATTTCCTACGCGCCCCTCATCCGAGCTGACGCCGCACCCCTCATCCGAGCTGGTGCTAGTTAAACCGTACAACCCCTCATCCGAGTTGGCGCCGGTTTAACCAAAAACTTGGGGGCTAACCGACCAGGCCTACACACAGTAGCGTCGGCGCCCAAATCCACATCATAGTACAAGTATGCATACAGGGAATTCACGCTTACACATAGGCATAGATTTCTAACAGAAGGGTAGGATATATATAATATGTGTTTGACATAATCATGAAAATGATAATAATATGGTAGGGTGATACAAATGAAACGAATATAACAAATATGCATAAACACATATAACCAATCATGCAGATAAATCTGTTACTCACAGTGATACCAATTGTCCTCGGAACTCGTTTAAAGATAATACGGCCAACCAGAATATCAGAATCCACCATGCTCGACTAACGACCTGATAATAAGAGTATATTGCTAAATCGCCATTATTTTTATTTATTTAAAACTATTATCCTCAATTGGCCTAAAATTCAAAGTTCGGGGGCTAAAAGATAAATATTTATTTATGTGGCAAAATCTTTTAAATTAATTAAACCTTAGATTTTAGGTTATTTAGCCTATATTTATAGGTCTCGATCCTATTTTGGCTATAATAGTTTAATTGATTAATTACCTCGAATTTATATCTAGATACATAATCTTTTATTAAATAAAAGTTTATTATAAAATTAATATTTTTACCTTTATATTACAACAATGATTTATTTGAAAATGACAAAGTCCATATTAATCAGATTTATAACCTAATTATCTTAAATAATTGTGTAACCCAATATACTAATTAATTTATAGTCCAAACAAACAATCACAACACTTAATAAATATCGACCCAAATTAAATAATTCAACAATCCAATTTAAATTTGTTAAGTCAAACTACCATTTCATTAACAAACCCAATTAGTTATTAGGTTCATTAACAACAATCTGATACTGACCTAATATACCAGCCCAACGTAAATCCTAGCCCAATATCCCTAATTTATGTTTGTTTCTTTGCTGCTGGAAGAAAACAAATCAAAAGGAAAGAGGTTGACAGGGTGAAGGCCAGACGAAAGCAGCAAGACGACCGTTGCTGTCGCCGCCGGCGAAGCCCACGGCGACGCCGCCACCGCCTACCGGCCGGAGTCACGCCATCACCGACCACCTCCCTCACCATTCCAAATCTCACAGATTTTCTTTATTTTTATTTGGAAAACTAAGTTCCAAAAATCATGGAGTTTATTTTGATTGCCCAAAACTTTGTTTAATTTTTTTTTTTTTGTAACACATTAGAAATTCATTTCTAACCATATTTTGATGTTTAGTTTGAATCCTTAAGGTTTATAAGATTGTTTCACAAAAGTTTGAGAAAACTCCATTAATGGAGTTCTGAAGTATTGGACAAGATGAACAATATTTTGGTGATTATACATTTATTTTCAGAATTTAAATCACTCTTACAATTTATTTGTATAATTTATCATAAGACAAGTAAAAGTTTATAGTTAGAATGATTACCTCAAGAAACTAAAAATGGAGATGCAATTGAAGAAGATGATGGAGTGTCAAGATGATGAGAATCCACACTTCTTGCTCCAAGTCCACACACCACTAATGAATTTTTTTTTTTCCTAGAGGTTTGCAAAACGTTTGCTACTTTGGATGGTGGAAGAAAATGAGAATTTAAAAAAACAAATTGATTCTATTTTTGGTTTAGTCAAAGCCATGGGATGAAGGAAAAAGAAGCAACTTGCATGGGAGGGGAAAGTTTGAAGAAACCAATATGCAGGAAAGAAAAGTAGAGTTTCTCATAGTACTAAAATTGTTGTAGCAAGTCAACCAAACAACTCATAATCTATAGCACAATTTGCACATTAGGGCAACATACTTTGGGTTATTGATTTTCAACAATGATTTACGTTTAATTCGGTTTTATTATTATTATTATTATTATTTTAAATATTATTTCAACGATATTTGATTACTTAAATTCGTAGTTTCATATTTT
The DNA here is from genome assembly GCA_020465985.1 of Centrapalus pauciflorus. Lineage (NCBI taxonomy): Eukaryota > Viridiplantae > Streptophyta > Magnoliopsida > Asterales > Asteraceae > Centrapalus > Centrapalus pauciflorus. The sequence continues at coordinate 414,028 of JAANYP010003048.1, forward strand.
AAGAGTTACTTTCGTATTTAACAATTATAATTGAATAACTCGTATATTCTCGTATTTACATATTTATGAAAAAATGCGGGCGTTACAATCACTTTCCCGTTGGATTGATCTCGTCCTTGAGATCATTTGGGTTTTGCGATAGTCTCGATCATACTCTTGGATTTTAATGTCTTACAAGTGCGCGCTATCTCAGTTTCCAAGCTAATGTTTCTTTTTCTTAGTCACTATGGTTTTATTGCCCATATATGAGTCTCTTAGTACAATTGACTATTTTAAGGTGTGTTTTCGTCTTTCGAGAGGTTTTCTTGTTGGCCGGGCCTCGTCATCAAAATCATCGTCATCGACTTTCCCGTTAGATTAAACTACACCGGTCTCTCAAATATCGTCTTCTAATGGAATTTCATCATCTATTTTTTGTCTAGTTTGTTTTAAATCAAATGAAATTGGTTCCATAAAGATGGAGAATTACAATTTTTCATATTTTAATGATTCTGTTTTCACGGTCATATTAGACAATAAATCTTTTACAACTTCTACAAAATTTCAAATTACCTCATCAGATACACCTATTTGTTACAACGAAAATTTTTTTTTCTTCAGACCAAAGTTCAGACAATTTTAAGTGTTCTCATGCATCTTTTTGGTCGGATGAAGGTGCATCTTCCAGTTTCAAATTTTATTTCATTATCACTTTGATCTTATCGACAAAACAAGTTCATTCCAAGCCTTATATTAACGCTTAATTATGTCATTTTCATGTTATGATCTGTATTAGAATAACTAACGTAGCATCGCCTTCTCGTAAGTGATTTAATAGTATCATCTTATGCATTAATACCCAATATATTCTTAGCATGACTCGGCCTTAAAACTTATATTATTAGTGTTTCTTTTTTTTTTTCCATCTACTTTCTTGTTCATCGATTTCACTTGCAATTACATTTTATATAAATTACTTTCATCTTCTTTTGAGCGTCATGATCTACCCACATGGACTGATTTTGTGATAATATGATTTGCTAATTTAGGGATTCATTTATAATGATTGTGCTTGCATTCGTAGCAATTTTTCGTGTCATGATTATTCGATTTAATAACCAAGACTATTCATTTCACTCGATCACGACCGTATACAAATCTGACACATATTTAACGTTTGTGTGTGGTCGCTCGTTATAATTACCATGCCACTAGTCTTGAATTAACATCATCATCATGTCATCTTGTTGGTGTAATAACTACAGTACGCTGATTAAGTTTGCCACCAATTGAAGTTATACCTTTATTAATATTGTTCGTGTTGTTTCACGCACATCTTTTAGTTAAGTTGAGTTACATGCTTCGATATTGACACTGTTTATTGCTTACTATGCATTTCAGTGTAATTCGTTACTTTTAATCTACAATATATCTCTTTCATCATCGCGATTTATTTATAGTTTATCTTACTCTTACTATGAAGTATGTTTATGTGATTTTTGTCATCTCACATTTATGTCATTCAAACACATGAAATTTTAGTTTACTTTCATGAACGCGTTCGTCTGACATTCTCTCACATTACTCTATTCTAAATTTAGTGCTCACATTCACTTCTTTACATTCTTTTTTTTTTTTTTTACATATTTGCTAATGGCAAATTGTCAACTCGAATCACATGAAGGGATTACTCAGTTTACTCAATTATTTCTCACATGAAAATACTATACGATTATTATCAATTATTATGTAGTAGAATCCTGTGAAATTTTGATTTATATTCATGAGCAAGGTTTAGCTAGCATTTTGTTACATTACCTCTTTATTTGTGATTCTGTCTTATAATCTAATTGGTTGTTCATTTCTACCGCTCTGATTAGTTTTGGGTTCAACATTCATTTCTCAAATAAATCTTACATTTCATAAATCGATTCATTTATTTTCATACGATGTAGAATTGGCTTGCTTTAATTCGTAGTCATTTTTCTTTCATTGCAAGTATTGGCTTGTTCGTATTGACCTTTACATTATAACATCATGTTTCCTATAATGATTCCTTTGGTTCCACATAAAATATAATCTTTCTCCTATTTTGTTATCTTACTGGTACTAATTATTTATATATTATTTATATTTCTCGTTTTCTCATGTATTTGATTTCTATTTAACTATATTTATTTTTCCACGACCATGTCTATTTACAAGTTGGTTACCTAGATATTTTATATTCTATCCGGCACACATAATATTTGCTCAATCCATTTACGGTATAAATTTTTAAATGTTATATATATATATATATATATATATATATATATATATATATATATATATATATATATATATATATATATATATATATATCACGTCTATCACATTATCATGTTTATATTCTTTATTACCACTTCTTGCCATAATTATCTCTCTCTGGTTGCAACTTATTTGTTGTTCACTTAAAAAGGTTTGCACACTGACTATTATATTTAATTCAAGTTGGTCTAATTTGCGAGTTAAGTTGTCTCACACTCCTCGCATCAAGGCATCTCAATCATAGTTCTATACTATTAAGTTCTTATTTATTTTATAATGTTCTTCCATGATTCTAACCCGCTTCACTATAAATTCCTTTATTAATATCTAGTGGTATTTTCATTAATTATCATACGTTATATAAATAATTCAACCACATTCCGTTTACTTTGATATGGATAACATTCGTAAGACTTTTTAGGTTTGTTTCCTAATTCCTATATCATTTGCCGTCATAGTCAACTTATTGATTATTTAAAATCAACACTCGATCACGATCGCATGACTCACACGTCTCGCCAAATGTCACGAAAACTCTATAATTAATCCGTCTACTTATGGTTTTATCGCAATCAAATTATTTCTGTATGATAGGATTCACAATCGCATTCTCTTATGTTGGGTTAAAGTAGCTAAATAATCATAATTCATTAATTTCAAGGTTTAACTCATTGGTACTGCATCAGAGTTTTCGATGTTGACTAGCGAATACTCATTATGTTAGATTCAATGACATTACTACCTATCTTGTTATATCAGCTTCTCACATTGTAACTAATGTTGTGTCACTTTTCCGTTTGATTCACCCTACAACTTTTTAAAATTGCCACAAGGTAGATCATTCAGTGAGTTTGTCAGATTGCCTTAATTGCGCACAACACAGATACCAAGAAGAAACGAACAACAACATAAGCAAACACTCTTGCCGGCAAGCGTAAAAGAAACAAAATAGGGAACCCATGGAATCATACACAAGACAAGTCATTAAACTCGCACCAGGTTAGCAAAATAATTCCATATTGAATGAGTACGAGGACGACTCGCACACTTGCGTGAATAATTTCAGACACGAATGCACCCTCAGGTCTGTCGTGTCACACACATTACAACTGATAGCACGACAGTGGGCGGTCATGAGCTCATGACAAGAAATCAAATGGAAGTAAAGAAAGAATGCATTGACAGTGACGGGATGTAAGCAACCGTGAAACAAATAGAAGACGAGTCAAAAATTTACAAGATTGGTATCATGTTTGCGCGACACTTAAAAGAATCTGACAACTTTTTTTTTTCCCAAGCCAAAGTCATTCCATATCAGTTTTTTTGGACATAAGATTTATGATAGTATTCATTTTCTTGATTATCGATTAATCTTGATTGGTGACTCATGTAAATGGTAATCAAACTTCTCTTCGTAGAATTTATTTAGATTTAGTATTCTAGTTAAAGTTATTAGCATGGCTACTCAATTTAAAGCGGATATTATAATTTATTTCTGAAAGTATGTACACGACACCAAGACCTATGGTGACTTTGTGTCTCCATTTCATGTTAGGTTGAACATATACTTTGCTCTCAGTAAGATGGTATTTGATGCCCCACAAACATACTTAACTTTTCTCATTAACCGTGATTTAACATTTATAATATTAAATCTTTAATTAATTTATTCATAGTTGTATATTTATCATCATTGATTCAAGTTTTTGTTATTTGATTCGATAGTAATTCACGATATATTTATAATTATAAACACAAATATCCTATCCACCCCTACCCAAAATCCAATGGGTTCCTACAATGTATTATCCCGTATAGATCATAACTTATTCTAACAGTGATCACATAATCCTACGGTTTAAGACTAAGCACCTAATGGTACCTAATTCACTTAAACCATTGCTCTGATACCATATTGAAAGGACCGAATATTCTAAAACTAAATTTCCACCAATCACATGCAATATACCTCAAAAATACGGGATAATTTAAAATTTTCTAAGTCATACATTAATAAATAAACAACCAGCCATCATAATAATTTTACATTAATCAGAGTACGCTTAATAAGTTTAAGTTTACATATCAATACGTCTGGGTTCTACCCGACCCTCAAAAGGCAATACGAAGAAATGCTAATGTCTCGTCAACGTCAACGGTCCCAAACTGGAGTCTTACCCTTATTCGCTCCACCTGAAATAATAAGTCCCCACAACCGGGGTAAGCCGTCGCCCAGAGAGTAACAAGATTTAAAAGCACAAAGGTATATATGTAAATATGCATGAATGAAAAATGAAGCATGAGTTCAATAATTTCCTACGCGCCCCTCATCCGAGCTGACGCCGCACCCCTCATCCGAGCTGGTGCTAGTTAAACCGTACAACCCCTCATCCGAGCTGGCGCCGGTTTAACCAAAAACTTGGGGGCTAACCGACCAGGCCTACACACAGTAGCGTCGGCGCCCAAATCCACATCATATAGTACAAGTATGCATACAGGGAATTCACGCTTACACATAGGCATAGATTTCTAACAGAAGGGTAGGATATATATATAATATGTGTTTGACATAATCATGAAAATGATAATAATATGGTAGGGTGATACAAATGAAACGAATATAACAAATATGCATAAACACATATAACCAATCATGCAGATAAATCTGTTACTCTCAGTGATACCAATTGTCCTCGGAACTCGTTTAAAGATAATACGGCCAACCAGAATATCAGAATCCACCATGCTCGACTAACGACCTGATAATAAGAGTATATTGCTAAATCGCCATTATTTTTATTTATTTAAAACTATTATCCTCAATTGGCCTAAAATTCAAAGTTCGGGGGCTAAAAGATAAATATTTATTTATGTGGCAAAATCTTTTAAATTAATTAAACCTTAGATTTTAGGTTATTTAGCCTATATTTATAGGTCTCGATCCTATTTTGGCTATAATAGTTTAATTGATTAATTACCTCGAATTTATATCTAGATACATAATCTTTTATTAAATAAAAGTTTATTATAAAATTAATATTTTTACCTTTATATTACAACAATGATTTATTTGAAAATGACAAAGTCCATATTAATCAGATTTATAACCTAATTATCTTAAATAATTGTGTAACCCAATATACTAATTAATTTATAGTCCAAACAAACAATCACAACACTTAATAAATATCGACCCAAATTAAATAATTCAACAATCCAATTTAAATTTGTTAAGTCAAACTACCATTTCATTAACAAACCCAATTAGTTATTAGGTTCATTAACAACAATCTGATACTGACCTAATATACCAGCCCAACGTAAATCCTAGCCCAATATCCCTAATTTATGTTTGTTTCTTTGCTGCTGGAAGAAAACAAATCAAAAGGAAAGAGGTTGACAGGGTGAAGGCCAGACGAAAGCAGCAAGACGACCGTTGCTGTCGCCGCCGGCGAAGCCCACGGCGACGCCGCCACCGCCTACCGGCCGGAGTCACGCCATCACCGACCACCTCCCTCACCATTCCAAATCTCACAGATTTTCTTTATTTTTATTTGGAAAACTAAGTTCCAAAAATCATGGAGTTTATTTTGATTGCCCAAAACTTTGTTTAATTTTTTTTTTTTGTAACACATTAGAAATTCATTTCTAACCATATTTTGATGTTTAGTTTGAATCCTTAAGGTTTATAAGATTGTTTCACAAAAGTTTGAGAAAACTCCATTAATGGAGTTCTGAAGTATTGGACAAGATGAACAATATTTTGGTGATTATACATTTATTTTCAGAATTTAAATCACTCTTACAATTTATTTGTATAATTTATCATAAGACAAGTAAAAGTTTATAGTTAGAATGATTACCTCAAGAAACTAAAAATGGAGATGCAATTGAAGAAGATGATGGAGTGTCAAGATGATGAGAATCCACACTTCTTGCTCCAAGTCCACACACCACTAATGAATTTTTTTTTTTTCCTAGAGGTTTGCAAAACGTTTGCTACTTTGGATGGTGGAAGAAAATGAGAATTTTAAAAAACAAATTGATTCTATTTTTGGTTTAGTCAAAGCCATGGGATGAAGGAAAAAGAAGCAACTTGCATGGGAGGGGAAAGTTTGAAGAAACCAATATGCAGGAAAGAAAAGTAGAGTTTCTCATGGTACTAAAATTGTTGTAGCAAGTCAACCAAACAACTCATAATCTATAGCACAATTTGCACATTAGGGCAACATACTTTGGGTTATTGATTTTCAACAATGATTTACGTTTAATTCGGTTTTATTATTATTATTATTATTATTTTAAATATTATTTCAACGATATTTGATTACTTAAATTCGTAGTTTCATATTTTAAGAGTTACTTTCGTATTTAACAATTATAATTGAATAACTCGTATATTCTCGTATTTACATATTTATGAAAAAATGCGGGCGTTACAAAGTATTCTTAATTTATCAAATAACACATATATAGTACTTATAAATCATTTAGGTCATAATTCATAAATAAATAAAATATGAAATACTATATAGTTACAAGAAAATGTTTTATATGACTCTAGCTAGGTGTTTATCAGATCGATCTAGTATTCTAAACAAGAAATCTATTAGCTAGTCATATTATGAGTTCTACTTCTACAACAATATATAACATGTGCAATGATATCTTCAATTTATTAGACGATGCATTAATGCCAGGTGTATGCAAGTTATTTTTAATTATTACGATGATAGGGGTATGCAAGTTCTTCTATTCATTAGACGATGATAGGGTTAAACAAGTTCTTTTACTTGTTAGACGATGATAGCTAGGGGTATGCAAATTCTTTTTAATTATTAGACGATGATAGGGGTATGCAAGTACTTTTACTTACTAGACGATGATAGCTAGGGGTATGCAAATTCTTTTTAATTATTAGACGATGATAGGGATATGTAAGTTCTTTTACTTATTAGACGATGATACCTAAGGGTATGCAAATTCTTTTTAATTTTTAGACGATGGGGTGTAAGTTCTTCAATTCATTGTACGATAATAGGGGTATGCAATCAAGTTCTTTTACTTATTAGACGATGATAGCTAGGGGTATGCAAATTCTTTTTAATTATTAGACGATGATAGGGTCATACAAGTTCTTCAGTTTATTAGGACGATGATAGGAATATGCAAGTTTTTATTTAAGTGTTCAAAAGATGAAAAATGTAAAAAAGAAAAATAATTATGCATTAATGCAAATCAAATTTCATTATTCATAAAGGAACCGGAAAAATAATGGATAAAAAAATGTGAAGGTAGCTAGTAATTAGTATTAAAATTCTCTTTCAAATGTCCAGCAAGAAATTCTTAATAGTATCTTGAATTTATTAATCACATTAAAAGACTTCAAATATGGTCTGCCAAATAAATCTTTTAGCGACTGGACCGAAGTTTTTGGAACGACCGTAAACTCAAAAAATCTTTTGGGACGACTTATTTAATTTTAGGACAACTTTTGTGCTCTTCAAAAATCATTTTCTTATTAGTGAGTGTTAAACATGTCTGTAAAATTTATGTATATTTAGAATGCTTCCAAATGGGTAGAACTTTTAAAGATCCGTTGCAGTGGTTACCAAGTAATTGATCATCTCGATCATCATATTCCTCCTATCACCGACGTCCAACTGTCCAAGACAAAACATGATGATCCATATTTTGTGTTCCAAAATATATATATATATATATATATATATATATATATATATATATATATATATATATATATATATATATATATATATATAGGGATGAGATCCATTGTGAACAAGTTATTCGTTGTGAACGTTGTGAACAAATAAAAAAAATACATATAATCATTCATATATATCAACAAGTGTTTGTAATATGATTCATATGATTCAAAAGGTTCATAGAAGTGTCTATTTAAGATTCAGAACATTCAAAAGGTTCATAGTACGTAGTTTTTATAACAAAATGCACAAGATGCATAAGATTCAACAAGATTCATGAGATTCGACAAATTAATTGGATTCAATAAAATCCATAGGATCCAATAAGATTAATGAGTTAATAGAAGGGTCCGGTAGTATTTTCAACAAGATTCATAAGATTCAAAAGCTATTTTATGGTTGTTCACAATGTTCACAACGAATAAAGTGTTCACAAAAGATCCTTAGTCTATATATATATATATATATATATATATATATGTATGTATGTATGTATGTATGTATGTATGTATGTATGTATGTATGTATGTATGTATGTATGGACTCAAAAGTTTCATGGAGTCCCATATTAGAGTGGAGTCCTGGAGTCCTCATAATAAATGTACATGTTCATTACGATAAAGTATTAAAAAGTGCAATACACACAAGACAAAACATGATGATCCATATTTTGTGTTCGAATATATATATATATATATATATATATATATATATATATATATATATATATATATATATATATATATATATATATATATATATATATATATATATAGAGGTGGGTTCAATGGAGAACCTCCATGCATCGAAGAACCTTGAAGAACCTCCATTCACCATCACAAATGCGTCACAATTCCCCCGTAATGCATCATTATTTCCACGTGATGCATCGATTTCTACATTATTTCCATGTGATGCATCAAATTCCCGTGTGATGCATCGATTTCTATGTGATGCATTTCAATTTTTCTAGCGATGCATTGTGGTTCTCCAAGGTTCTTTGATGCATAAGGTTCTCCATTGAACCCACACCTATATATATATATATATATATATATATATATATATATATATATATATATATATATATATATATATATATATATATACACTCAAGTTCCATGGAGTGGAGTCCTGGAGTCCCATACTAAATGTACATGTTCATTACGATAAAATATTAAAAAGTGCAATACACACATGTTCAAAATTGTATTATTATTGATCCTTTAACATAAATTTGAAGTTCATTAGAATGAAAAGGTTATTTTTCATGCAAAAATACAATGTGCACATGTTTAAAAGTGCATTATCAGTTCACTTGTGCATATTGTTTAAATGTTGTACTTTTGCATGAAATATAATTTTTTTATGGTAATGAACATCAAATAATATGAACTTGTCGATCATAATGCACTTTTGAACTTTTGTATATTGCGTTTTTGCATTAAATATAATATTGAACATGTGCATTTAATTTGAGACTCCAGGACTCTACTCTAATAAGGAACTCCATGGAACTCAACCCTGTGTGTGTGAGTGTGTGCGCGCGCGCCAAAACATCATTAACAAACAAGTGTTACATGTATCAACAAATTAACAACGATTGTAAAGGAAAATGTAAAGATAAATTAAGGTTTTAGTTAATTTACCAAGACGGTGTGTTGAAACAAGAAGCATTTTCACGTATAGCGAATACATAATCAAACGCAACAAACATCACTCCAAACGATATGATGAATAATGTCCTCACAGCAGTGAGTATAGTTGTCCTTGACATTTTTACATCAAAGAACTTTAAAGAACCACAATGCATCACAAGAAAAAGCATAGTGCAGTCTTGTGGTAAACAAAATTCGATATTAATTTCAAAAACCAAGGATTTTGGGTTCAATCCCCAGTAAAGTTTGATATTTTATTAAGTTTTATATAATAAAAAGTACAGTTAACAAATTAAGTCAACAATTTGATAACAAAATTTTTTTGTAGTTTGATGGGAAAGGTGTTGGTTTATGGAGTTAGAGGTTTTGAGTTTGATTCTCAACTAAGTAATATAATTTTTATTTTTGTTGAAAAGCATAAAACGAATGGATTGACTTCGACTGAACGAACCAGTAAAAACCAAACCGGTTTGGACTACTAGACCAACTTGACTCGGACCGACCGAGTGATGCATCAAGTGATCATGTTTTACGATCCTCCCATAGATGCATTATGTTTTCCCTTGAAATGCATTGTTATTCAATTCGACTTCCAACTGACCACGTAATTAATTAAGCGATAACCGATAGTCATGCACACTTCTTCCCGTGTGGTGCACAATCCTTTTTGGGTGATGCATTATACCTTCCCTACGATCAAAATGTTTTCTCAAGATTTTTCTAATGCATAGAGGTTTTACATTGAACTCATCCTTATTTATATATATATATATATATATATATATATATATATATATATATATATATATATATATATATATATATATATATATATATATATATATAGAGGAAGGTTCAATGGAAAACCACAATGCACCTGAAAACTTGTGAAAACCGCACTGCACCACCACAAATTCATCAAATTCTCCGCATGATGAATCAAAATCTTGCGTGATGCATCAAATTTCCCGCGTGATGCATCAAAATCCCGCGTGATGCATCACCTTATTTACGATCATGCCACCGCGATTTTCATGAAATGCCCCAAATCGGACGGTATGCGTAGGTTTCCATAGTTTTCAGGTGCATAGTGGTTTTCCATGGAACCCACCCCTATATATATATATATATATATATATATATATATATATATATATATACATATATATATATATATATACATATATATATATATATATATATATATATATATATATATATATATATATAGGGGAGGGTTCTTCTAAGAACCATAAAAAATGTGAGAACCTAAGAACCTTTTATGGCCTTTGGATTAATGATAATCAATGGTTGATATATTGGATGACAATTTTGTAATTATTTTGAACTTTGATAGTGGAGAATCTTGAAAATGTGTGAAAATGGTATTTTTGAAAGAAAAAAATCTACTTTTTCTCTTTCTCTCTCTTACTTTTTTTCATTTTCATTTTTGTTTTATTATAATTGATTTTTAAAGTAAAAAAACGTTTTTTATAAAAAAATTATTTTTTCTATATAGAAAATTATTTAATTGCATAGAATATGTTAACGAATATATTCTATGTACAATCTACGTAGAATGCCATGCATTCTACGTAGAATGAGATGCAATTTACGTAGAATGTCGTGTAGAATGTCAAATATCATATATTCTATGTAGATTACCTGATAAAATATATCAAAAACACATTGAAACAAAAAAAAAAGATTTCATTTAGACATTTTATCAAACACTTGGTATGCAACTAATATAAAATATACCAAAAAAATATTGAATTGTAATGTTAATCTACATAAAAAGATATAGAAATGTATAAAAAACAATAAAATATATGAAATATGTAAGAAACATAACATTCTACATAGATTATGTGTGATTTTTTACAAGTAGTCTTGTATTATATTCTATTTGGATTATCATTTAATCTACGTAGATTATCATGTAAAACATCCAATAACTATTACAATCATTATAAATCTAATATCTTACAAATAATCTTCATTATAAAACATGAAAAATGAATCTGTCATATTCTATGTAGAAAGACATTCAATCTACGTAGAATGACATGCAATCTACGTAGAATGACATGCAATCTACGTAGAATGGTATGCAATATACGTAGAATGACATGCAATCTACATAGAACGACATGCAATCTACATAGAATGTCGTGTAGAATGTCAATTATCATATATTCTACGTAGATTATTACATGATAAAATATACCAAAAACACATTGAATAGTAATGTTAATCTACATAAAAAGATATAGAAATATATAAGAAACATAAAAATATATTAAATATATAAGAAACATAACATTTTACATAGATTATGTTTGATTTTTTACAAGTAGTATTGTATTATATTCTATGTAGATTATGACGTAATCTACGTAGATTGTCATGTAAAACATCTAATAACTATTACATTCATTATAAATATAATATCTTATAAATAATTTTAATTATAAAATATGGAAAATGAATCTGTCCAATGTACGTGGATTGTACATAGAATATGTTCGTCGATAGTCTACATAGAATGTCACACAATCTACGTAGAATGACATTCAATCTACGTAGAATGACATTCAATCTACGTAGAATCACATGCAATCTACGTAGAATGGCATGCAATCTACGTAGAGTATCGACGAACATATTCTATGTACAATCTACGTAGAATGTCATGCAATCTACGTAGAATGACATTCAATCTACATAGAATGACATTCAATCTACGTAGAATGACATGCAATCTACGTCGAATGTCATTCAATCTACGTAGAATGTCATGTAGAATGTCAAGTATCATATATTCTACATAGATTACATGATAAAATATACCAAAAACACATTGAATGTTAATGTACATCTACATAAAAAGATATAGAAATGTATAAGAAACATAAAAATATATGAAATATATAAGAAACATTACATTCTACATAGATTATGTGTGATTTTTTACAAATAATCTTGTATTATATATTCTATGTAGATTATCATGTAATTTACGTAGATTATCATGTAAAACATCTAATAACTATTACATTCATATATATCTAATATCTTACAAATAATCTTCATTATAATACATTGAAAAATGAATCTGTCATATTCTATGTAGAGTATCGACGAACATATTTTATGTACAATATACGTAGATAGTCATGCAATCTACGTAGAATGACATGCAATCTACGTAGAATGACATTCAATCTACGTAGAATGACATGCAATCTATGTAGAATGTTGTGTAGAATGTCAAATATCATATATTCTACATAGATTACATGATAAAATATATCAAAAACACATTTAAACAAAAAAAAAGATTTCATTTAGACATTTTATCGAACACTTGGTATGCAACTGATATAAAATATACCAAAAATACATAGAATAAAACTGTTAATCTACGTAGAATAACATGCAATCTACGTAGAATGACATTCAATCTACGTAGAATGACATGTAATCTACGTAGATAGACATGCAATCTACGTAGAGTATCGACGAACATATTCTATGTACAATCTACGTAGAATGTCATGCAATCTATGTAGAATGACATTCAATCTACGTAGAATATCGTGTAAAATGTCAAGTATCATATATTCTACGTAGAATGACATTCAATCTATGTACAATCTACGTAGAATGTCATGCAATCTACGTAGAATGGCATGCAATTTACGTAGAATGGCATGCAATCTACGTAGAATGGCATGCAATCTACGTAGAATGTCAAGTATTACATATTCTACGTAGATTAAATGATAAAATATACCAAAAACACATTGAAACAAAAAAAAAGATTTAATTTAGACATTTTATCGAACACTTGGTATGCAACTGATATAAAATATAACGAAAAACACAATGAATAGTAATGTTAATCTACAAAAAAGATATAGATTTGTATCATAAACATAAAAATATATGAAATATATAACAAACATAACATTCTACATAGATTATGAATAGTAATGTTAATCTACATAAAAAGATATAGAATTGTATAACATTCTATATAGACACATAATAGTTTTATATAGAATACATTAATTTTTTAGCAATTAAATAAGTTTTTATATAGAAAAAATTATTTTTTTATAAAATACGTTTTTTAATATTAAAATGAATTCTCATAAAAGAAAGAGAAAATGAAAATGAAAAAAAAAAAGTAAGAGAGAGAAAGTGAAAAAAAGATGCATACAATAAAAAAAGATGGAGTGAGAAAGATAATATTTTTTATTCCAAAAATACCCTTTTGATCCAAGGGCTCTAAAAGGTTCTTAGGTTCTCACCATCTTTAAGGTTCTTAAAAGAACCTCTCTCTCTCTCTCTCTCTCTCTCTCTCTCTCTATATATATATATATATATATATATATATATATATATATATATATATATATATATATATATATATATATATATATATATATATATATATATATATAGACAGGATCTGATGATGATTGCAAAACCTAAATTTGGTGCAGAACTGCATGACCAACATTAAAATTGAATAATATAAGAATTAATAATTTTTAAAACAAAAAATTATACCACAAAAAACAAGAATTTTATCTTTTTTAAAACGTGACTGATAATTTTATATTTTTTATAAAAATCTTTTAATATTCAACACTAAATATTCACCACTGAATATTCGACATTGAATCGTCTGAATGTTATATATTCAACATCGAATAAACGTTATAAATTTAAACATTCAACATCGAATATATGATTTTACAGATCTGTACTAAATTTAGGTTCTGCGATGATCCTAACCGTATGTGTGTGTCTATATATATATATGTGTGTGTGTGTGTGTGTGTGTGTGTGTGTGTGTATATATATATATTCTCAAGTGGGAAAGACGCTTTAATAGTAATGGCTGGATCTACTACGCAAGTAGCATACTCGGATCAAGCAGCATCTCTTTTGGTTCAAAGCGAGTCCAGTTATGTGTGTGTGTGTGTGTGTGTATGTTCTGTTGAGTACTACCTATTACGCAGTGCACCAGAGATACCAGTGTTAAAATATTTTATTTGAATTTTTTTCATAAACATTCTTAATTAACATTACAAAGGTGGTATATAAATTTCACGTACATTCACACATTCTAAATGCATGAAAAATACATCACATAAATGTATCCACATATAAGCAAATTTATGTAAGTTTACTCACATTATTTTTAAGTTGTTAGTAATGTGAATGTATGTGAAACTTACATAACATCTTTTTAATGATAATTAAAACATGGTTATGAAAAAAATTTTAAAAAGGTTTTTTAAAGGAGACACCTTTTGACGCGCTACATAAAGAGTGATACTCTCTCAAACTATATTACATACACTCATTATGCAACGCACCAGAATATACTATCTTCATAGAAAACTTTTTAATTTTTTTGTTCATAAATACGTTTTAATTAAAATTATAAAGTAGATATGTAAGTTTCACATACATTCACATCTTCTAACGTCTTAAAAATAATGTGAACATACACTTATACAAATTTTCATATATGTGAACATACATTTAAGCATTCTGATGCGCTGCATAATATGTGGTAGTTACTAGAGCATATATATATATATATATATATATATATATATATATATATATAAAATATTTTGTGGTGTTTGTTCTTTAGTTTGCACACTATGGTTTGAATGAATGTTTAATTAATTTCAGTTTCCAATTGTGCTTAAAGGGGTTGTGGATCTTATTTGTGAATGAATGGTTGTAATCAACGGGTGTTGTATGTAACGGGGTAAGTGGGATCGAATCCACAGGGAATGATAGGTCGCTAAACTAGTTCAGAGACTGTTTGGATTAGAATTGAAATCATTTGTTTCGAACTAATTTCCTACTGTAAAACTACTATTGTTGCAATGTCACACACGAGAATTGAATTAAAGAAGTTCACTGGAAGAGAAAGAGGGTGTTTGCTCTCTCGTTATACACACTATGGCAATTCAGAATGTTAGGGATTCCATTCACATGAAGTGACATGAATTTACAGCTTATGTTCCAAAACAACGTATACCACTCTATTGACTGTCTTCCTCCCCTATAGAGAGTGGGCACAACCAATGACATGGATATCAACCATTTCAGATACACTTACTGTTCACTCACATTTATTCATACAAATATAATCCCTTTTACAGTTTCCCTATGAATGAATTGGTTTTCACGACAAATATTCTTAAGACGAAGTATGCACCGTCTATTAATTGTCTTCCCCATATTAATGAGCCGGCACAACTAATGATATTACTATACCCCGTTACATACAACACCCGTTGATTACAACCATTCATTCACAAATAAGATCCACAACCCCTTTAAGCGCAATTGGAAACTGAAATTAATTAAACATTCATTCAAACCATAGTGTGCAAACTAAAGAACAAACACCACAAAATATTTAGCCAAACATAGCTTGGGTTAACTTACTAACAATGTCAAACACAGATGAAAACATTAAAACTACCGATAATGTGTAAATACAATCGATCGGATGCCAATGCTTGATCTTCGTTTGATTCCGGTTGCTTTCCTCCTCTGATTTTCCTCCCAAAATCGCACCTTTGTGTGTGTGAAACTGCCCAAATGCGAACCCCCCATCAAAATGGTAACTGCCTCCCTCAAAAACTGCAGGTTTCGCCACATTTCCGCACCAGCGTCGCCCCCAGCGTCTAGGACGCTGGCTGGGACGCTCAGATTCTGTTTCAGATAATTTTGGGCGTCTCCCTGGGCGTCTGGGACGCTGGCTAGGACGCCCTGCACGAAATTCCCCTTTCAAGCTGCCATTTCCTTTACTTTCTTGCCAAGCAACTGAAAACACAAAAACCTACATTAGCAGTACCAATTATCTCATATTTACACACTAAAACATAACAAAAACACATGAAAATAACAGTGATTATATCACTGATCAAACCTCCCCAACTTACACCTTGATCGTCCCGAACAAGGCATCAAAACAGAGACAAAAAGGATGAAACGATTGAGTTTTCCAACTTTAAAAGCGTAAACTTGTGGCATGATAAAACAGTGAATGATCAAATCAAATGCTAACATGTTCAAACTATGGGTATTCCTTCCTAATAAATCCGTAGGCATTGATTTTTAGCTCAAGCTTACGAGTTACTTCACTTAACACCCAATTGCACATTTATTTTAGAGCACTTTTCTGCTCTTTTTCTTTTGATTCAATGCTAACACTTACAACCATGCCTTTCTAGCAAGTTCATGTAACGGGATTTGGGTCAATCGATCCCAAACCAGACGGTCTTAGGTGATTAGGCATGACGGTACCCCACGGACTTAATTTCCCGAACTTACTAGGCCACGTGCTAGCTTATTCAACTCTCCTTTTCTTTTCTTTTCTTTTTATATTTTGAGATTTTCCGTGCAATGTATACCTTACTCTCCCCCTTATTGCTATCAATGCCAAAGATTTATTAACGAAGGAATCAACCACTATCTCCCATGCTAAACACTTATACTCAATCATACTTCCTTTTCATCAACCCAAAAGCTACTTTCTTTTAAAACTATCAAACTAGGGTGCTCACCCCTCTTAAACTCTCATCTTCACACTTTGCACAAACCAATCATGTATAAGCAGTAAAGGAGTGATCATGATACTACCACCATAACAACAGTTGCAAACATAAACTAAACACCTAAGAAAACTACTGAACTGAAAAATGCAATAAATTAAATGACAGAAATGAAACGAAAGTACCCGATATTGGAGTTGCCTCTTATCTAGGATGGTGGCCCAAAGATGCCACTGAAGAAAGCCGCAAAACCATGTTGATCTCGTGTTTGGGGTGCAGATGGAGGCTGATGGAATGGTGCCAAAGCAGGATGTGGCACCGGGTTACCCGTGCCTCTGTCAATAGTCTCATACCTTGGTGCCTGGTACCTATCCAGTGGTGTGTAGGGCAGGTTGGCCCTATAATCACTGTAGTGCCTCAACTCGTCCTCGTACTGCCACTGTTGGCTATACATATATGCATTCAGGAATGCACCGGCCCTTACACCTAGGTAGATATCATCTAACTGCCTCCTCTGCGCTCCTACTTCAGACTGCAACCAATTAATTTGCCTTTGCTGCTCCTCCATCACCCTATCTTGTCTCTCTGACCTCTCTCGTTGCTCAACTCTCATGGCAGTGACTTCCGTGCTCAAACTCGATAACATCTGTACAATGTTGCTTAAATCTCCTGCCTCACCCCTCCGAACTGCTCTGCTTTGTTGTCTCTCCATTCTCTCCTCTTCCGGATATGGTGTCACCACACTTTTCTTCGTCTCAGTGTCATAGATCTCGTACCCGTCCTCGGCTTCCCTCAGTACAATATCTTTCATAGAGCTGACCTTGATCCATAAACTACTCTCCTTGATGAACTTAGCAAGGGTATTTTCAGCCATAGCACCTTTTACCTTCAGGTACCTGGACAACAGCCACATATGAGGTATAACCCGTCTCTCGCGGGTGTTGTACATATTCCACAAGTCGTCCATTACAACCCAAGCAAAGGATAGAGGTTCCTCTCCGGTCAGCAGGGCATGCATAATACTAACATCCTTCAATCTCACCTTGCTCAGATCTCCTGACCTTGGTAAGATATTCGTGATCACGATCTTGTGAAGTACCTTGGCCATCGGCTGCAAATCACCTCGTTTGAAGTCCCTATACTTGGATACCCGATCCCTGGGAAGATCAAAAGCTGCCATCACCTTCCTCAACCAGACCTCGGAGTACATCATCCCTGTACCGGCTAAATATCCCTCGGTTCTGTACACATAAGGATGTCTCTCACCGTCTCTCATGCATCCAGTGTCTACTGCAAAAACTTCCCTCAACTCTGCGGCTGACATCCTAATCTCTGTATTGCCCACTATGTCGATTAGGGTGTAATTACAGTCATCGACCCCTCTCCCGAGTCGTAGGTTTGACATCCATTCAGCTACCACAAAGGGGTACAACTCCTCTCCGCCTAAATCCAACACTCTCTCCCAACCCAAGGCTTGAAACAACTCGACCACACCATAATTGCCGAATTCATCCCTATCTAGCTTCTTCTCAAAAACGAACTTCGTGTCCTCCCCCCATTTCTCCATAAACAATTCTGCCCTAATTCTCTCATCATGCTCGGACAGAAGCTTGGTTGAATCCCATACAGCAGGAGGACGCACATCTGGCGTGGTTGAAGCTGTTTTCTTCCGCTTTGCAATGCTCTTTTGCCTCTGAGATGATGATGCTCCCGACATATTGAATCCTGAAATGCACAACAATACACGCAACCATGGTAATGAACTGTTAGAATCAACATACTACTGTATCCACATATAGCCTGCTGCTCACAACACGGTTTCCTGTTACACATTCATCTCACATATGCTAAAAGGCACCAAAAATCAAAAAAATTGGACACCCCCTCCCCAACTTAGAGGGAAGTGATGTCCTCATCACAAATAACACAGATAAGCAACACATGTAGGTACAAAATCATACAATCAGATATAGAAATAGCAACCAGCACCCAAGCATCTTATAGGCAATAGCAAAAGAAAGAAACAGTGTCAGAGTTAAGTACACAGAATATTGTTCATCGCCACACACGGCGGAAGTAATCATCAACCCCAAAAGAAACAAAATGTTATCATGTCAACAACCTACGAAACCAAATCCATGACCTTGGTGAACCACACTTAACTACACCACATCCTTATTCTCCTCATGCATCGGAGCTTTGTCTTTCCGAGCGATTTCCCTCCTTGCTAACACCTGCTGCTCCCGCAACTCAGCTTCATATTTGGCAGCATCATTTATTGCTTCAGCCATCTCGTATAAGCGATCAACTTTCTTCTCCACGAGTTCCAGAGTGATCATTACTTGGTGCTGCATCTGCTCATGCATTCTTCCTACTACAGCGGTGAGGTCCTGAATGCTCTTCTGCATGCTTTCCAAAGTGGTGGTATTGGATGATGATTCACCAAGTACCTGATCGGGGGAAACAGCTGGAGAACGAGGGCGGTCCAAAGTAGTCTCGAAGCCACTCATCAAATCCCGAATAATAGACACATCACCTGCTCGGATGAATTGAGTACGGCTAAAAAGTTGCTTTGTGAAGTATTTTTCCCGATCAGGGATCAAAGCAAAACGTGGAGTGGAGGGAAGTGTGCGCATACGTTCCAGAAGTTCCGATATCATTCGGACGTGTACAAGTTCAGTGCGGCTAGAGGAGAGTATAGAGTTCCAGATGTTTGCCAGTACCAAATGACTCAACGAAATACACGGTGATCCAGTCAACAAAGCATTCACAACCACGATTTCTTTCACTTTCACGCTTGTAGTGTCGACATTTCGGGGCAGCACATTATACAACACAAGCTTCCATAACACCTTAGCTAAGGGCCTAAGATCTTTACGTGCGTGGGCATTATATGTTCTAGCCTGAGTGGGAGTGAGTTCAAACACGGTCGTCAAATATGTCTGCCAAATTCCCGGGGACACAAGAGGAATTTCCTTTAGACTGTCCTCATCCCATATCTCGTGTTCC
Organism: Centrapalus pauciflorus; assembly: GCA_020465985.1. NCBI lineage: Eukaryota > Viridiplantae > Streptophyta > Magnoliopsida > Asterales > Asteraceae > Centrapalus > Centrapalus pauciflorus. Next base: position 434,314 of record JAANYP010003048.1, read on the forward strand.
AAGATGCTTCCATCAGCTGCAGTAGGTGCATCAAAACCCAAGAGTTGCTTTAACGTCTCCGCAGAAATCTCAACTTCATGACCAGCTACTGTTGCCTGAAGAGTTAGAGGTGCTAAAAGGTCACCTCTCTTCCTTGTGACCGTAGTGCAGAACTCCTCCAATGCATCTTGGTATATCACATCCTTGGTCCAGTCTAAAGCCGCTGACCAACCTAAGCGCCCAAAAGCGTCGAAAACTCCGTAGTCTTTAAATTCGTCCCTATGCACTCCTTTTTCCAAAAGGAACTTAAAATTCGAATCAATCTCCAGCACCTCCACTGGTTGTTCTACCTCTCGTACTGGAGAAGGCGTTGGAGACACGGTTTGGCGGGAACGCTTTCGTGTGCTGGATGTTGCAGTTTGTTTCTGCTTCCTCGCTGAAGCCCTAGTCATGGCTATAGACAGTGATACAAATCATATCAGATGCTATGCCCGACGTGATGGATCGAATGCATATGATGAATGCCTACTGGAAGTGATGATGGACAATGCACTCTAACCCTAGGTCAATGAAATCCTGTGCTTACTAAACACCATGACCACTGTGGGTTTGTGTGGTTTGACCTTAAAAACATGTACCCACATGGTTAGTGTAGCAACAACCTGTGCAACAACTCACCCCTCCCCAACTTAGTTGCAAAGGGGGAGGTTACTACTGCTGTTACTGAAATTCTATGGGTGAGAGTACCCAACACACTCATAGGCGGGAGCATACACCATCAACGCTATCACACACTCACAATGACCACAAAGAACATATACACGCATCATGCCACTTAATCACATACAACCCATAGCAAACAAGTTCACACAACCCTAGCTTCTAAAATCGGACCCCTAACTTCATAAAACCGCAAATGTGCGTGATGTACATGCAAGATACGAGAAATACAACCACATACATACATGAGCAACATAGAATTCCAAAAGTCACACACAAATCCACAAAAAGCCCTAATCGGGTCATGAAAACCACAAGCGAAGCATAAATGCTAGAGATGAACTTGAAATTGTTACCTGATCGATGGAGAGAAGGAAATGCGTGGGAGATGCGATCGACAATGGTGGAAACCGTCGGCTTCGCAAGAGAGAGGGGCGAGAGTGTTTCAGAGAGAGAGGGAAGACGGTAGGTGCAAAATAAATGAGGTGGGTGGAGGTTTAAATGATGAAAATCGCCTAGGCGTCCTACCCAGCGTCTAAGACGCAGCCCTAGCGTCCGTGCGGCTATTTTCGGCGTCCTAAAGACGCTAACCCTCGGGTTTGGAATTTATTCCAGCGTCTAAGACGCTCACTCAGACGCCGCCCACTTAAGCTCACATGTCCCGCGTCCCCAGCGTCTTGACTGGCGTCCCAGACGCGGCTCGAGCGTTCTGATCTCGTTTTGAGCGTCCCAAGAACGCTCACACTCTGTTTGAGAATTAAATTCAGCGTCACGCCCACTTGGACGCTGGTGCGTCAAATTCACTCAACACTCTTTCTAACAACTTTCCAACTCCCATTTGCTCAATAACGGCCACTCCCGCTCATTTCCGAATTAAAACACACATTAAATTAACCAACACAACTTTAAACAAACACAAAACAACCATTTTCGTAGGGAACACGACTATACTTAGCACGTATAGCAAGCCTTTAAACCACCTAATTACTTAGATGGACGAGTTTAGTCTCGTGAGGGTTTGCAGTGAATATACCCACAAAATTCGTAGTCATTTTACTTACAGAGATGAGTCGATTGGCTCTTTGAGAGCCACTACCTCTATCAAGGTTGCTTGATTACCATCAGTGCTTACCGGACCTTCAACGTACATCTTAAGCCTATGACCATTCACAGTAAACGAATGTCCATGCTTAAGATCCTTGACTTCCACAGCTCCATTGTCATATACGTGAATTACCTCATAAGGTCCCGTCCATTTACTCCTCAGCTTTCCTGGAAACAATTTAATGCGTGAGTTATAGAGCCAAACCTTATTGCCGACTGCAAAAGTCTTCCTTCTCAAGCATTTATCATGGAAATGCTTCGTCTTTTCCTTGTAAATCCTCGCACTTTCGTATGCCTCCAATCTGATCTCTTCCAATTCTGCCAATTGAAACTTCCTCATCCTTCCTGCATCAGAAATATCAAAGTTAGCATTTCTAATTGCCCACGTAGCTCTATGCTCTAACTCTACAGGTAGATCACAAAGTTTCCCATAGACTAGCCTATAAGGTGACATTCCAATAGGGGTCTTGTATGCAGTCCTATAAGCCCATAATGCGTCATCTAATCTCAACGACCAATCTTTGCGATTACGCTTAACAGTCTTTTCTAAGATTCTTTTGACTTCCCTATTGGACACCTCAACTTGGCCGCTCGTCTGTGGGTGATAAGGAGTGGCAACGCGATGAGTTACCCCATAATGCTTTAACAAGGTGTGAAACTGAAAATTTTTAAAATGAGTTCCCCCATCGCTAATAATAGCTCGGGGAATCCCATGGCGTGAGAAAATGTTCTTTTTCACAAATTTGCACACCACCTTGTTGTCATTATATCGCGTTGCCTCAGCCTCAACCCACTTAGAGACATAATCTACGGCCACCAAAATATATTCAAAACCAAAAGAGACAGGAAAGGGACCCATAAAATCTATTCCCCAAACATCAAAAATTTCTACTTCTAATATGGGAACCATGGGCATTTGATCTCTCTTATATATCCCCCCAACCTGTTGGCATCTCAGACAGGACTTAACATACTCATATGCATCTTTAAACAATGAAGGCCAAAAGAAACCACAGTCTAACACTTTATGGGCTGTTTTCTTGGCACTAAAATGCCCCCCACATGCTAAACTGTGACAATGAGTAAGGATATCAAGTTGGTCCGTCTCCGGAACACATCTTCTAATCAACTGATCAGCACCAATCTTGAAAAGGTCAGGATCGTCCCAGATGTAATACTTGGCTTGAGCGTAGAAACTTTTCCGCTGCTGTGACGTCCAATGGCTCGGTGTCTTACCTGTCACAAAATAATTAACCAAATTAGCAAACCACGGCAATTTAGACACAAATAACAGCTGTTCGTCAGGAAAAGATTCCTTGATCACTTCAATGGAATTTGGAACCAACGTGGGCAGCCTTGACAAGTGATCAGCTACCACATTCTCCGACCCCTTTTTATCCCGTATCTCCAGATCAAACTCTTGCAATAATAAAATCCACCTGATCAGTCTTGGCTTGGCATCCTTTTTGCTCAAGAGGTACTTCAATGCACTATGGTCCGAGTAGATTATCACCTTGGCACCCCATACATAAGCACGAAACTTGTCTAAGGCATACACAACCGCTAATAACTCTTTTTCTGTGGTAGTGTAATTCTGCTGAGCCTCAGAAAACGTTTTGCTGGCATAATAAATCACAACCGGCTTCTTATCAACCCTCTGTCCCAGCACTGCTCCCACCGCGAAGTCACTTGCATCACACATGATTTCGAATGGCTTCGTCCAATCAGGTGACTGCAAAATGGGAGCATCCGTAAGCTTAGCCTTTAATAGCTCAAATGCTTTTAGGCATGCTTCATCAAACACAAATTCAGCATTCTTAGCTAAAAGATTACACAACGGCTTGGAAATGGTGCTGAAATCCTTGATAAATCTTCTATAGAATCCCGCGTGCCCCAAGAACGATCTCACCCCTTTAACACTGGTTGGTGGTGGCAAAGATGAAATAAGCTGAATTTTTGCCTTGTCCACTTCCATACCTTTCTCAGAAACTACGTGGCCTAAGACAATACCCTCCTTGACCATGAAGTGGCTCTTCTCCCAACTCAGCACCAAATTCGTTTCGGTGCATCTTTTCAAGACTTGCTCCAAATGGTATAAACAACCCTCAAATGTCTTATCAAAGATAGAGAAATCATCCATAAAAATCTCTAGCGAGCCTCCTACCATATCTGAGAATATCGCCATCATGCAACGTTGAAACGTGGCAGGAGCGTTACACAACCCAAATGGCATCCGTCTATAGGCGAATGTCCCGTAAGGGCACGTGAACGTGGTCTTTTCCTGGTCATCAGGGTGGATAGGAATCTGATTGTACCCTGAATATCCATCTAGAAAACAATAGTACTTCTGGCCTGCCAGCTTCTCAACTATCTGATCTATGAAAGGTAACGGGAAGTGATCCTTTGATGTGGCTGCATTCAATTTCCTATAGTCAATGCAGACCCTCCAATCTGTTACTGGTCTGGTTGCAATCTGCCCATCTTCGGTGTTTATCAATGTTACCCCCGACTTCTTGGGCATGGTCTGTGTAGGGCTGACCCACTGGCTATCAGAAATAGGGTAAATGATACCCGCATCTAACCACTTCAACACCTCCTTTTTTACCACTTCTCTCAAGTTTGGGTTGAGTCTCCGTTGTGCATCCCTTGATGGTTTACTATCAGCCTCCGTGATAATTCTGTGCATACAAATGGTAGGACTTATCCCTTTTAGATCAGAGATTGTCCAACCCATAGCTGCCTTATGCTTTCCCAAAACTTCAATCAGTGCCTCCTCTTCCTCTTTTGTCAAATCCGAAGCTATAATCACTGGCAAACTCTCTTGTGGCCCCAGAAATACATATTTGAGATGTGTGGGTAAGGCCTTGAGTTCCAGTGTAGGAGCCTGCTCCAAGGACGGTTTGTTTGACTCCGGGAGATTTTCTGGTAGCTTCTCAAACTTGATTGACCGTGGAGGTTGCTTACTCGGCTTTGTTCCTCCAAACATCTCTTCTAAGCTCATCAACCAACCCCAATCAACCTTTTCATTCTCTTGGCATGACAATGCATATCCCAACTCATCCCTGCTAGTCATGAGTGATGTCTGTGATCCTGCTAACTCATCAAGGTAATCTATAAAATAGCACTCTGAATCATCAGAAACATTAGAAACAGCATTGAAAACATTTAACTTCAACTTTCTATTCCCGAAGGCTAAGTCCAAGGCACCGGTCCTACAATTAATTTGGGCATTAACAGTGGCCAAAAATGGCCTACCCAAAATAATTGCGGGCTGGTTATCCCGACTTCTTTGATCTGAATCTAACACAAGAAAGTCTACCGGGTAATAGAAATCCTCAACTTTTACAATCACATCGGTTAACATGCCCCTTGGAATCTTAGTGGATCGATCAGCTAATTGTAGCACCACATCTGTGGGTGTTAAGCTTCCTAAATCGTGCTGATCGAATAAGTTTAACACTTGCTCCCAAATCTAGCAATGCTTTTTTAATTCTGATATCACCTATAGTAACAGAGATAAGAGGTGAACCTGGATCCTTAAGCTTGGGTGGCAATGAACTTGAAACTACTGCACTTACCTGCTCCGTGAGGTGAATTTTCTTTGGCAATACCGTAGGATACTTGCGCTTCTGAGTGCACAAATCTTTCAAGAACTTTGCATATGCCGGAATTTGCTGCAATGCTTTCACCAATTAAATGTTGATCCTTACTAGATTGAATGTGTCCCATAGATCCTCTATCTGCGGCCCTTTCTTCCCATACATTGGTCTATTCGGGTCCTTTAGAGCTGATGGGTATGGAGGTGTCGGTTCAGGCTTTGGCTGCTCTTCTTTTTGTACCACAACCTCCTCAAACTGAACTTGCTTCTTCAACTTTACCTCCTTCTCAGATTCTGAATGTGGAACTTCCTTCCCATTATCTATAGTTTCCTCAACATCACTATCTTCATCTTCCACTTCCGGCATCACAACTTTGTTATCAACCTTCTTCCCACTTCGCAAGGTAGTAACTTTCTGCAACTCACTCACTTCGTTCAACTCTTCCACCTCATGTACCGATTGCTTTTCTTTGCCTTTTGAATGAGACGGATTGACTTAGGTATTGCTCGGTAATCTTCCTTCATCTCTTTTCGTAAGCTGATCTGCGATCTGCCCCATTTGCTTCTCTAGACTGGCCATTGACTTCGTCTGCACATAAGATTGTTGCTTTAGGTAATCCATAAGCTGATCCATCTTTGAATCCTTAGGAGCTTCATGAACAACCGGTTCCTTTTCTTCCTTAGTACCCGATGATGTACCACCATAAAAATTCCTACCCTGTGGGTACCGGTTCCCTTGATCAAATCTGGGTTTTGGATACTCCTCTGCTCTTTGATCATCTCTCCAACGAAAATTAGGATGACGCCTCCATCCAGGATTATAAGTTTCTGAATGAGGGTCAAACCTATCTTGCCTTGGTCGAAAACCCGAGATCTCACTTGCTTGCTCGCCTTGCACATGATAGCAAAATTCTGATGTGTGAGTGTACTCCCCACAAGTGACACACATCACCGGTAATCGCTGTTCCATCTGCTCCTTTTTCATCAAAACATCCAACTTCTTGCTAAGAGCTTCCATATTCGTTGTGACGTCCCTTTTCCAAGCATTGTCAATTCCCAATACTTGAACTCCAATTGGCGTTTCAGACCCGGCTTGCACCTTTGACCCCTTAGCTAACTGTGCCAACAAATCCCATGCCTCATCATGCTCTTTGGCCAAGAATGTACCCCCCGAAGCTGCTGTGATCATATTTATGCTCTCTTGGCTGATACCATCGAAAAAGTTCTTCACCAACATCCACTTGGGTACCTCATGATGTGGACATGCCCGTAACATCTCATTCAGTCGCTCGAAAGCCTCATGAAATTGTTCCCCCGACTTTTGCTTGAAACTGGTAATGCTATTCCTCTTTTCAGTGGTCTTACTAATCGAATAAAACTCGTTGAGGAAAGCCCTCTTCATCTCCTCCCAGTTACGAATACTGTTAGCTGGTAGAGACGTGAACCAGTGCTTTGCTTTGTCTTTAAGAGAGAATGGGAACAATCGTAGTTTGAGAGTATCTACGGGTAGTCTTTGCACTCTGTTAGCTTTGCATATTGCTGAAAATTCTGCTAGGTGATCGTATGGTTCCTCGCTCTTTGTTCCATGAAAATGAGGAATGATGCTGAATTAGTGAGTCTTTATTTCCGGTTCATTCTCAATTTCAGGATACAGTATCGGTGACATATCAGGAACATCACCCGGTCGGTAGTGGGACTCCACAGTCCTCCTATCATCTGCCATGTTTACAATGGGTTCAGTGTCACTCTCAGGTTCCTCTGAATGTATGGATTGCTCTTCTGAATCAGATGTCTCCAGTGTGCTTGGATTACCACTAGTCTCCCCACTAGGCCAATAACCTCTGTGTAGCTTCCTCAGTGAACGAGCAGTCCTTTCAATTTCTGTTTCGTATTGCAATGGAGAAGTTCGCCCTGAGTGACGAGTATGCATATACCTGAGATACACACACACGTGAAGATTCTGAACTTTGCTGTTCAGAATGTTAAAGAAAATGAAAAATACTAAAAATTAAACTAAACTAAAACAAAATTAACTAGCTACTATAAACACGGATATTTACAGAAACAGTTAATCCAAACTACTTTAACAAGCGCTGCCATTCCCCGGCAACGGCGCCATTTTGATTGACCCAGTCGTATGAGTATCAAAAATATAACCCAAAAACACTATATAGATAGGGTAAGTGGGATCGAATCCACAGGGAATGATAGGTCGCTAAACTAGTTCAGAGACTGTTTGAATTAGAATTGAAATCATTTGTTTCGAACTAATTTCCTACTGTAAAACTACTATTGTTGCAATGTCACACACGAGAATTGAATTAAAGAAGTTCACTGGAAGAGAAAGAGGGTGTTTGCTCTCTCGTTATACACACTATGGCAATTCAGAATGTTAGGGATTCCATTCACATGAAGTGACATGAATTTACAGCTTATGTTCCAAAACAACGTATACCACTCTATTGACTGTCTTCCTCCCCTATAGAGAGTGGGCACAACCAATGACATGGATATCAACCATTTCAGATACACTTACTGTTCACTCACATTTATTCATACAAATATAATCCCTTTTACAGTTTCCCTATGAATGAATTGGTTTTCACGACAAATATTCTTAAGACGAAGTATGCACCGTCTATTAATTGTCTTCCCCATATTAATGAGCCGGCACAACTAATGATATTACTATACCCCGTTACATACAACACCCGTTGATTACAACCATTCATTCACAAATAAGATCCACAACCCCTTTAAGCGCAATTGGAAACTGAAATTAATTAAACATTCATTCAAACCATAGTGTGCAAACTAAAGAACAAACACCACAAAATATTTAGCCAAACATAGCTTGGGTTAACTTACTAACAATGTCAAACACAGATGAAAACATTAAAACTACCGATAATGTGTAAATACAATCGATCGGATGCCAATGCTTGATCTTCGTTTGATTCCGATTGCTTTCCTCCTCTGATTTTTCTCCCAAAATCGCACCTTTGTGTGTGTGAAACTGCCCAAATGCGAACCCCCCTCAAAATGGTAACTGCCTCCCTCAAAAACTGCAGGTTTCGCCACATTTCCGCACCAGCGTCGCCCCCAGCGTCTAGGACGCTGGCTGGGACGCTCAGATTCTGTTTCAGATAATTTTGGGCGTCTCCCTGGGCGTCTGGGACGCTGGCTAGGACGCCCTGCACGAAATTCCCCTTTCAAGCTGCCATTTCCTTTACTTTCTTGCCAAGCAACTGAAAACACAAAAACCTACATTAGCAGTACCAATTATCTCATATTTACACACTAAAACATAACAAAAACACATGAAAATAACAGTGATTATATCACTGATCAATATATATATATATATATATATATATATATATATATATATATATATATATATATATATATATATATATAATGAGGGTCAATGGAGAACCATAACGCATCGCAAAAGAAAACATTAAGCATCACACGTGAGTTATGGTACACCATATATAAGGGATTGTGCATCATGCGGCGATCGTTATGCACAGTCCTTTCCACGTGCATTGGAGTCCCCTTGTGTTATACATAATTCTTTCGCGTGATACAAAATCCTCGATTTCATGTAATGCATAATCCCCGTATGGTGTAAAAATTATCTCACTTGTGCATCGATCATGTAATTTCAAGAAATTAATAGCATCTATCGGTAGAATGACCAATCCTAGCTAGCTAAAGTCAATTTTTTAAACAATATTTTTCATTTGCATGCTTTATTAACATTAAAAGTCCATAGATAAAAAAAATTCACATTTTAAAGTTTTTGTAATAACTTTATGTTAGTACATCCTGTGTGACGATAGCAGTCTAAGTGTAGATAGCATTTTGTGTAAGTCAGTTTACTTGATATTAAATATTAACTAGTGTTTGATATATGTTTGATTATGTGTGTTTGATATTGATTGTTTGTATGTTTGAACTTGGTGTAATGTATTACAAGAAGTTCAAACATAAAGTTCAAAGATAAATTCAAACATAAGATAAAACATAAGTTCAAACATAAGTTTGAATGTTGAGGTTCGAATTTAGGCTAGATTCGAATTTTTCTAGGAGGACAAATTCGAATAGGCCTTGGGCCAGATTCGTCCTAGACAAATTCGAATAGGCCTTGGGCCAGATTCGAATTTGTCCTAGACAAACTCGAATCTGTCAGTATAATTAAGGGTTAATTCGATTAATTATTAGACTTTTGCAGAATTTGTCAGACGATTAGCAGAAGGCGATCTCGAACTTGATTGCAATCAGTGAGTTTCGTGAGGAGAGAATCATCGTGTCGGGGCGTTCTAAGTTGTTCGTCTATCACCGTGGTAGTCTCCGTGTTTCGGTGTGCGTGATATATCCATCAAGCCGCTAACGAGGATTCCGCAGTCGTTGGTAGGTGTCGCGTCAAGATAGATCCGTAGTGTGCAGACCTTACAAGTACAGGATCCGGACATGTACTTTGGGAAGTCCAAATCTTCAGGGGCAACTGACGTGAAGACGGCTACAACATTCTTTTCAGGAGAAACATCTACTCCGGTTGAATCAGAAGACTCAGTGAGTCGGGCTTTCTTAGGGTTTTCTAGACCAGAAGAAAAGCAACCTCAGGCTACATCAACATCTCAAGGATATTCAAAGATGCCGATGAGCGCAAATTCAGCTGAAGACCATCTGAATCTGTTGGCTTCATTTGTGGCCGCCTATGGCAATTGCGTTCAGGGAAAAATCAACGATCCTGCGCTTTGGGATGAGGATTATGATCAGGTAGATCCTGATGATTTAGAGGAAATGGATCTGCGATGGCAACTGGCCATGGTAACTCGGAGAGTTAAAAGGTTCATCAAGAGGACGGGTAGAAATCTCAACGTCAGTAACAATAAGATTGGGTTTGATAAATCCAAAGTTAAATGTTACAACTGCCAAGGGTTAGGACACTTCGCTAGAGAGTGTCAAAGACCCAAAGTAGAGAACTACCAGAACCAGTACCAGAATCAAAATCAAGGAAGATATCTGCCGGGTAGTTCAAGCAGTCAAGCAAATATAGCTGGTCTGTTATCCAATGTCACATCAGACAGACAGCTAGATGGAACATATGACTGGAGTACACATCCAGAGTCGAACGCTAGAGCCTTTATGGCTGAAGTAACCGAGACTGGAAGTGTCGGAGCAGAGGAAAAGACAGGGGACGTCAATCAGAATGACAGCAATCCTATGTTGGTAGAAAAGTCAGAAGATCAGACGATTCTAGAGTTTGCCGCACAGATGGCCAATGTGGAATCTGATCACGCCAAGGTAATTCTGAATTTCTCTATTTTCCGTGATTTACGTGCTTTGTGTGTTACGTCTAACAATAGATTAAACTTAGTACTAGAATCACATCAAACTATAACTGCTCAGAATGAATCCTTAAAATCAGACAACGCTAGTCTCTTAGATATAAAGGAAGATCTTAGAAATAAGCTTAAGGCAGATGCACAAGATGTCATAGTTCTGAAAGACAAGCTGAGTGAGCAGTGTGTTAGATTAGAACTAATGTATGAGCATGTTGAGGCATTGACCAAAGAGCTTAAGATCAAAGAAGTAGAGCTGGCCGAATCTAAGGTTAAGGTAGCCGAGGTGAATAGCAAACTGGAAAAGTTTAGGAACTCCTCACTCAACCAAGGGAAAATCTTAGATGCACAACGTCAGTCTAAGAAATCTGTAGGTCTAGGGTATCATGAGAGTCCTCCACCTTTCAATGATAATTATGTACCTCAGCCTCAGGAGAAAACTGAAAAGTCAGTTGACTCAGAGGTAGATACTGAACCTATGTCTGAACAAGTTAAGGATAAAGAAACTAAGGTGACTAGTAATAATGTCAAGATTAAGAATGTCAAATTTGTGCCATCCTCTAGTGATAAGCATGTAGGACCAGCCAAAATTGACTTTAATGATCAAGAGGAGGAACCAGTCACTTTACTTGAGACAAAAGAACCAGACACTAGTGAGACACCTAAGTCAAAGGGCACACATAAAAAGTCGATTGACAAAATGTCTTGTTTTAGATGTCATGAAAGGGGACATGTTGCTTTTAGTTGTCCACATAGGAAAGTAGACTCTACACCTAAAACTGGAAAGCCGGAACAACATAAACCTTCTCCGAGTGTAGCAAGCACTAGTAGTTCTCATAACACCGAGAAAACTGTGCAAGCCACACCAAAATCTGTTGTGAAACAAACACCTGTATCAGGTCGAACCAAAGAAGTGATTAGGACTAATTCACCAAATAGAGTCACTAATCAATCTAGGTCAGGACCGCAACAAAATTATAGGAGTACTACACCTAGCAGAGCTTACACTCCGGTTAGGTCACACACTCCTGTACGACATCAAATACCAGGTAGAGCTCAGGGATATCAATCGGAAATGCCTTATTATCGAAACTATTCAAGAGCTTCACAGCAAATGCCTACACAAAGGCCGAGAGTGAACTTAAATCACTCTGCACCACAACAGGCTCTAAATCAAAAACCCAAGTCACCTGAAAGGAGAGATGGGTATTTGAAAGAGTTCAAGTATGTGGACGAAAATGGTATTACTAAGTCAGTCATGGCTTGGGTTCCCCGTGATAACTAACCTCTTTTCTTTCATGTGCAGGAGATAACTACAGATCCAAACAACTAGTGGTATCAGAGCCATTGGGTGTTCGTTGGTGTTTTTCGTGTTCACTAAGAAACATCTGTGGTTTCTAGACGTTTTGAACGGTTAAAATCACATTTTTGGAGGATTTTCGAGTTTATCAAGTAAGATATCGGAAAATACTTTGCATTAGTTCAAGTTTTTGATCGAAATCAATATTTTTACTCGTAAAAATATTGGTTTAATCTGAAAACTTGAAAAACTCGAAGTATTAGCCGTTTTTCGAACTTGCGGCGCTCGAATATCAAGGAGGTATTAGGGTTTACTAAAAATTTGAGT